>VZSE01010422.1:154970-250182 GCA_013398275.1 Promerops cafer
TTTTTTTTTTTTTTTGTTTTAAGAATACCTTAACATAATTACTGAAAAACAGTTGGGTAAAAGGTGTAATCCCTAAGCCATTTAAGGATAATAACAAATCACATCAAGGTAAGTCTATGGAGTAATTAAAGCACAGGCTATGCAGTAACTATGAACTATCAATTAAAAAGATAACATGAAAAACATACCCATCCTTTGTGTTGTTCAAAGGTCGTCCTTAGGTCTTTTGTTTTTTGCTTAGTGTGCCACAAGCATGGCAGCCCCTGTCAGCTGCACTGTAGTGAGTCAGGGCTCGCTGACACCCAGGAAGAAAAATTGGACCCCTTGGGAGATGGACCGATTTTGGAACATTATTCTTTGCCAGCCGTGCAGAACACTCCAAGAATAAATCAATCCCAACACAGCATTCGCAGCAAAATGTCAAATTCTTCCTAGGTAATAGGATCTTCATGGATATTACGGTTTTGCATCTTTCTAGTTAGGAACCTGGCTTTTAAAATGTTGCTTTATAGGAGAGCATGTTGGTCGGTGCTGCCCGCAGCGCTCAGCTCCGGGAGCTGCCACCGCCGTACTCCATGGGCCCGCGGCTCGCTGCCGGCCGGGCGCGGCAGGTGCGGGGAGCCCGGCCCGGGACGCGGCTCCGGCGCTGCCGCGCTCGCATGCCGAGAGCTCCGGCCGACTGTGGCGGGGGGGCGCCGGGCGCAGCCTTATGTAAAGCTGCCCCCAGCGGCAGCAGCACCGCGGGCATGTGCAGTGCCTGCCTTCCCTTGCAAATGAGCGAGCTCTCCCGGGAGAGCTGGCGCTGCTCGCCGCTGCTCGCTGCGCAGCGGGCAGCTCCGTGTGCGCTGCCGAGGGCTACCGGACTGCCCTGACCGTCTCTGCGTGCTTGTGAGAGCTGCCCTGCATCCCTGAGCTTAAGAGCTCAGTGGCAGCTGCTGAGACTTTCGTCTCAAGGGCTGACGTGACGTTTGTAAGACATAGATACAAATTTTTGGTCGGAAGGATGTTTTTTTTCTTACTGCATTAGACGTGTTCACATAACATTTTTGTAGTTATTCACTATTTTTCAGTGAAGTATCAGCCCCCTCAGTGTGTCTCTTATCAAGTGCTTTAGTGTGGACACTGTTTTTTCCAACATGGAAAATGATTTTGGGGCTGACATTTTGCCTTTTTGCTTTTTTTCTTCTCTGTTAAAAGGCTCAGTGCCAGGAGGTTAGAAGAGAGTACTGTGCTCATTTATTTCCCAACTTGCTGTCACTTTG
Source organism: Promerops cafer (assembly GCA_013398275.1). NCBI lineage: Eukaryota > Metazoa > Chordata > Aves > Passeriformes > Nectariniidae > Promerops > Promerops cafer. The sequence goes on from VZSE01010422.1 coordinate 156,233, forward strand.
TTCCACAACACTAACACTTCAACCACAGGCTTTCAGAACCTTTACAACATAGTGACTAAGCAGCTTGGTGTAGTACCTTAATGAGGTGAATTGTTTTTACTGTCATTCAGGACATGGACAGGATTTTATGTGAAGGTACAATAATGCTGAGCTTTTTATATGTGTGATGCTCTACAGTTCTGAAATATCACCAAGAGAGCCACCTTGTCTTTCCTTAGTTTACTCTTATTCCCTGCGTGATGTAGGGAAAGAACACATCATCTCATCTGGGCAGAGCAAGGGTAAGATGGTGTTACAGCAAATACACCACGCCAGCAGTCTTCCTTCACCGAGAAATATGTGATCACAGATGATGGTGGGCAAGTGGAAAATCCTGGCTCACTGTTGTGCAAGAATGGGCAGGGGGCTGAAGAGGAGTGTACTGCTCCTTAGAAATGCAACCAGACAGTGCTGGGAACCGCTTTGCTTTTCTGGGGGAGAATCCTTACCCTTGGAATAATGTGCTCTGTCTTTTCCCTAATTATTCACTGCTGTGAGACTAGAACAACTTAAATGAGGTGAAACCTAAAATTTTCCAGGCATTAAAATGACACCTTTGCTAGTACTTAGGCTGTGAATGACCGGAGGTTTACAGTAATCCCACTAGTATTAATGCACCAAACCAGAGTCCCCAAATGAGGAGTGCAGTCATTCCTGGCTAACAGCTACTAACATCTTTCATGTCAGAAATATGTTCCTGTGTCATGGGACATTCTGTGAGAATTCTTCTCTTTGGGACAGATTGGTGCAGCGGGAAAGGGTTAATTGCTCCATTAATCCCTGTCAGCGTCACCATCTCCCATGCTCTGCTGCAGCTTGTTTGGGGCTCTGCAGTCTGGTCTGTAGAGTCAAGGAGCCAGTGACAAACTGCAGAGTTCACTGGGAACTGAGCTGTTCTGCTGACAGCAGTGTCACGTGCCAGTGTGGTGTCCTGGTGTAGGCTTTCCATCACTGCCTTGGGGTGTCTCTGTTCTTGATGGAGCAGGAAGAAGACAGTTCAGACCTTTGGTAAGTCAATTTGTCTTTTGGAACTGCTGTTCTTCCTCTGTTGACAGTAGATGTCTGTGAGAGGTAAACTCTATTGAAATGACTCTTTTAGGTTCCTAAACTTAAATGGCCTGAAATTAGGTCTGATTCTTCACCTGATTCAAACACAGCATGTAAAATTTCCAATAACATCCAGATCCTTTCTCCTGAAGAACTGGTGCAACTTAGTGTACAGCTAGCACTTAGCCTTCTTCCCAAACTTTGCCCGTTCTCTGACTTTTCCTTTTTTTGTTTCTCTCCCTCCTCCACCTTGGCTATGGAGTTATTGGCCTCCATGAGTCAGCAGAGCTTCAGCAGCTTTCCTAGAGTTTTAATAATTGGCAATATATGGGACTAATAAGAGAGAACAGCCACTCTTTACCAAGAGTTATTTTCATTTTTCTGAAAGGGGTGAGCCATCAAGATATGAACAAAGAGAGCATCAAGTCTGTGTTAATGGATTGCCAAATTGAATTTTCTTTACTGAGATCCTTTTTGAATTACACAAGCAGGAAAAGTGCCAGAGTCTGATAAACAGTTTTGTAAAATTACATTTCTGTATCTTTATACAGCAGAATAAGTTCTTCTCTAATTGTGGAACAAAGCTCCCAGTATGAAACAAATCCCAGTATGAAACATTTCTTATAAATTTTTAGGCCGATCTGGCCATATAAACTATAACAAATAGAGAATTAAGTTAAAGCTGTGTTTTACATAAGAAGATACCTTTGCTTTGTATCAGCTACACCTTGTCTATCAGTGCACCCCCACTGGGTAACCATTCAACTCATAGAACTGGGAAACGAGACCTTGAGGCCAAGTGGTTGGCTTCTCTTATGGGTAAGATGTGGATAGTTTACATTAGAACTAATCTCATAGCTCCTGAGTGCCCAAAAACCCAGGAGTTTGCTGATGCTTTGGTGTGAATTTAGCTTGTGCTCTGTGTCAGTTCCTGTGCATTCATTCTGCAGGACAGTTGCTGTAGGCACAGGGCGTTGTAAGTTCATCTCTGTACCATTGTCTGGCAGCCCTGCCTCGTGTCCTGTCCTGGAACAGCAGTTCCCAGTGAGGAGCAGGAGCCAGAAGGTGCAAGTGACCAAAGTCTCAGTGACTTCATGCTGACTGAACATCAGTGCTCAGGAACGACGTTATTCCATCTGAGAGAAAAGTATTTTAGCCAATTCTGCAAAGAAAAACCTCTTCAGAAAAATATTTTATTTGTGTCTGTAGTCTTGAACAAAAAGTTCAAGTCTGTGTTTAGGAGTTTCAGCCTTAAAATAAACTGAGATACCACAAAACCTGAGATGCTTGTAAGTTTTGATTTTATGACTCCATGATCACTCTAATTTTTTTTCCTGGGCTTTTTCTGAGGGGAAAATGGCATAGATCAGGAAATACAGTGGCAAATGCGTTACTAGATATGCCTTAACATCCATCCTGATGAAAAGAGATGTGTTGGGCAGAGCCTGTGATGAACACATGGTTTTCTTCGTCTACACAACAGAGAAGTTCAAAGTTGTTTGGAAGTTATGCACTATGCTGAGGTAGTGATAGTCCAGATTTTTTTCTTGGTGCTAAACCTTCAGTAGGTTTTCTGTCTGGATATTGTTCTAGATTGATTTCACTGCTATCTGATTTTGCACTAATTTGCTTCAATTTAATTTCATGTTTGGTTTTGGGTTTTCTTATGTGGTTAAATTGTAGAGTGTTTTCTTTTTCCATTCATTCTGGCTGAGTTCTCTGTACCTAGATGCAACTTCCCTATGGAAAGCTTAGTATGAACTGCAGCCAAAATAGTAAATGGTGAAACAAAAGGTGGCATTCACTGTGAAAGCCTGTTCTTCCACAGAGCTGGTTTGGAATTGAAACTTTGCACAGAGAAGAGGGGAATCAGCAAATCGTGCATTTTTTAGGGTTATGAGAAGGCACCTGTAATAGCCACGTACATCTGTTTGCTGAATACTTTTGAAAAAGGGGGTGATAGAATTATCAGGCATCAGGAGAACGGGGGTGAGGAGGCAGGGAAGGGATGTAAACTTCCCAGAGTGTTAAGAAGCCAGGTGCTAGTGGGATTCCATGCAAATCGATCAAAAGCCTTCCTCTGTTCTGTCACATGGTTCACCTTAGCCTTCCTTAGGATATTCCACTACTCTTTAAAATCCACTTAATGATGATATTACAGAAAAGAAAAAATAAAAAAGAAGTTTCTCCTGTGAGAAGTACATTCAGGAATGCAGTCTGAGCTTTTCTAGACACAGGGCATTATGTTCATAGTGCACAAACTTTGGAATTCAGACTAGACCAGAATACAGCATTTTTCTGCTCACAGACAGAGCTCTTGGGTCTGGGAGTGCCTTTATGTGTGAATCACACATCCCTTTGGGGACCTGTAGTTAGCAAGTGCCGCACTGTGTTCTTTTTGGGTTTATGAAGTGACACCGTGTGTTGTTCTCTTGACTTTATTCCCCTATAAAGAAGCCAGGAGTCAGCTGGGTTAGCAGTAGTAGCTTGCTCTAATGGTACTGTAGTGTGCTATCACTGTATCGTTAAGAGAGATAAGTCTAATAAAATGTGTCTGCAATTTTTGAGCCAGTGATTAAATGAACCTGCTGTTCCATGAGTATCAGATTAGAGCTGGGGGCGTATAACTTCCAGTGTAAATATCAGAGCGTGGGATGGCAGAGGGAAACTCAGGATGCAGCGTTGGCTGGAGGCAGACATAAGGAGAAGGAAGTGTGAGAAAGCCAGGTTCAAGGAACATGCGGGCAAGGGAAATCGAGGCAACAGAAAATGTTCTGAAGAAATAGAGAAAGAGGATTGAGACTAGGGAGGATCTTATCCCAGGAGTTGAACTGTACCGCCCTAAAGGACCGTGGTGGTCAATGGTAGGTGAGGGAGATGGATAAATTAAAATACTGTCTTGCTCTTATAGTAGGAACTATTACTTTGCAAGGCGTCCTCTAGCCTCTGTGAGGGTGGAAGGATCCCGTGTTACGCACACCAAGAAGCTGAAGGAGTGTAGGAGCCATGCTCCACTCTGGGAGTCAGTGCGCCCTGCAGTGTGGGATGGCTTGCAGAGGACACCAGGGACACATCTGTCAGTGTGTGTGCCCAGAGGGTCTCCTCAGGGCCATGTCACAGGGCCACTCAGGCTATTGCTTCCCTCATACACAGTTACAACTGTTGAATAAGGGAGCTTTTCCAGCTGGGCACTTCTGGTTAAGTCTTAGCATTGTGGACAAGTCACAGGGGCCTCTGCACTGCCCTGGGGGAGGTGAGGCTGCACACAAACCTTTGTTCACAGCATCCACTGCCTGGATTTTTCCTGACCGATCCTAAGTCCTTTAGCCTTAATGAGGCATTGGACACGTAACAGTTCCCCGACTGGCTTTTTGTCTTAAAATTTTGAAGCTGTTCGAAGGTGAAAGGAATGAGGGACTTGTCTTTACAAACAAACTGTGGGTCTGCTAGCAGATAAAACTAGCACTGAGAGATAAAAGAAACAATGGGAAGGATTCCACGGATTGATGGATGAGAGAGATTTGTCTTTACAAACAAACTGTAGGTCTGCTGATAAATAAAATTGGATACTGAGAGATGAAAGAAACTATGGGAAAAACCACAAATTCCATAGGAATTCCAGTGATTGACACAAGGAAAAGAAATAGGGGGTTATATATTAGAAGGGGGTGCTAGGTATTAGATATTTCAGGAAGTCTGTACCTCTCAAGTACCTCAGCCAATGGGGAAAAGGAGAGGGACGTTCGGCTGGGAAATCAGGATAAAAAGGAGGCTGCATCCTCCAAAATTTTGAGAGACCCCAGAGGAAATGCTCCATGGCCTCTCCCTGTATTCAAATAAAGTTACAGAACTCCTTTGTCTCCTTTTTGGACATAAACCTCTGGTGCTTGTGGATTAATTCTCCTGACAACGGCAAGCAGCCTGTGCTTCAGTCTTGTCCTCCAGAGACACGACATGAGATGCAAAGCTATCATTTTACTTACTCTCTGAAATTGATATGGCCACTTCTGTTTCAGTGGATTTAGTGTTGATCCATTCAGGCTTATCCTCCAGCATCTTCCTGAAAAGTTTATATGAGTAGAAGCAGCAGAAGGTGCTGGAGGATGAATGATCATCATGGAAGTAAAAATGAATTACATCTCCCACACAGTGCTTCAACCTGCAGAGCATGAATGATCCCCACCATAAGTGCCCTGGAGATGGGTGATATGCAAGGCCATGTTGGTAGCCTCTGCTTGTGATTGTGCCTGCAGTCTCTGTGAAGTTGCTAAAGAGGTTAGGTTAGAATAAACTCCAATAAATTTGTCTTGTTGCAAATTCTTCCTACTCTTCCTTGGGCCAGGATGCCATTGCTGGAAGAATGCCTGCTGTTTGATTGTCCAGACAGCACTGCCAGGGTTTGTGTGGCCTGAGTATTGAGATATCCTTAGGCATCACCATGAAGTGTGCTTGTGTGGGAAGAATGATTTGTCTCTGTCTTGGTTTAAAAGACAAATATCTGTCAAGGAAGGTGGAAACCTTCCTGGAATGGAAAGGTGACCCCTCCCTTTGAAAATTATGGTGCTTCCTGGGAAAAGTATCAGAAAAAGGAATAACAGTTCCTTACTAGAATATATATATACACACATATATGTAACAAGACAGAACAACAACAATAAAAAACTATTAAAAAAACCACAAAAACCAGAGAAACCCAGTAACAGCCTTTTCCCGCCTGTTAAGCACTTTCCCCTTTGCCCCAGCCGGCAGGGGGCGCTGTTGGCGCCGTCTGAGGGAGAGGCGGGCGGTGCTCCCCTCATGGCCTTGGGGGCCGCCACTGCGAGCCCCGAGCCTCCCGGGTGATGGCGGCCCCGGGAAGAGAGAGCAGGCATGGGATTCGCTTTCCCCAGGCGCTCATGTGTACGGTGTGAGTATCTTGGCGATGGCGGCCGCCTGAGTTCCATTCAGCAGCTGGGAGGTGCTCTCTCCAGAGACAGGGAGGCGGTGAGGGCCCGTTTTCCCCTGAAACACCCGCGGAGATGGTGAGGATCTCCAAGCGCTGGCGGGTGCCGAAAAGCCCCAGTCAGACGGCAGCTGACGGGCAGCAAGGAGAGCTCCGCAGCAGCATCGAGCCCCTCAGCAGGACAAGTCCAGCACCAGAAACTGCCCAAAGTGCTCCGTTTCCCGCACAGCCAGTGTGTTCTCCCACAGCTAAGCGAGTGCCCAACTCCCCTTTTCCCTTCCCTGCAAGATTTCAGTGGAATGCTAGAACCATTGGCCAGTTCTTTTGTATCAGAATTGCCGACTATTCATTTCCCCCCACCCCCGGCGTCAACCTCCTCTCCTCACAGTGTCTTTCTTTCAGGTAACAAACGGGACAGGATTCACTGAAAAACCCAAAGCCGCAACAGTCTTCTGAGGTATCTGACTTGTGCATTGCTAGAACAGTTCTGCATGTGCCTCGGGGGCGGACTGTGAGGGATGGCAAAGGGAATGAATTTCCCGGGCAGCCAGGTTCACTTGGACATCTCATAGAATAGTTTTGTTCATGGAGAAGTCTTCAAGGGCTGAGACATCAGTGTAGAGGCATTGCATAACTGAATCCAAGAAGGGCTGCAGCCTGGTCCCAGGGAAAACCAGTAAGGCTGGTGGTGTCCAGTTCTGGCCACAGGGAAAGGAGTGAGCTCTGAGCGTGTGCTGTCGTGTTGGTAAGAACAGGAACAGTAACGTTTGACTGAAGACGAGGTGGTGGTAGTGCTGGCCCTGTGGCTATTTGCACACTTTTGTTGTTCACCAAACTTTAGACCCTTTCAGTGTTCCATGTGTATGTGTGGTTAAAACCTTCAGGGCTGGCCTTGCCTTCTCAGCTGTTCCCTCTGTCCTCATGCCTTTACCTGTAGCTGCTCCTTTTATACTCCTACCCTTTTCCTACATCTCTGAGGGATTAGTATTTGTCATTTGCACAGCATGGAGCACACATAGATGATGCATGTTCACGCATTTCCTAGGAATTTCAGACCTGTGCCCTGCCATGCATTTAACTCTGTGGGGCTCCAGAGGAAGCTGCCTTGATATCTCGCTATGTGCTAAGGCTGTAGAATTAATTATTCTGTCAGGTCAGCCCTGGAATATCTGTTGGCTGCAGTGGCTCCTTGACTGCTGGAGGAAGGCAGCTGGCAAGAACTTTGATTATAGGAAACCCATGACATCCACATCTCATCAGAAACCATTATAATTTGTTGTCCAAACCTGAGCTTTTATTCTAATTTACTGGGGCCTCAGTATCTTCACTTGTGAGAGAGGAATAATGGAATATAATTATTCTATAAGCTTATCAGCATAATAGATAGTTTGCTTGACTTTTTGTCGGACACCAGTTATATTCAAACATATACCCTTTCCATCAGTTAAGCTGTCTGTTCCTTTTTGGAATTCCAGCACAGGTTATTCTGTATCTACTGTAATTTTTATTGCTTGTTATGGGTATCATTTATTTTGATGCCTTTTTTTGAGCTTGAGTGGCCAAATAGCAGAATTCCATGTGAGGACAGTGTAGTTGTCAAATATAGAAACACAGACTTCTATTTAAAATGCAGAATTATCTTATATCTGTGGTTAATAAGTTTTCCAATATCTGTTCACTACAGAACCTTTCTAATGTTACGAGAGTACCATTTTGAAAATGACTTCAATATTTGCTGAATATTACCTTTAATTTTCCATATAAAAATTGCAACTGACACATTTTTAGCTTCTTGAAGCAAAAGGTATATGTAGCATTTCTTAGGATCAGACCTGAATTAGTAGAAGACATTTATTGATGTACTTCCTAGTCTTACTGCTCTTCAGCATAAACAGGCATACAGGGGGTAGGAGGACAGAGTAGAATGATTTCATTTGACATGTTGAAATATTATAAAATATTTTCCAGTCTCTCCTTTCACTTGCTTATGCATGAAAAACTCCACAGAGGAAAAAGCGCTCCAGCTTTCCTCTGTTAGGACTCCTGCTTGGACTTCAGTGTGGTGTTCTGAGGCTGTGATTTCCAGTCTGAGACAGAGTGATGTGTTATTAGACAGCATTAGTAAAATTTTGAAGAGAAAACGAAACATGACAGTTGAGCAGATTTGCAACTGAAAGAGGAAAACATGAACAAAGTTAAGCATATAATTGTGCTCATTCCCACCGTGACTAGCATAGAAATGATTTATTCCAAGTGGCTGCAGTTGCATGCTTAGTCACTTCCTTCCTTGGCTTCAGCCTAGTGCTGTTTTCTGTCATTTTCCTGCAAAAAGAAGTTTGTTCTCTTTTTCATCAAAAGCTTCAGATTTTTTAGCTTTTAGTAATTCAGTTAAGTCTTTTTCAATTAAGCAAGCTGTGGCAGCTTGTAGATATTCCAGCTTTGGTAGCCTGGTGTTCCTGAGAAGGCTCAGAATGTTAATTATGCTGACAGTCTTAGTTAACCAGCCTGTAATCAGCTGCTGCTTAGGCAGGGGTCACTCATCCATGCCAATAATGGTAGGCTAGAACTTCATGATTTAAAAGAAAATAAAATACATGCAGGTGTGTTTTGACTGTTCCATTCTGTATTTGCCATCCTTCTTTGTCTTTTCCTATTGGGGTGTCCGGCAGACAGAGCGCTGAAGAAACTACATGTGATTTAAATGACCTATTAGCTCATCTTCTCATGTCTACCCAAGATAATTGTCTTAAATTAAATGTGATTAATCAAAAAAACCCAACCATACAACCAAACCCCAGCATGTTTGGGTGATTTTTAAAAAATCACCCAAATAGAATTAAATATATAATAAATATATAGTAATTATATAATATATAATTATTAATAAATAAAATATATTTAATAAATATAGTTATAATAATATAATTTATTAATTAATTAAAAAGAATTCTGGGGTTTTGCATATTTATTTTGGATTCTGTGACAATGTACTCTACTGTTTATTAAAACTAAGTTTCTTTCACCCAATGGACAGGACAGCAAACAAATGACAAGCCAACTCAAAGTGTATAATACGTGTATAAAACAGTAAATATCTGCAAACTGATAATTGCTGATGGATGCAGTGCTGAAGAGTAGAGGGGAGGAAGCTGACATGAAGAGAAGAATTGGAGTTTTCACTCTTACTTCTCTTCTTTGCAAGAATATTAGGATAGGCATGTTGTAGTTTTGTATTTTGTAAATCCTTCTATGCAGCATTCTTTATCTCCTAAGTAGGTAAGAGGCTTAAAAGCACCTTTTCCTCTTGCAGCTTAGTTGCATACAGTAGTGGTTAGAACGCAAGAAATGCTGCAGTTGATAACCAGGTAGAGACTGTGGCCAGCCCATGCGGTGGAGACACAGGAGAGCTAAGCCCGAGTGAGTCAACAGCTTCATTTTGTGTCCCTGGATGGTAACAGGAACTGAGACAAAACAGAAACACTCACAAACATGGACTCGGTTTTAAAACCATTTTGCCTCCAGGCAGACAGAAAGCAGGGGCACCTCCATCCACGTGCTCTTACAGAGAACCTCTTCTGTCACAGATACGTGACAGGAAGATCATCTGTGTGAGTCATAGGGAAATGGGCTAGCTGCTTGCTTTGGTCTTCCAGCATATTCCATTCCAAACACTTCCAGCATTTGTGTCATCATTTATTTGTGATTCAGACAGACTGACCAGGATGAAATGCAGAGCAGGAATAGACATGTGCCAATATAATTAACACAACAAAAATGCTTCCTGTGGCCATTTCTGCTGCTCTGGGTTGAGCATTCTTTGTAAGTCTGTAAACTTCTAGGAAACGAATGTGCTTTATTCTATCAATGCAGGACTAAAAAGAACCTAAATCTTAAGATAACTGTGTGCAAATCTAATATACAGAGCAGCTGTAAATAGACTGGTGCTACAATGTTACTTAGTTTGAAATTCATAAGAAAAGTAGGAAAGAAGAACTTTTCAAGGGAAAGCCAAATATACCTTTGTTTTTTCTTTGCATCACCAGTATGTCTCATTTCAGCTGTATAGTTTAGTTCCATACTATTATAAATACATATTATGAAGTTGGCTTTTCACAAATATTAAGATGAGTGTTACATGTATAATGTTAAAATAACTGTGCTGTAAGGTTATAGTTTTTCTGTTTTTGCTTGGTCATGGTAGTGGGATAGCTGATTATATAGTCATGCTTGTAAATGGACTGTCTGTTTGGTTGGGATGACATCCATGAACGTGTGATGAGGACCCTGCTATTGATGTGCCAACTATCAGCATCAGCCATCTGAAAAAAGCATGGACCAAGGCCCAAACTGGAGCTGGTAACGGAGATGGACTAAAACCACAGCCAAGAAACACACAGGCTATAAAGAGGTGGACCCAAGGAGGGGCCATGCTAAACAGTTCCTGGAACATGTAAACTAGTTTATGGAAAAGTTTGAATATGCATAGTGGTTTATGAATATGCAACAGGTTGGAGCAATAGAAAAGGTATTTAAAGAATGTCTCCAAACGTAGTAGGTGTGCTCTTGGCTGAGTGCCAAGCACCCAGCCGTTAACCCTTTGCTTTATTTTTGTCTCCTATTGTCTTTTTATTAAACTTTCATAAATTTTACCAAGAAAGTGGACTGCGTTTTTCACACATACTATGATAATTGAACTCCACAATAAAGTTCCTGCGGGACTTTTAAAGTGATGTACCCTGGAGCTGTTTGAATGCATGAAGAGTTCACACGTGGTATTTAGTAAAAGCTAAAAGATATAAAAGTCTCATGTTTCAATGTGAAAGCCAGAAAGTAACTAACGGGTTGTAGGAAAAGAAAAAAACCAAGGTACCGTATGGCCACGTTACTGAATAAGAGCTGTCTCTTATGAAGATCTTTGCAGTTTCCTTTAAAATACCCAGGACTTGCTGCTCCGAGACAGAAAGCTGGAAGAGATCCAGTGCTCTTATCTGACATAGCAGTTTCAATGTTCTTCTCAGTGTGATTTAAAGTCAAGTAGAAATATGCTGTTGGAATTGAGATATTTGTAAATGGATAAAAATCTTCGAGTTGTATCAGAACACCACTGCCTCAGAGCATTTCCAAAAAGAAAACTATGAATGTCCTTGAATGCATTTGCTCCTTACATACATACCATAGTATTTGGAATTCTGTATCAGATACTTGCTGATCAAAAGATTAACATTTTAAAGAAGACAGTAATTCATATGTTCATGTTAAGACCAGGATTTAATATTTCACCCTTTCATAAACACAGGAACATGAGAGAAAACAGTGAGTGCCAGCCTTTGTAACGGCTGAGCTGCAGACTTCTTAATTTTGATAAAACAAAGTTTTACCCGAATCCAGGTTTAGAAAAGGTTTCCAATAACTGTTACAACGGGGGTTATTCACAAAGTCCAAATCTGCTTGTGATGGTTTTTGTACCTTTAGTGAGAACTGTAGCAGCCTCCTTCTGTCATTGCCCATTCCTAATGTGGTGGGAATTGTCATAGTACTGATAAACTTCAAACTTGGATCTTCTGCTTAAAAAAGGTTGTTGTAAATTACATCAGGGATGCTGTGAACAAGAGAATTCCTACTCTTTGTACGTTTTTTTTCCATCAAATGACTTAACTGCTAACAGAATTAATCATCATGTGAGTGTTGTTCAGTTGCAGAATTTCACAATGGGAGAGGATTCTCCACTGGTATATTTCTCTCTCTTTTTGAATATTAAATCTCAGATCATATAATAAACTAATACAATATGTTACATGTAAGGATCCAGGGCTGGAGAGTTGCTGATCTTAAGTATGTCAGAATTAGCCTCTTAAATGTTCAGCATCTACTTTGATACTTATACCAGTGACCTTTCTTCTGTTGCTGTTCTTTTTCTCAGCTGCTGGAAGTACTTTATGACTATTTTATTTTTTTTTATTTTCAAGTACTTCTCTAGGACATTTGTATTCTTTGCTTAGGTTGCTACTTACCTGGTATTTTTTACTTTAGGCCACTTGCAGCAAAAATGTATGAAATGCCTTATGTCCCACTGTGCCTAGAATGTATTTGAAAAAGAGTAAATGTTTTTAGTGCTTTACAAGTTTGGAGCCTCTGCCACGTTTTGCTGCTGTTTGTCTTTTGCTTTCTGCACAATTTGCTTGGCGCCACACACTGCTGCGTTGTCAGAGGCTGGCTCCAAGTGTCCGTGCTGCCTTATTTTACTTGCCACAGTTTAATGCAAAAGCAGCCAGCAGCAGCAAAGGAATCTGCTCTGTTTCAGTTCCCATTCTTTCTATTCTTATCATTCAGGAAAGGCAGAAACCACATAGGAAGGCATTTACAAATTCATTAGAGAGTTTCTCATGTTTTCAAACACAAATGAATTTAAAAATTATGGAGAGCTTTACATGTCATTATATGGAGAGATGCACTTATATGGAGATTTCACCATTTTCCAGGAGTGCTGATGAACAGGAATAGCAGTGGGTTGGATAGGGATGTGTACGGCAAAGCAACAGTGTCCTCCTGCACCTATGGATATGTCTGTCAGAGGACATTATTAGGAACACACTGATCAAGTTTCATGGTTTAACATAACAGTTACTGGGTATATGGATTTTGCTGATTTTTGTTCCTTATGGAATTAATCACTGTCCCTGCTTGTCTTTAATTTCTACTTTACATGATTAGAACAGAGGTCAGAGGTAAATCTTCCATGTAGTCACTGTTTGGGTAGGTTTACTCCTGATATCAAGGGTGATTTATCTCTCATATTTTATACTGATTCCATTAATGCATTTTGAATTTGAGCATAATAATTCCCTAAGAGCTTGTGAGTATGCATTAGACATGATTGTGTGTGCTGTAGGTAGTGTCTTTAGAAGACTGATAAAATCTGAAATGCAAATTCTGTTTTCTTGGAGTCTAAGACTATCGGAGTTGTTGTTGGCTTTGAAACAAAATGAATAAATGGGAACTCACTATAAAGTGCTGCTGCCTCTCCTGAGTTTTGCCATTACCTTTATTTAATGGAATAGGTTTTGACATCCATCAGGCAGCTGTCCTGGCTTCTCATTCTCTTTACTTCCCCACGAAAGGGAATTATTTTATGTGATGAAAAAGCAGTATGACTCTTCTGTTTAATGCAGTCTGCCTGCAGAAGTCAGGAGCCATGAAAACACCATACAGCTGAAATGTTCTTGGCCCTGGTAACCCAAGGGCTGTATACTGTTTAGTCTAAACATACTGGCATGAAAGAAATTCTTCTCTTGTAGGTAGCTGTCCCTCATGCTGTTGAATGTCTTCGTGTAGGGTTAGGGAGATGGGCTCTAACATTGTATCTCCAATTTTCATCTCAATTAGCTTGGAACTGAAGCAGGTAATTTACATGACATTCTAAAGGGGAGTTTTTGTGTCCTGTTATTCTGGATTAGTACTCTGTGGGGAAAGAGACTGAGATAGCCAGATAATCACCACTTTGTGAAAAGTTCCCCCCTCACCAGTAAAACCTCTTGTTTGCAAGGTTCATTTCTGCAGAATAGATGAGAATATAGGTTGACATGTTTCACCTTTCTCGGGCCCTTCTTAGTCCCACAGTTAAAGGTCAGTTCAAGTTGTGCATATTCACCCACACTGCACCTGTGTGTGAGTAGTTCCTGTGTGTGTATCCGCATACCGGTACCAGTTGTCAGGTACCAGCCTTCAGGTTCCTTACAGCCTCATGTCTGTGGTATTCTGGGATGTGAGGTGTTTTCTTTCTCCCTGCTATATCTGTTAATCAATATGTAAATCCAAGTTGAATCACATTGTAATGCACGAAGAAGTAATTAAACATCCACATGATCTTTAATACAGGAGTTTTACTATAGCAGACAAGGGACATGTTTTGATTTTTGGAAGATTGTTGCAAAATGTCACTGCTCTGGAAAAAGATTACAACGGAAATGCAATAATCCTTTTATCCAGGTCCTTGACATTCCTGTTTAGTTATAGCTGAAACAATAATGGATGCTTCTGACACAAGTCCATGGGGACAGATGGGACCCACCCAGCAGTACTGAGGGAGCTGGCAGAGGTGCTGCCCAAGCCTTTTTCCATCATTTCCCAGCAGTTCTGGCTGGCTGGGGAGGTCGCAGGTGGCTGGAGCTTGGCCAGTGGGACACCTGTCTATGAGAAGGGCTGGAAGGAGCATCCAGGGAGCTACAGGCCTGGCCGGTGTGAGGTTCAAGACTGAGTGCCAGGTCCTGCCTTGCGTTACAACAACCCCCCCTGCTTTCATATCTGGGATCTCCTAGAGTTTATAATTAGATAAACATGTTTGGAATGAACGAAGGAAAAAAATAGATAACAGCTTTGATTTAAGGCACTGAATGGTTAAGCTTCCTTCTCTTGTTTCTTCTCTGCCACATAAGACTCCCACCACTTCAGTGTTGCCACGCAATAAATTTGTTTTGCTGGGTTTTTTCCTTCCTTTGACTTGATGATTCATTGAGATAAAACATTTGTTAAACTGCAGTTTTAAAATTTCTGTTTTATTATTTTTCTGTGCTTGGTATTTTGAGGGCTGCTTGAGAAAATTGACTTTTCTTTCAGCGGGCTCATCCTAACTCATATTTTCTACAATTATTTTATTGAAAGAAATGCAAGTTTCAAAATTTTTTTGTTTTTTGTTTGGTTGGTTTTGGTTTTTATTTTTTTGGTAGGCAACAGGCAAAGGAACGTATTTTCTATTGAGCTTGCATGAATACTCAGGATATCTACCATCCAATGCTCCTCTCATCAGTTTGTTTTTTTTTCCTTTCTTGGGCAGATTTTTTTTTAAAGCTGTTGTTTCATTCTGCTCCTTCTCCATGCCTGCACCCAGACAACCTCACCCTAAGAGACCTAATTAGCTTAGTTGGGGAGAAGAGCAGGAACAGAGCAGGGAAAAAACAGCTGGACTGAGAAGGATCAAAGCAGGGTGGCTGGCATAAAGGAGTTCTGGACTGTAGGCATTGTGGAATTAGGGTAGAAGAACAAAAATCCACATACTACAAAGGCAAAAGCATAGAAAGGAGACTGCTTTATCTAGAAGAGTATTTTTGGAAGAAAGAAAAAGCAGGACCTCTGATAGTAAAAACAGAAATCAATTTCTTTAGCACCAAGAAGTCATGATTGCTTTATTTGTAATCAGCTTTAATGAAAAATCCTTGTTCTTGTAAATGAGAAACTGAGGCAGTTTAGCGCAGAAGATTAGGAGGGAACTCTGTCAGACAGGGTCTGCAGTATGAGGGGAAAATTCTTGCATGGATTAGAATTGTAATAACTCTGGATTAGACACCTCCAGGAAGGGATGAGAGCTGTGAAGCAGGTTGTGGTATTGAATTGAAGCAAAGAGTTTGTACAAAACAAATGGGTTTGGGACAAAGGACAGATCTCAGAAAATATTGTCTGGTCAGCTTACACTGAGACCCTGTTTTCAGGTAGTGACACAAACAAAAGGCTGTTTGCGCACTGAGGAAAGGCTCAAGGCCATTCCTCGTTCTCTTTTTATTTTACATATGCCCACAGGATCTCTGATATTTTAATAGAAGGACTCTCCATTTATTAGACCAGTGCCAGGATCCAGGGAGTACAAAAGTATCAGTGCCAGGTGCTGTCCTTGGGACACAGTGACCCCATGCACCACGACAGGGTGGGGGCAGAGTGGCTGGAAAGCTGCCCAGTGGGAAGGGACCTGGGATTTATCCTCTGGACCTCACCACCTCTTAGGAGTAAAGCATTTACAAGCTGATAGGGACAAGCAGTCACAGTAATGTGCTTACCTCATTTATTGTAAGTTAAAAGTGCACTTGGGGGAAGTTGTCACTTACCAGGAGTTGGTGTATGGGAGTCCTTGGATCCATTTGACTCAGGAAATGTTCTCACATTGTTGCTACAATGAACTGGCAATGGCTGATGTTGCACTTCTCTGCAGCCCAAATCCAGCTGTGTTCTGCTGCCAGACATTTAACAAAGTCTAAAAATTTGATAGTTTAATATTCTAGTCATAATTTCCTCTGAACACCACTGCTGGTATGATTGTTGTATAATAATTGAGGTGGATGTGTTTGGTATTCTCAGATACTCATTGGTTGTTGATTAGGGCTTTTATATAACACAGACTAGAGAATAGGTTCTGGTGGCCTTTCCCTGTTGGGAGGTCATGTAATCTTTCAGTTTAATGAAACCATTTGGGTATACTGAATAAGACAAAATCAATTTTTGAGCTATTGATTGGGACAAAATTAAAAAGGTCAAGTATAATGCTTGATCTTGGAGTCTCTGGCTTAATACTTTTTTTGGGTAGGTATTAAGTATTAGGCTTGGCTGCTTATCATGGATCAGGATCATAAAATAGAAAATGAAATACTGTTTAAGGCAAGAGTAGATGGCACTCTGTATTTAGGACCACTGAATGGGGAGTGTTCAGGGATGAAATGGTTCTGGTTTTATCAATCTTCAACACTTGCAAGCATACCTTCAAATTATAGTTCTCTTTAGGTCTTCAGTGCATAAATTATTAGCTGGAGCTGAGTCAGTGGACAGTATACAGAAAGGGTTAATCACAGTCCTATGAGTTCATGGTATCACTGAACAAAAGACATGACAGATGTTATCAAAAGATGACACACGAAGAGTGACTGGTAGAAGAGATCTGGTAGTTCTTTTCAGAACTGCTCATAGACTGACCTTCTGTACAGCTTGATGGTTTGACATCATTGATCCATATTGATTTCATTGGAAAGTTCAGAATAGTTGCTGCCATTATTTAACTAGTGCTTTGAAGCTATTACAATAGACAGAGCACATACAGCAGCTTCAGTGCTGTTAGAAATGTAATGCTTCACTTTCACAGCATTTTATACACTGATAAATCAGGGGAACCTGCCAGCTCTGCCTGAAGGTTGGCCTTAGCACAGATAGGAGAAGAACACTTGACAGCAGACAGACAATTAGAGGAAGAGGAAAACCTAACTGTACTTTGGATCTTGATTCTTGGTGTGTTTACATCGTTGATTCAAAATACTGTCCCACAGTCTACGATGATAGATTTTTGAGAGATTTCTTTGGAATCACTGAATATTTAGTAGTGTTTTACTACTGCTTCTCTTTTCAGACTATAACTATGGAATGAAGCAAGCATTTCTCTGTCCATCTTCACTGTTTTACTTCATGACAGCACATAAGGATGCGAGCCTATTTCTTGTATTGGTACAGAATGCTCATCTCTAGGAGTGCACATCTCATAGGGTCCTACCCTACATCACAGTGGTTTTCTTCTTCCCTAGCTGGGGTTATGGCAATACACAACTTGGGAGACAGAAAGGCGTGGTAAATGTGCTCCAGCAAGAGAAATTGTCTGGCTGCAGTGTAACGTTGGACCCTGCATGGAATGAGTTAAACTTCAGTCCTGAATCTTTAAAATTCTGTTTATCCTGCAGCGAGAAAAGGTTCTTCTGTTTAAGGGAAGTTAAAATTATTCAATGGGAATAAAACTTTTATGGCAGAAATTGTTCCCTGAGGAAGAATGGAATTATAAGAACACAGACTTGCCTGCCAGTCTGGTCTCTATGGGAATGGCACCTTGTATAAACAGCATTTGTTCTTTTCTGAGTGTGTATTAAAGTGATATCTTTGGACACTTGTGGTGATAGTCCACTCAGACCTGTCTCTCAGACCACAGCCGAATTGCCTTTTACAGTGAAAGGTATTTCATTAGAAATAATTAGAAAAGTTCTATTAGAAACATTTTAGTCATGGGGTTTTGCTATTGCAGCAAAAGGCAATTCATTCCTCTGGACTATAGAAAGGTATTTAGTTTAAAATCAGTCGTAAAACTGGATTTAACTAACACCTAATAAACATAGAATTAATAAAAACGAATACATATACAAAACAGTCTTAATTGATTACACGCATTGGATTAGCACTTTTAGATGACATTGAATTTTAAAATGTATAATGTTTGAATACATATATTCCCCTGCGATTGCAAGCAGCTCAGTATTACTGCAAAATAAGACACGCTGATAACAATAAAAGAAGACAGCAATTTTATTGTTTTGTTTAGATTCCAAAAATCAGAGGTGAGGAACAAGATAACTGTATTCCTAGATTTTATTGGTAAATTCCTCATCTGCCTTAGTGTGACTGAGTTAATAACAGCTAAATGGTTTGATGCTGAAGTGAGGGAGGATGCTTTAGAAGAGGTTCTATACTGAGAGGTTTATTTTTCTTTCAAGGAAGATGGTATTAATATAAATTATATTAACTTACTGATGATAAAAAATACAGCTTTAAATGCCACCAGTGCTAGCATAATTTTTCAGGTTGGTTGACCTGAATATAACTGGCAGCAGTCACCCCGGCACACTCATGTCTGCTGCTGAGGCCCAGTTTTTAATCCAGTGTGCCTGGGGGGCTGGACAAACTCTCTTTCCCTGAAGGTATGCTGCATTTTCAGGGTATTTAAAAAGTTAATTAGGGGAAGGAGGTAAGCCAAGCTTCATGTTTCTTCTGCTGTTCTAAAATTCCAGCTCCTCCTGCAGCTGGTTAGTTCAGAGCTGTGAACAGACTTCTCTGTTCAACTAACACAGGGTATATGCTGTTGTCTTTAGGTAGGCTCTAAAGGAAATTAAATAATTTATGGTTTTTTTTCTGCGGTAATAGAAATGCATTTTTGTTTACTGGTTTGACAAATTAACATTGATAGAATAATTAACCCATCTGATTTCCTCTAATAGCCAGAGAAATGGAACATTTTATTTTGTATCTTCCACATAAGCCAAGATGCTGGGAGAAACCTGTGTCACTTCAGTGAGCTGCATTCCGTAAATTCTCCAGGGGCCAGAGGGCATTGGCTGTGATCCATTGGTTGGCCAACCCAGCTCTCCAGTGCTGATTCCCCACTCGGGGCCAAAGTCAGATTTTTGTAGAAATAGTTGCAGTTCTCTACAGTGTAGAAGAGCTTAATGGGGTTTAGGATACCAGATTTCAAGTCTCCATTCCTCAGTCACTTCCATAGATGTTATAACTGTATCCAGCTCTATCACTGTGTGTCTTGGGTCTCAAGTCTTCAAAGAGACAGGAGGAGGAGTTGGTTGTTGTAAAGTTATTTATTGTATGAATATATCAGTCTTGAAGGCGAAGAGTTCAAAGTATTAAAGTGCGTGCTAAAGCTTTCTGGCACAGAGTCCCAAGTGGAGGCAGCAGCAGCAGCAACAGCCCCACACTTTTCTTCTTTTTCTTGTTGTTCTTCCCTCACCCCAATACAGGGGTTTTTATCTATAAATCATCCAATCAGCTAAGAACACAGTTCTAAAACATTCTTTCTACACCAATCTAAGCTTAATTCTAAAGTACAAAAGTAGTGTCAGTTCTTACACAAAATCTATGCATATAGTTTTATCTGTTCACACAAAGAGTTCTGTCTGTTCTATCTAGAAATGCAAGCAATGTTCTGCTATGTTTTTATTATGTCTGGAGCTGTTACTGAACTTTAAACTACATTTTAGGGCTTTACTAGCTAATACAGTTTCTTAAGGCATTTAAACTATATTTCTACATATTTAAAACTAAAACTTACACTTCTATTTCATGTCTGTGTGGCTTAATATATTTTAATTTCTCTAAAGGCTTTATTTAATTCAATCCCTGCATTTCTCTCTCTCCCTGAGGGACTCAGGGAGGCTTCCATTTCATGCATTTCAACAATTGTGTAGTCTGGAAACTTTGGTCTAAAGTAGCCAGAGTATTTTTGAATGTGTGATTCTTACCATAGGGGCTAGAAGCTAAATTATAGGAAAAAAACCCAATCATTTAATAGAAATAAGCTTGTAATTGCATTTTGTAAAGTGTTTGAAATATTTGAAAATATTAGCTTTGGTGTTTAGCATTAACTTTGATGGGCAACAAAAAAACCACCAAAAAACCCCAAATATTGCAAGTCTTCCAAACAGGCATCCCAGGGATAAAACCAGAAATCTAAGTTGCAGGAATGTTGCTAATAGTTTGATCTGAGATGTTGAACTTCAGAAACAGGCTGTGAGAGTATAAAATGTTCTTTGTAGGGAGGCTTAGATTACTGCATTCAAAAATATTTAGCAATTCTTTGATTTTTTCCCAATCAGATATAGGTTTGAGACACTATATGTGTGTGATGACTAAAATTACCTTTGTAGACATGTGCATGTTTTCAAGTGAGGTCAGATCTTTGGAATATCTGTTGTGAGAGGCAGAAACAAAAGTAAAAGTATTGATACTTAGAGATGCCCTTGGAGACCCGTGATAGTGCATGAAAATTGAGTGAAGTGTTTTGGAATGAAAGGTCAGTACCTGGGCTTGTGGATTTGTGAGCTGGGAACCACAGAGGGGTGAAGGCACAAGCATGAGGGATCAAGCTCTGAGGGAGGAGATCTGAGGAGTGGATCTGTAAGGCAGGATGGGACAGTGGGGACATAAAAGTATTACTTGGAGAGGATGTTTCTGTGGCATTTGGAAAGGCTGGCACTTGAGGATGATTGCCCAGCACCCACAAGACAGCTGGGGCTGTGTCCATCCTCTGTTCTCTGCAGCACAGGGCTGCTGGGTATGGCCCTCCCTTACTGCTCAGGGCCCTCCCAGGGCTGTTCTCTACTCCCTCACGATTCCCACATCTCGATTTGATTATAGTGCAGTATCTGTTAAGGCCAATATTAGCTGTATTGAGGACTTCTCTTTGTCAGGAAATGGATTAAGCAGACACAGCCAACTGCATGTGCATCTGTTCATAGGCACATCCCGTGCTTGGGTTACAGAAACATTTAGATTCACAGTTAGGTATTTCAGTTATTAATGAAAAAAATACCATTTTTAAGGTGCTTCTTTCACACACATCTTGTAGTTGCACTTGGAAGGCCAAGGAAAATGTATTTTTCAGAGTGCCTGGCATAATGTAGTTGGTGTGATGGCAAAATCTTCAGCACTGGTATATTTTGTCTTCATTGCTGTTCAAAACAGTGAGGAATTCTGATGTGTGAGAATATTTGTTATTAAACTAAGACATATGTAAGTAGCATCTAGAAACACATGTTTCTGCTGACACTTATGAATTCACATGGCAAAGATTGAAAATAGTAGTGGTATGTACAATGACTACTTCTACAGTGGCATATGCATTTTATGAACTGTGAAGAGGATAACCTACTAAGTTTATTTTGGTGGAAAAGATCCAGAAGAATGAAAATACCTGTATATTTTTTTAGTAATTGGCATAGCTGTTGGAAATACGCTGTTTCTCAGGCTTCATTTACTATGGATTATTTTAGTTCAATATATATTTTAGTTAGTGTGCTATGTTATTGCTTAGTTTAAAACAGGAGGAGACTTGTAGGAATCTTCAGTATTTCAGTATGAAATTTTATGAAAGCAGTGCAAGTGATTTAGAAACCTAATTTATGGACTGTGATGACAAATCTAGTAGCTAAGGCTTGTTATCATCACAGAGTTTATTTGGTTAACTGGAATAGTATTGGATCAATTCCTCCTCCTCTTGTATTTTAATCATTTAACAGCGTATGTGACACCTCCAAACAAAACGAACAAAAGGGAGTTTTTAGCTTTGTTTTGGGACGAAACACTGCCCTACCTGACCTATTCTGTCTGGAAGTGAGACCTGGAAGCAAGAGGCACAGGCTGAAACTATATCAGGCTGAGTGGTGTGATATCCTGAGACAGGTGTCTGATCTCTGAGTGAGGAGGGGAATTGGATGCACTATTACTTTCTGCTAACAACCTCTTGGTAGCTGTTCTTTTTGTGTATCATTTTCTGAATTGCCCTCTGGGAGCTGGCTGTCTTCCCCCTATTGATTGATTATAGAGGGAATGTAGAGTGCTATCTCTAGATGGCCTCCAGTTTTGTGCATTGATGTTACTTGGAGAAATTCACATGGGTGCCTGGATCCAGCCTGAAATTTCCAGTACAGGAGGGGATACTGCATTTAAGGATTAATTCAGTTGTGCTTCCACTCTACAAATTCTTAGTTTAAACCCTTTAGCTGTTTTGAAATGTAGTTTGAAAATGCTGCAGATTGAAGGAGATTAACAAGATGTACGTAGAATGTGGGACAAACATTCAGAAGGGGCTTCCACCATCTGGTATGTAATCAGCATCAGTGTGAGCTACAGGTAGTGTGTTTTTCAGCAGACAGTCTCTGGTAGTCTGCTTTTCTTTCAGATAGTAGCATTGAGATGTGATTAGGAATTCCAGGAGACACACATGTCACTGACATGTTTTTGCTTCTTGTGTTAGGTAGCATCTTGCACTGGAGGGAAGGGAAAGAGGGAAAAGAGAAGCATCTTTGAAATAGTTACTGTTCATGGAAAACAGTGGAGCTGTGGTCCTGGCTGATTTCTGTTTGCCTTGTGCTGGGTAAAGTAAAGGAGTCAGAAGAGACAGAGCTCAGGCAACCTTGCAGTGCCCATCCCTTCATTCCTGATGAGACCTGGAGGGGTGAAGAGAGGGGAAGAACACCAAAAATTAGCAGCTCTCCAAGCACAGGATTTGGCCAAACATTTTGTCACAAACAAATTATCTGGCTAAAGCAGCATTTGTTTGTGAATTGTTCATGAGCAAGCATTCCTCTTCACTTATATATTATTAACTTTGACACAGTTTGTGAACAAATGTTAGCCCTTGGGCATAAACTGTTTGCTTGAATTATTTGCAATTTATTGTTGATGGCGTGCAGTTGCTCACCTGGGTCACAGTTTTGTTTCTCCTTTGAGGTTCAGTGACTGAAGAGTAATGAAATACGTGTAGGTAGCAGCGAGACACAGTTTTATTCTGCAGCTGTGGATTTGTACTAAGAGGTGGATTCCAGCCCTGGCTCACCAAGGCCCAGGGTCAGCAAGTTGTGCTGCACATTGCCAATAGGTGGGAGCACATAATTTGGAAATCACCAGTGGGTATTTTTTATGTCCTACATATTTTTTCCTAACATTTCTGGCTGATTACTGTCAGAGACAGGATCCTGAGCAGTGGGGACCTGTGGCCTGATTTCTTACAAGAAAATGTAATTTTCGGTTCTTGTATTTGTATGAAATCCCAAACACTTGGGTGTGTATCTTTTTTGGATGTGGTTGGGTGTAACATAGCATGAAATTAACTGGGACTGATCTTTAGGAGATCTGAAAAAGCATTGCATGTGAGCACAAACATCATACATGGGGGCATTTTATGGTTTGCTGTTGTGTCAGGTGGACTGTTCTGCTGAATTATGGCAAAGATTATTTTTTGTTCACTTTACCATTGTAAACTAAGTGAATGGTTCTTTTTGGACCTGTATGGTAGCAGAGAGAAAGTCATATGAAAATTCAATGACTTGAAAGTTTTGAAAATAGGGAATAATAATAATTTTTATTTTTTAGTGATTTTCAGTATCGTTTGGAGTAGCTCAATAGAAAGAAAAAACTTAGGAACAACAACATACTAAACATATGGCATTTATTCATTAGAATCTTTCATATTTATTCTTGAAGACATTCCTCCCTCTTGTTAAGGGCTTCCTCACACCAGTTGATTTCTGCAGTCCACTATTAATGCATGATGTATGTATATATGTATATAATGCAGTCCTGTACTGCATTACCATTTACCATGTATGTATATACATACATGGTAAATGGTAAACTTCCCTGCATGACAGTAGATTTTCTATTATTGCTCAAAACTGTGAGGAAAGAGAGGGGAAAAATATAGTAAAAAATACAACATAATTTTAATGGTACATTGTATTTGTTTATCTATTCATATGTGTTATAAGTAATTGGTATTTTTTATATGCTACTATTTGCATTTTATAGTGTATTCTTGTAGGTAATACTATTAACACAACTCTAGCTACTATTACTGAGCAATGTAAAAAAAGCTCTTTCAAAACCAGTTTTTCCACATTGAGCTTCAGATGAAAATTATATGTATATAGATAAGAATGAATGCTACAACAACACAGTATACATTGTTTTGGTTATAAAATATCTGTATTTAAAAACAAAACCAAGGGAAACCTTCTGAAGACAAGGAGATGAGTACAAAATCAGTGCAGGAACTGATATGAGCTCAGTAATTCTGTCCCAGTGGTTTCCAGTGCTGGCTTCACTTGCTGCTGGGAGAACGTGAGGTCAGTGTGAGGAATCTCTTTTTGTTGGTGTGCAAAGTTTTACTGCACTCAACCCCCCTCTGCTATGCTAGTGCTTATTTGATTGGACTTCTTCACACTTAAAATTGGAAACTTATTTGATGTGTTTTCCTGGCTTGAGGCTTTTACAAAGTAATTGCTATTTAGCTTGGGTTCTTAGGAAAATGAGGCTTAAATGATGACATTGCTGACTGTGGGCCCCCTTTTATACACATCCCCAGCAACTCCCACTGTGGGCAGGCTCTGCTCAGTTCTCAGAGGCCCGTACAGTCTTACATATTGTTCTAAGAAGAGTCAAGATGGTGTGTACTAAATATGAGTTGGTTTTACTCTTGATAGGTTTTGAATTTCACATTGTGTTACGTTGTCTCCTGGGGCTTTATTCATATATTACTCTGTAAAATTCTATAGTAAGAAAAAAAACCCTGAAAATAATGTGAGGAACATTCTTGTAATTCTCAATCTACTGATGCGTGTTCATGGAGGATTAGTAGATGAGTCTTGAGGACATTCCAGAAACTTCACAGAACACATGTGTTCTCCCAGGTATTCAGCACTGCTGTGGTGATGAATTGGTTTGTCTGCAGTAAACACGGTGTTCTTGTCCATTAACTACAGCCATGTCAGAGTGTTGTTAGAACACCAGTCAGCCAAGTTGTAATCCCAAAGGTTACGGTATGGATTTGAGAGCACACTTCACCTGGAGGAATGTGCTGCTCTCCTCCTTTCACATACTCTGAATCTCCTTCTATTACCTTAAACCAAGTGAGTGGGTAAGTAGCAGACACCCTCTGTCCTCACCTCAGTGATAAGACAGGACTTTTGTGAGGCTTGGCCGTGTTCCTTCCACTGCAGGGCTACAGCTTTTTGCTTCAGAGGGAGGGGAAGTGGGGCAAGGAGGGGGGTGAGTGTTTCCAGGGTGCTGTGTGTAGTGTTAGCTGACTTTGTTGGCTTTTGTGGATACAGAACTAATAAAATCTGATAGCCTACTTAATTCTCATCCTTAATGGCATGCTAGAGGTCCATCTGAGACCCTTTGCAGTACACAACAATGACAGTGAGGCATCTAGAATGGCTTTGCTTGAGCAGAGTTTGTCACATAACCTGAAGAGGCATTTTGGGTGCCAGGAAACTACTACTGTCTCCCTGAAGTCACCAACAGCATCAGGATCCCCAGACTTGTAGGGCTAATTCAGCTTCTTCACAGAGGACATGCAGGGACTGCCACCGTTGCAGACCTCTCAGAATGAGGGATGAAGGCAGGACAGCAAACATTTGTTGTCCTCTTTCACATGTGACAATCTTAAGGCAGTGGAATGGCCCCAAACTGTGTGCTCTGAGATTTTTTGCAGTTCCTGAGATGAAGGGGTGCAGATTCACATTTAGAGGGGGGGAAACCCTTACATGAAAGACCTCCAGGGTGGGCTCTGGCTCTTCATAGATACGAAGTCGGTGAAAAGGGGATTAGTAATTTTCCGAATTCAGGGACAAAGAAAGTTTAGGGAAGAAATGAAGAGAGAGAATTGTGATTTCACAGCAGATGTAATGAAGGTAGCAAAAGAGAGGCCGTGCTAAATGTAATCAGGCATTGATTCCCTTTGGGGAATGACAGAAGCGGCAGCACTGCCGGGGCTCTGTGCCAGTTCCATCCATTGCCAAAGTACCCATACAGCTGTTGTTTGGAGATAGCATTTCTCTGGAATGTGCCATTTTCTTTTATTCCTGGGAGGGGGAAGTGATAGCTAGCTTATTTGAAATCCATCAATGTGAAATGTATTGTAAACAAAGGCTGCACATGTTATCATGGTACATTTTCCCCCATTTTATAGTACCTGCATAAATATGTACACCCTCCTTCAGATTGTTCAGTGGAGGGGCTGTACATGAGTGACTTGTGGCATACACCAGCGTCTTGCTCTGAATAATAAACAAAATTAACTTAATTGTGTAGAAAACCATGTTATTTATGCTGCTTAGAATGAGCCAGCTCAGGCCTTAAGGGAAATGTCCTGTTGTATCCTGTTGGCCACCAACAGCTGTGTGTGTGCTGGTGATTGCATTTCTGCCACACCCTGAGCACTGAGCTCTGTCTGTCTGTCTGTCTGCAGCTCTGGGGAAATGCCTTTCGCACCCCTGGATCCTCACACCTATTGCTGGGGATGCAAGTGGAGCTTCCTCTGTGGTGTGAGGAGGGTACTTGGGCAGTCAGGCCCTTCTGTCTCTCAGACATTGTATCTGAAACAGCTGAAGAGCCAAATCTAGGGGAGGCTAAAAGAAGTTTTAGACCAGGAGTTTAATCTTTAAAAATCAGAATATAGAACCAGGCTGATTCTGAACAGTAGGGTAAATAATTTGTCACAATATTAAGATATATTTTAATTCCACATTTTTAATTGTAGTGAAAATCCAAGCTCTTTAGCATGTTTTGCTGGGGCAAAACAAAAATTAGGAGCAGTGAAAACCAGGAGATGAAAATTTGGATTTATTTGCAGACACAGAGACTGAGTTTCTGTCATTCAGTGGATCAGTTCGCTCTAATTATCTAGGCCAGCTGCTCTACATTAAGCTACACTAATCAGGGTAATGTCTATTAAAAATACTATAAGATATATTGTAGAGAATTTAGCTACAACTATAAAAGAGAATGAACATTAAATTAGGTCTTTGAATGAAGTTAAACCAAAACTTCCCCCGTTTTTTTTTGCACTAAAACAGCAAAATATTCTTAAAATGCATGCATCTAATTGATACCTGTACATTTCTAAAATTTCTATTTTAGACTTGGTCCAGTGTATAACATGGGATTTTCTTTGGCTAAACAAATGCTTGTGTCTCTAAAACTAATGACAGGCAGTACTGGAGATTTAAAGCTAATGAATTTATGATAGAAAATAAAATTAGAATTAGCTTTGTGAGCAGAATTTAAGCATTAGATGAAGCATCAGCCTCTGTCCTGTTTACACATCTTTGGCTTTTTATCAGGTAAATGTTATTTTCTGTTTTCCCTGAGCTAATATGTGCTTTCTGTTATCCTGTTATTTTTTGGCTGAGGTTACAGAGTGTACCTGTGGTCGATGTTCTTGCTCTGAAAAGCAATTGCACGTACGACAGTGGTGACTGCAGCAGTGCAAACATGGGCCTTTCGTTGTGGCATTTCTGGCTGGGATGGAAGGAATTTCTTTTTGGGAATGAAAAGAGCATGTTTCAGTCTGTGTGAGTGAGCTGATGGCGAGCTCGGTTGAGGGGGTTGGTGTGGGAAGAGGGAGGAGCTGTGGATCGCCAGCTCGCCCTCAGCACTGCTCAGGTTCTCTTTGTGTGAGGGAGAGACTGTGAGCTGTAGTTCTCCTTATTGAATGCACTGTAAGGAAAAGGAAGTGTTGGGCTTTTTGTATGCTAACTTCAACTAGAACTCTCCATAGCATTGTAGTACGATCAAATCTTCCTATTTGGCTTGGACTGCTGGAAAAGAATATGTTGGTGTGACTTTTATATAGGGAAAATTCAATTGCATTTTTGCTTTATAAATTCTTTGGAGTTTTTGAAATGAAAAACATCTCAGCAAAATGTAGTTAATTTGAGTGTATATTCCATAAAATACATATTTTTTGAAAATAGATGTTTTAATTTCCAATAGTTCAAAGCTTTCTTGTGAAAAAAATCTTCAGTTCTGCTTCCATTTGGACAGGTTTGGTAGTGTTCCTGCTGCCTTCAGTGGACGCAGCATTGTCTTCTCCTGTTTTCTATCAAATTTGTGAAATATTTTTTGTGTGTTCTGTATGTTTTCACCCATCTCTCCCAATAGCCAATGTCAGGTGTTTTAATTTAGTGGATAAAGAAATTGTAAAAATTTTGCCTGACTCAGGGAACATGCCTTTTATGTTTTGTGTTTTTTTTTTTTCCCAAAGAAACCCCAAAACACCAAAACAGAAAATACACAGGCGTTTAATTTACAGTTATGCAGTGAAAAACTCTTTCATAGTGACATCATCAAACCCTTATCAGAAATAAAGGGGCTTGTGCTTTTTTTTGGACACTGAGAGTGGAACTCATGTTGCTTAAATTTCTGTTTCTGCAGTGCAGTGATCTCCACCCAGCCCAGCTGAAGAGGTTCCCATCCCAGCAGTGGGGGACGAGTCAGTGCAGTCAGTAGAGGCCACAGCCTGACCAGCTATAAAGGCCAAGTTTAGGCTGAGTTTAGAATTACAGAATATCCTGAGTTGGACCTGACTCCATTGTCTATGGTGGTTCTCTCTCCACTGGCACAGAACGAGTTTGGAGCAGCTCACTCAGATGTGGGTATCAGTAGTGGAGTTACCAAGAGTCGGGTGGTTTGAGGTGAGTGAGAAGGGTGACTTTGCTGCATTCAATATGTGACTTTCCTCATTATTGCGTTGCCAAGCATTGACAAATCAATGGACCCAGATATTAAAAATAGGCACTTGAAATTTAAAGTAGCAAACATTTGATACACTAGGGCCTTTCAGATATTGACTAATGGTAACTAGAAAATAGATCAGTACTTTCATTAGATTTGTACTGTTAAAGATCAGTGAGCTTCGTCAAAATACAAGAGGCTGGAGCAGAATTCAGAGAACAACTAATTTTTAAGATCAGAAGCATAAATTCCTATACATTCCTCCCTCCTCTCCTCCAGCTGCCAAACACATCTTGTCAACATAATGCAAGCAGGAAATTCTGAGATCTCATAAACTATTTGGGGAATAGGTGTGAGTTGTTTGAGACTATCCTAAACAATATAGGTTGTTTTAGAAAGGTGAATTTGCAGTTCTGAATGTGATGCTAGATGTCCAGCCTGCATATATGCCCCTTCTGTTTTACATTCAATGCAGCTTTTTAGCTGTTCAGAGGGAATTGATATTTCTAAGATCTATGAC
This sequence comes from Promerops cafer, assembly GCA_013398275.1. Lineage (NCBI taxonomy): Eukaryota > Metazoa > Chordata > Aves > Passeriformes > Nectariniidae > Promerops > Promerops cafer. The sequence goes on from VZSE01010422.1 coordinate 185,374, forward strand.
TGTATCAGTGAGCTAGGCCCATTTGGGTGTAAATCCCAAACACAACACAAATAATTTCAAAGTAAAAAGAAATCAAATTTAAGTTTTGTGGTGTTCAAGTGTGGAATTGGGAAAGCTTGGGGTTTTCTCCTTCATCCAAATGGAAATGACTCTGTGGAGAAAAATGAACACCAGGTTAGAAACAGAACAAATAAAAGAAATAAATAACCACAATGCAGCACTATAAGATTGGTTTCTTAAAGGCTGAGAAAATTAAAGTGAATTTGGCTATAATAAAGGTACTGTATCATAGTGAAGTGTAATGCAATTGTAATGTTGAGTCCATTTTGTAGGAACAATAAAAAGACCCTAAAAAGGATTTTTTTAAAAAAACCCTATTCCATATGATATTGCAAGTAAACAATACAAATATTTCTCATTCTTAATAATTATTTACTTTAAGCAAATCTACTCAACATGCACACCAGTAAATTCCCACCAGCCTTATATCAGTACTGAATTGGTCCTGTACTTCCTGTCAATCGGTACAGTTTGATAGTACTTATTTTTATATTTTCATAGCTACTGCTTCTGAAGTAATTGATTCTAGGTGTCTGAGACTCTTTTTTCTGTGCTGAAGCCAGTCAAAATCTTGTCCACAGATATTCCCCTCTGTGTAGCAAATAATTGTGTTCCTGTAATGGTGGTAAACAGTATTTCATGTGCATGTCTCATGTAAAGAATGCAGAAGCAAAATATGAATAGCACTGAGACTGTGCCTTTCCCATTATATGAGATGCTACATTAAAGGATCATCCTGCTGAGTTATTAACAAAGGCTTGGCTGGTCGTAAACATTTCATAACTGCAAAATACACTTTGCAAACTGAGTAATACTAACAGCCTTTTAGCCCAGAGTATTTATCATGGCTAAATGCAGTAAAAGTTGGCTTATCATCTCTGTGATTGGAGTCCTGTGTGGCAAAGGCACTCTGTGGAATAGTGGAGCTGGAGAGCCATACAGGTGGAAAGGCATCCCTCTTGTCAGGCCTTTAAAGCAGATCTGGCTGTTTCTTCTATGGTCTTGAGGTGACAGCAGGTTATACAGCCTTCATACTCAGCCTCTTCACTGGAAAATGAAGACATGGCAGGCTTTTGGCTCCACATCTAGATCCCCACAGCCCCATGTTACTGCAGACATTCCCAAAGCCACTATACATTCAAGTTGCAAACCCCAGTTTTGGTCCCATCATAATGGATTTGTACTTTCTTTTGTGCCAGGTGATCTGTAGCAGGAGAGGAGGTGTCATTGTACTGAATATTCCACCTGATGAGATGTTTTCGGTTAGGGAAGGAATTGACAATACAGTTATTAGGGATTTTTTACCACTTTCTTGTAGATGTAGCTTGAATCTCAAGTTATTAGTGACCAAAAAAATGCCTGCTGTGTGAAGGTTCAACATTGGACCACGTGCAGCAATGGTCATAGTTTGGAGTTCATAAAACATTGATTCATAATCTATCCAATTTGGCTGTTGTGATAAGTAAAAGACGTGCACAAATGGCTGCTGTCTCAGACTGCACTGGATGCTTCTGGCTCTTCCATCCTTCATCTTGTGAGGAACGACACTAAATTTTAAAATTTTAAAGGTTTATTACAACAAAAGGACTAAATAAGGAAAAAGTTCAGCGCTGGGAGCCTCCGTGCCAGCCTCCATGCCAGCCTCCGTGCAAGCCACCTGCTCAGCTAGAAAATGGATGTTCTGCCTTTTTATATCTTTAGCCCTGCCCCAAGTCCTGTCACTTGACTCTTCCTTCCCTGCTCACTGGTGGAAATCACTTTCTTACATCTTGATTGGAGGTCTGGAGTTGCTAAAGTTACAAGCTGGCCCTCCCAAAGGCCTCAATTACTAAGACCATCCCGTGATAACAGTGTATGGGGGAGGGGAGGTACAATTATCATTTACAAAACTTCTCTTAACATTTATATAGTATTTGCTCCTTAATTGTGAGAGCCAACCATCACATTACTCATCTATAACAACCTTTTGACTTGATACGATTTTATACTTAATGCGTCCTGCATTAACTTCTCATCAGTCACTCTAAGGTACAAAGTGCCTGACTATTCCCTGTCAGACAGCTGTTGTATTGATGGTGTACTGCTGATTTCTAAACCCTCTGAGAGTGGAGAGTTTGAAAGTTCCATTGTTCTCTCTTCCCCAAGGGACTACTGGGAGACCTCTGCCCACTCCCCTCCAACCACACATTTATTATCTGTGACTGCTGTGAGTGTCAGTCCTGCCTGTTCCCTGCAGGAGAGCGGCTGGTGCTGGGGCAGCCTCTGGGGACAGGCCTGTGGGGAATTGCCCATCATGGCTGATAAACCTGCTCTGTGCCACTCCATGTGGGGAGAGTTCGCAGGGACAGAAGACAGTTTGTCCTTGGCTGTGCTCTGGGAAGCATGGGCATCCTTTGTCCTTTTGGAGAAACAGACCTCAGCATACACATGCATTTTCACAATGGTTATTTAGCAGTGCTCTGTAGATGTGCCAGAACAACAGTACCTGAGAATGTGAGGGATAAGGAAAAGGGCTTCTGGGGTTGTGTTTTATGTCCTTAAAAAATAGGAGACTTAAACTTCAAAACATGCAGTTGTGTTTGTTCTGCTGAAAAAGAGTTTATCAACTGCAGTCAGAAGGGCAGTGCTTACTTTTATTTACTGGCATCTTTGTTTATTATCTTAACCCCAAAAGTAAGCACTGTGTGGATGTTGAAAAATGAATTAATTTCATTCTGAGAGTTATTTCCTAATGTGAGAGAAGAAGAAATAATGAATGATAGCTTGCTGTGCTCTGACCTGCCTTTTGACTGTAGTTTCATAGCTAAACAAAGAGCTGTTTATCAAAACACTCTCAACTGTCACTTTAGAGAATTTAAATGATTCATCTGTCCCTAAATCCACAAAACAAAACAATAAAAGAAAGTTCTTTTCACTGCTGCTTGTTTAATGATGACCAAGACAGAGGGATGACACTGCCTGTAAGGTTATATGATGTACACTGAAATCACTTGCAGGGACTCCTTTATCTCGGAAGTGATTGATTTAAGCTTTTGCTGTAATATTTAATTTGTGTCTTTATAATGTGCATCAATAGTCTGGGCAACTCAGGTTCTTTCTATAGCCCCAACTCTGTAACATTTGCAGAATACATTTCTGGAATTTTTAGCAATGTATTCAGGCAAATACGTCTAATTTCTGTGTCCTTAGGGTGAGTGCTGCACACAGTAAGATCCAGGTTAAGCAGAAAGAACGGATTCTAATTGTTCTAGTTTGCATGACCTGCAGATGATTTTGTTCTTCTACAAAAAGTTCATTCTTATCACAGTTATCCTGCTATTGCCTTATTTTTCTTTGAAACTTTTTATTGCTGCCAGGAAATATGATAGATTTGTACTGATTATTGTCCTAGATTGATTTTTGGCTGGAAAAACCCAGGGAAGTTGGCATTCCCATTCCTCTTAACTTTGTCTTGGGCTGATGGCTAACTTTTCCATTACTCAGCAAGTCAGACTGGCAAAAGTAGAAGATGGACCCAGCTGTTGTTTGAAGGGGGAAAAATGTTTAGAAGATGAAGACATGGCTTTGTAAACACAGAAGCAGGGAGACTGAAAGGTGAAATGATTCAGCTGTTGGTAAATGGAGGATGTCCATCCAGTTTCCCATGCCTGCCTTGTCAGTTTAGGATTGTCAGCTGGGTAATGGCAGATGTTTATGTGATACTGCATTTCCTCACCACAGTAAGTTACAGTGACAACTGGTGTCAGTGGGTACTGAGTTTGTGTTGTGAAATCCTGACTTGCACTGGGAGTCTTGTCTCAGGAAACCCAGATTATTTCCTCTAGTTTGCTGCAATGGCTGTACTGTTATTTACCCCGTGTATGTGTTCAGTTGTGTTTTCATGTGTGACCCCTTTGAGTTAAACTGCTTTTTTTAGTTTTGTTTTCTATCTCTGGCATTGCTATTGGCCTGAAGGTGGCAATAGCCACATAACATCACCATTCTGCACCTCAGTTTTCTCATGGGGAGATCAGGGAGGAGGACTTGCTTTCCTTGAACAACACTTTGAGAAAAGGTTAGTGAAACAGCTGACTCTTGCTGTTGTATTTTACAGTTCTGCAGTGGTTCCCATTGCACTGTGGATGGTAGGTGACATTAGACTGATCCTATTGACATAATAACCAAGTACACATACTGATGGGTCAGTGTGTCCCTCAAGTCACAGAAGAACTTTTGTCTGTAGATCTGATTCTTTTGCAGGAAGAGTAAATAAAACAATAAAGTAGTGGACGGGTGGCTGAGCTCTGAGTGTCTCTCAGGAATGTCTCTGGCTTTTATAAAACCTGAGCTGTGGGCTCTCTGTGCTGGGATCATTGAGAAGTTCAGGGCACTGCTCATTCGGTCTGTAGAAAGGCAAGTGCTTAAAATTGTCTCAATTCTGTACTTAAAGGATCAGAAAACACAGTTGGAGAAAAGCTACTGTGGATCTCATGCTACTGAACACCTATTTAGGGTCATTATGCTCAAGTTAATTATTTGCTTTGGAGAAGCAGGAGCAAGGCAGATAATAAGATTTTATTCTTTTTGGTGTTTACAGAGGTTTTAATGAGTGGGTTGAGCAACATTAAAATTTTATGTGTGTCTCCCTGCCATATTTCTGGGGTGGTGTGCTGTACATCTGAGCTTACCCTTTTGATTGTAGACTTCATAGCTACAGTGGTCTGCTGTTATATGAGAGTAAGTGGCTTTAAATTTCAGTTTGCATGGTTGTTACAGCTGGGCAGTTATGTAGCAAGTGGTACCTGTATGTTTTGTCATCTCTGAACAAACTTACGTTGTGTGATTTGTATCCATCTCAAAGAGAGGCTTGTCTTTGAGTAATAGCATACACTTACATCTTTAATTTGTTTTCTGCTTGTAAAGAATGTAAAAAAATCAGAAAGTTCATAGAATTGTCTCTGAATCTCAAAGTACTCAGGATTTTTGCTTTTTGCCTTTTAAAATATTTTTCCTTTAAATTGTTTAAAATTGTTTAAATTGTCTATAACAAATATACTGAAAAAGCCATTGGTAGCTTTAAAATGGAATTAGCAGTTGCTAATTGTAACACCTGTGTAACAATTGTGATATGTGTATGGTTTTTGTTAATTAAATGTTCAATGATCAGGAATCAGCAGCAATACTCACGTTAGAAAACTTTTAAATTAGACACTGATTGACAATTTCAACAAACAATCCACATGATAAAAGGCTATGAGCAGAAGTTGAATTACTCCTTCAGGAGCAACTTCTATTGGCTTCCTTTAACATAGAGTTCTTTAATGAACTGTGAACATTGGGCAGGTGATTAATGTAGAAGTGCTACAATATGAATGAGTCCTGGGAACACTTATTTTGGAAAAACTAAAAAAAGGAAAAGAAAATGGAAGAGAACAGCCAATTTCAGCTTCAACACGCACAGTACACACGTTTTCCACAATGACTGCAAAAATGAAGTGCCAAAGTGGACAGGTAGAGATGTAACATGTGAGTTTACCAGCTTTTCAGAAACAGCAAAAGTAAAAACATCTGAGGTGCTAGTGCTTGATTTGGAGCAGAGGAATTAAAATAAACAAGAGAAAGAAATTTAAAAAGTCAATCACAAGTGAACTCTTCATGATGTGGAGGTTTGAGGCCAGAGCACCTTCCTAGCACCTGTCAGAGAAGACTTTGAAATAGCCTCAGAAAATTTAAATCACTGAACAATAGTGTGAATGTGAATACAAAATAAAAAAGTTAAATCACAGTGACTTTAAACTAAGACATGCATAAGGGCTTGCAATAATTGCATATAAGGTGAGCCAGAAATTACTGAAATATTTTCAAGGGTGGTCACTGAGTGCAAATTGATCTGTGTTCATTAGGAAAGTAGTTGGTAGGATTCTTGCTCCCACTTTCACAGTGGACATCAGAGGTCATCCTCATGAAGCACAGGCAAGGAATTCACAGAAATACTGACAGAATGACAAGCAATAAATCTTCAAACCCCTTTAATCTTCCTTCTACTAAAGGTGATTGCCAGACTACAGCTAAGCTGTGCCTCTGTACTGGAGCACTGCTGCTGCTGTCTGTTCTTACAGCTGTCGTGTAAACTTCCAGAGCCAGGTGATAAACAGCATCGAGGCAGTAGAGATGTTTATCGGGAGAGTTTTAGTCACAGTCTTGTTCACCGGTAAACAAGGATGTGAGGCACAAAACAGGCAAGCTCAATCCACTGCATAGTGCTTTATATGATTAGACAGTCAGACTTTTTCATGTGATGTGGCTTCAAATCCTGTTTGCTCTTTTGCTCTCAAAGACTCCTGTGTTATCAAAATTGTTGAGACCAAATCTATGAATGCATTTATAGTTGTATCACAACCTTATCTGTTGTCACAGGAAGCTGTTGTTGTTGTTGTTATTATTATTGTTGGTATTATGATTGTCACATTTTGTTCCTGTGTTCAACAATCTGGCCCACTGAGTTTCGGCAGCCTGTCTGCTCATTCCAGTATTACTCAGTCAAGTTTTCAAGGATGTAAAAGAGCTTGCTAAATACAGTTAAAATATATAAATATTCTTTTCTACCAGTTAACATAAAGCTACTCGTAGTATAGCCTGTGAAACCATTTCAATGTACGGTTTTGAATAAATACCTTATTGTGATGTTGAAGTGTAAATATTTCAAAGTAAGCCTAGTACTTAAGGTACAGTCTTACTCATGTTATTGCAACATATTTGGTAAGTCAGTAAAAAATGGCTTTTTGAAGGTATTGCAAGTTGTAGATGTACTGTTTTCTTGTCTAGTCTTCACTGTTTTCAAGTAAGTATTACAATTCTTATTTTACAATAGACTAAAGATGAACATGTGAGAATCTCAGAGCATTAACCACTGTGATAAAGGCTGATGAGAAGGTTGATACCACTCCTCCATTACTGTAATGAGTATTATCTTCAGTGCACTTACCTGTTTCCAACAGGGACCTCATCCTAGTGCATTGTGTGTAAGGAGATGAGAAAGGTTTTCAGAGTTTATAATGCACCCAGGTGAACATTAGAGACACAGTGTCATGGTATGATTAGTGTGACAACTGATCCTGTCTTACCAAAACAGTGCCAGCTCTTTGTTGCATTGACTGCCACTCCGCTTTATCATCAGGCTTGATAATACTCTGCAGCAAAATTTGCTTGCCACAATAGCACAGAAGCTTCAGAAAGGACATGGTCCTGCAGACCAAAGCAGGCTGGTAACTGCACTTGTCTATTCTGTGTTTACTTGTGTCAGCTCCAAATTACTTCCAGTCTTACATCTGAATGGCATTTTTTTTTGGCGATTGTATCTGTGGCTTGACCTTGCTTTTATTTCCTGGCTGGCACATTTCCCTGGTTCTAGAAGTAATATTCCTTGATATCAATTGTTTTCCACCCAAGGTGAACTTGTAAGAGTGTGTCTCCATATATTGTGTTTTTCATGTGAAGATATGCCCAGTTAATACCTGCTGGTGAATAATGTACAGGGAATCAAGCTTTAAAATTATTTCTTATTTTCCTCTGAGCAATAGAGATGAAAATATTCTTCCCCGTTTTCTAACTGGCCAGCACACTTTGTCCAATTTCCCTCTCAAAAGAGAAATAGTTTTAATCTAATAGAAAATAATTTGCAAAAATACTTACTTTAAAAGGGACAGACATTTCAGTCTTTTTTCAGTGATATGACACCAAGGTCGGTGGGAGACTTTTTCTACTGGGGCTCTGAAACATCTTTCTCCTTTATTTCAGGTAAATGGAGAGTATATGTTTGATTTCTTCCTCACCCTTATCTCTTTTTGCTGTTGCAGCTTGTGTGCTTTAAATTTCCTGCCACATGAATATTCTTTATGCTAATTTTTTTCTTAGCTTCTTTGTAAAAATTGTTTTCATAGTCCCGTATCCCTCTTTTGATGTATATAAAGAGTGTATTATGCACATTTGAAAGTAACCATGGGACTTAAGTAAAGACCCCATATAGTGGTCAGAAAGCTCCAGGTAAAAACATCTCCAAATAGTCTGTGTTAAATTGGTACTAAATTATCCATCAGGAGTGCCTTCTCTTGGACAGTGTTTAGCTGGATTGACCACATGCTGTGTGTTCACTCATGGGAGACAAATCAGGAAGACTGCTGCTTGCTGTAGACATTCCTGATTTTCTGGTGAAGAACATTCATGCACTACAGAACAGTCATGTGATTTTTTCCATCTACATGAAAAGAGGACAACCAGAGGATAAGGCCCAGCCTGGGTTTATGAAAGGCAGGTCCTGCTTGAACAGCCTGAGCTCCTTCTATGCCCAGGTGACCACCCTAGTGCATGAGGGAAAGGCTGTGGGTGTTGTCTACCCGGAGCTGAAAAACGCCCTTGACATGGATTCCCAGAGCGTTTTCGTGGTGGAAGCCGCTGCTCACGGCTCGGGCGGGTGCCCTGTTTGCTGGGCTGAGTCCTGGCTGATGGCTGGGCCCTGGGAGCGCTGTGGGTGCAGCTACATCCCGCTGGGGCCGGCACCAGTGCTGCTCCCCAGGGCTCGGTGTTTATTGCCTTCAGTGGTGATCTGGACAAGGGCATCGAGGCCACCCTCATGCTGTCGGCAGAGGACACCACTCTGTGTGGTGACCTTCGATCTTCTGAAGGTCAGGAAGGCTCTGCAGAGGAATCTGCACAGTCTGGATCCATTGGCTGAGGCTAAGGGTGTGAGGTTCAACCAGGCTAAACGTCAGGTCCTCCCCTTGGGTCACAAAAAGCCCCTGCAGCTCCAGGCTGGGCAGAGGGGCTGGAAGGCAGCAGGAAAGGCCCTAGAGGTGCTAGTGACAAAGGCTGAACATGAGCCAGTTGTGCCCAGAGGGGCAACAAGGCCAAGAGCACCTGGGCTGTCACTGTCCCTGAAGGTGTTTAAAAGACATGCGTATATGTGGCACTTAAGGACATGGGTTAGTGGTGAGCTTGGTAGTGATGATTTAATGTTTGGACTTGATGAGCTTAAAGGTGTTTTCCATGCTAAACGTTACAGTGATTCCATATTTCTCCTGTGCCAGTCTCTAGATCTGCTTGATGTTATCTGGGACTCTGCCAGCCACAGTCTGAGCACACTGATGTCCTCCTTCTTGCACTGTGTGGCTTGGAGGATTCCTGGTATTGCACAGAGACCCTAAGAAGGATCTGTTTGCAGTTCTGTGTGGCAGGCAGCAGAGCAGAGTGATTTAAATTGGGCTTTAACTCTTTAGATGATGGTTTATTAGTGTTTGAAGCTGGAGTTCTGACTGCGGTGTAACTGTGACACAAACCTATTCACAAAGCTCTTCCCGTTAAAATTATTTGCAATGCAAATATATGTTGGGATACTGAGTACTGTCTTTGGTCAGTGTGTGTTCTGTGTCTAGTGACAAGCTCGTTGAGGAAAATGAGAAATGGCTGTAAACAAAGAAGGACTTTGAAGTTCATCTCCTGCCTCTCCGATCACTAGGGGTAGCTGTTCTTCGGCATTCCGTTATCGAGAGCTACCTTAATCTCTGGGAGAACGTGGCAAAGAATCATTAGCAGTCATGGCACAGATAACAGGCATCACTGTACTTCTAGGGCCATGTCATGTGAGATATATATTAATGAGGGACTCAGTAATTGATGACAAGGTGTAGTTTTCAAAAGCGTTTGACTTGTCCGGGTTTTATTTAAGGTAGAAAGAATAAAAGGGACAGAATCTAAACACAGTCTTGAGCAGAATCTGCAAATGTTTATAGATTTTGTATTGTTAAAGTCAAGTGGGACCTAGGTATTCCTTAGCACAGTGTTTTGTAGTCTGCAGATAGGAAATGTATTTTACAAAAATGCACTGATCTTCATTTGGAATTGAATCAAGTTGTCTTCATTGAGCCTTAGGTGAATGAGACTCTTGTTAGCAAAACAAAGTTAGAAAGGTTTGAATATTGTTCTGGCATGTGTCCAGAAACGGAAGAGCTTTTTAGAGTGTGTTAGAAATGTGGTGAATAGTCTCAAAACTCGGGGAGGTGAATTCTTCATGAGGTCACAGATGGTACTTACCATCCTTTGCAGGAACCACCAGCTTTTAGAGTTTCAGTCCGAGTCTTCTGTGCTGGCTCCTGTCACTTTACAGTACATGGTGCTAAGGTAGGGAGTTAAATTAGAAGCATTTTTCTGTTTAGCAACATTTCCTACTAATTTAAATACAAATTCCAGGAGTGGTACCAGTGTTGTTTGTGCTCTAAATAGGTGCATGTTTTGCTCACATACAGTTTAGGGTATTTTCTGGCTTATTAAGTGCATTGAATCAGAAATTCGTCTCATATAAGTATGGATTAAAAATTGGATCAATCTTGTCTTACACTTTACCTGTTTCAACAGTATATATATCATTATGCAGCAAGGTGTATGACCCATGTTTTGTGGAAGGTGTGTTGTAGTGGTTGGGAGTAACAGGACACTAATTGCTAATGAGAGAGGACTCACTATTGCTAAATATAGAGGATGCTCACTGCTTCTGTAACAGCAGAAACATATTTTTAACAAAGATTTTGTTTCTTGAACTTCAGTTTTTCTTCCAAATCGTTGGAGAAAAACTGATTGATAAAGCCCTGCTTTGCAAGTCCACATTGCTCTCTAATAAGTCAACAAGTAAACCCATTGACAATTACAAATGTCTTCAGAGCTCCTTTCTGAGGTGCTATTCTGTCATCTGGCTCATTCCTGCTCAACTCTCCCTTTTCCATTACTAAACTTATGCCCAAGGTGGGAAGCTGTTCATTTTCTGCCACAGCCCCAGTTGGTCAGTGCCTTCATTTTGTGACAGTGTCTCTTCGTAGTAGGCTTGAAACAGACAAAGCACTTGCTTCTCACTGATGATGTGATTTTTAATCCTCATTAGTCCTTTATAAGTGCAGAAATGGCAGTGTTGTATGAAACAACTTCCAAAACTTAAAGTTAGCAAGAACTGGCAGTTCCTGTTGTTTTCGGCCCCATGTTGAATGTTCATTGATGCTGGAATTGAGTTGCTTGATTTTTGTTCCATCACTGATTTCCATCGTATACAATTTAGAGACCCTGAGTATGCTTCTCTTTGATATTTCAATTACATATGAAAATGAAAGCAAAGTGTTGTTTGTGCTGCTTAGAACCCTGTTCTAATGTTCTTTTTTTTAGCTTTATCAGCAAAGTTGTGGACAGTGTATTGAGGTTTACCAGCTCTTTCAACTAATGCATTGAACCTTTCAGTTTTGTTGTCTGGGTTTTATTTAGGCTCAGGTTACAGATAATATTTGAGTGTATTTATCTTTCAAAATGATATTGAATGGCATTAGGTTGGATAATTTTTTTTAGTGGATGAAATTTGTTAAAAGCATAGCACTTACTTGTATACTGCACATTTCCCAACCGTGTGATTGCTACCGAACTACTTTTAAAACCGTTCAGAATGCAAAATTAAAAGTACAACATTTTCAGTAAATACCATATGTAACATATAGTGTGATAAGTAGTTAAAGATATTTTGTATAACATGGGATCTTTATCTTTTTATCGCATGAGGACTAAGTGGATATTATAGTGTATTACCTTCAGGCTATTTGATCTTCCCCATGCACATAATTTCTGCTGGCACTCGGGTAGTGTTGGCTGCCTGCTGCAAAAACAGCCACAAAGTGAACAGAGCTAGAAGCATCTTTTCTTGAGCTTCTGCAGAGTATGTATGCACTCATGTGTTCTAAACAAAACCTGCACCTTAAGTTTTTGCAGGCACTACAGTAACCTTCTTCCCTCTCAAAATTTCTTGAAAAATGGATAAGAATACCCAGAGGCTCCCAGTACACATTGCCGCTACATTGTCAGGGACTTCTCAAAGCACTTCTGTTGTGCTGCTTATGGTGGATTTAGCTGACGTGTTTTAAAAATTGGTTTGTCCCGGTCCCTATAGCCTCTATCTACCAGTATTGCTTAAAACTGGACTAATTTAAGAGAGACAATGCTTTTTTTTTTTTTTTTACATGCTTGCAAGTGCCATGGGATTACCATGACAGTTTAATGAAAGCACATTCTGTTGGACATCTGTCAGCTTTTGGGTTTGGATTTGGCCAGTATTGGGTACATGAAGTGATCCTGTTTGACTGCGTAATTTACAACACAAAGTTCCTTTCTCCGTTTTCTCAGGATGGTGTAAATGAGACATAACTCCAGTGCCCTGCAGCTCTGTCTGCTGTTCTCTTCTCCTAATCACTCAGGGCACAAGTAGTTGGGCTAAGAGATTTGATGGAATTCCCCCAAAGCCAGAGAATCTCTTAGTTGGCACCTGCTCTGCTAACACAGGCTTAATGTCTTTAGGCAAGGAGAAGTACTGTGCAGGCATCATGGCATATCCAGTTACTGACATCTTCTGGCTGCAGTGGCATGGTTCTCTCTGGCTTTGTTCAGCTGTTGGAGTTCCATTGAGTGGTGTGTGAGGAGCCAGGTATTTCTGAGACTGGATTAGCAGAAAGACTGTCTGGAAGCATTGAGGCTCTTCTCAGCCAAGTTGCCATGCTCAGCATGACTGAATGATGGTGCCTTCATGCCTTCAATTTTGTGGCTGTTGGGCCTGAGCGTTTGGTTTGGTTTCTTCAGCTCGGTACCTTGGGTTTAGGTTATGTCGCTGTGTGCCTGCAGTGGCTGTTACATGTTAGTGCCCACCTGAGGTTTCCTAAATGTAGCAAAAATGTGTATTATATTTAATTTGCTGTTGTTATGGATGAGTGTAGAAGTGTATCAGTAACCTTAAAAAAATCATGAGCTGGAGTTTGATAGTCTTAAGCAAGCAAAACTAAGCTCTGGTTCTGCAAACTCATTTCATTCCCAAGTATCCTTCTCTCTCATGCCTTCTGAGTAGGAAACAACTCTTCCATAATTCATAATTTAATTTATTTTTTGTAATTACAGAAGAAACCTTGCCTGGAATATTTCCTTTGCCTTTTCTGCTTAGCTTTCCCATTCTCTTTCTTTTATGATTTTGATTTTGCTCTTATTAACATTCTTTGCAGACACAGTGTCACATCAGTTTTGTGCTTTAAGTAATATGGTTTACTACAGGATCCATTTTCTCTTAGGCTCTAAGCACAGTCTGATATAAAGCCTTTTCATGTACAATTGCTCTTGTGTTTTCTTGAATCCCATTTATGTGGTTTTGTTCAATGATTATTTTTACTTGTTCTTTAATATATAATGTGATTGAAGAATGAACATACGGCACCTTTGAATATCCCTGAAAAACAGGTGTTTAAATGTATACTTTCCATGTGAAAATTTTAGTAAGTTAATAAAGGAGGTTTCCAGCCTTTGTTTTTAGGCAATGCTTGTTGTGGCAGTCTGGACGCGTGGCACCCTGAAGTCTATTACATACAGCAAGTGCATTTGAAAGTGTATTTATTTACATACAAAAGATGATGCCAAATTGAAATTGCACTTTCAGCCTTGGGCCTTTTAATTTGTTTTATACTTTTGTCAACGATTGATATTTGAAGTGATTCCACTTTTTTCTCCCCCACAAACAGACATTCAATTCTCCTTGTGATTTTAGAATAAGGAGGTCAGGATATCTTTTGGTGGAACATGAGTGGAGGGGAGGGGTTACAGAAGAGGGCTTCCATTTGCTATACTGTTCCTAGTATGATAGCAAGTATTTTATTCATGGAAGTCTGAAGTAAAATAAATATATCTAGTAATTATCACATTATCTTCATTCTCAGAATCATGCTCCCAATTTTACTACATGCTAAAGTCTCTTTTCATGAAACTTACTAACAGTATTTATGTATCAAATTAATATAAAATTGGCTTTTCTTTGATTTGGAATGCTTAAACATGGCTCTCAAATACAGTAAATTGAGAGGTTTATACACTTGCTGTTTTGAGCCTCTCATCAGATCAGCCTGCAGTTTTGGCAGCTCTTTCAGTCCAAAGTGGGTTTATAATGTAAGATAAATACAGTCTGACATATTCATCTGTATTTATTTTTGCATATGTATGTGTGAGGATTGTGATGTATTTGAAGAGTGTATCTGTGTGTGATGAGATGCACAGATGCATGTACAGCAATAGCAACAGCTCTTGGAGCAGCAGGAACAGGGTGAAATCAGGAGGGTTCTTCACAGGGATTGTGTCCCCCAGCAGGACACATGGCAGCACAGTGAAATGCGTGCTGGAACGCCGCGCGTTCTCCCCAGGAGCGCTTCTCAGTGTCAGTGAGCAGTTCTGTCCCGAGCTTCCCGGGGTGCTCACTGTTGGCAGTCTGTCCCACGGTTCCTGAGAGGACTAAGCATGGCAAGCTGAGCCTGCTGAGCTGCTGGCAGGGCCTGTCCTGCATCAGCCAGAGCCTGTTACAGAGTCCTCCCTGGCATCTGGGACTGCAGCTCTGCATGGCTGCTGGGTGCCACCTGCCGCTCCACTGGCACTGCCATTAAATGCTGCGGCTCCTGGGAAGAACCAGGAGGTGGCATGGCTTTTGGCAGGGCGGGACTTCATCAGTAATTACGTGAGAAACTTCAAAACTATCTGCCGGCTAATAAATGAAAGTGGTAACTGGCTGCCCCTGCTGGCAGTGTGGGTGGGCTTTGCCTCCGAGCTGCCCTTTGTTACCCCTGTTCAAGCACCCAGCCTGCGGTGAGAGTTACTGCAGTGCTGGCAGCTGCTCTGACCTGACACCGAGGTGAGGAGCAGGGAGGGACATCCCAAAGCAAGCACTCAGTGGTTTTCCTAAGGAAACGTTTCAGATCTTACACACTGGGGTACAGAATGTGCCCACTTCTAGGGTATGCAAACAGCAGATCTTTTAAGACCTTGATTACAGGTCCACACAACCTGAATATTTCTTGAATATAAGTAGATCTTATATGCGTTTATGTAGAAATGCAAACTATAAATGTTTGAATTTTCATGTACTTTACAACTAGGGAACCATATTTATGAAGATCCTACTTAACCTTTTGCTTTTAATCTTCTGTATTTTTAAAATTTCTTAAACTTCACATGAAATTCAGTAGCACACATTTACAGCAAGAACAGGTTACTCATTAGATTTCAGCCAAATATTTTCATTGAAAGTTGAAGGATTTTGTATAAATCTTAAAGGAAAAAGGTCTTTGAGCTCTATAATATTTTTGCTTTACTCAATATAATTCCTAATGACTTTTCTACTGATTCTGTTCTAGTTATGTCTAGGAGTCTATTTTTCTCCTTTCCTTTTTTTGCTATATTCTTTCATGGAGTTGATGACAATTACATGAAAATTTAGGTTCATTTATAATAAATGAATTCCTTGGCTAATTGGAGATGTGAATAGTTAAAAAAATTAAACATGAAACTGCATTTTTAATTTAGACAAAAAATTCTCTACAATGTTTAAGGCAAAAGTCCTGCAGAAAATGAACTTCCAGCATGAAGTATGATTGCTATGTTGGAATATTGTCAGAAATATTGCATGCTGAGTTTGAATATTTCCACAGGTATATTTGTGTTTTTTCTGTGTAAAAATAAATAGGGAAAAAGCCCAGGGAATTTCTGTGTAGGACTGCAGAGGAATATGCCCTGAATAGCAGAATCTCCGATGTCATGCAGGATTCTGCAGATCCCAGCCCTACAGGAGACTGTAATTTTCAGTTGTCTTCCCTGCATGCCATCACATACAGC
The DNA here is from genome assembly GCA_013398275.1 of Promerops cafer. Taxonomy (NCBI): domain Eukaryota; kingdom Metazoa; phylum Chordata; class Aves; order Passeriformes; family Nectariniidae; genus Promerops; species Promerops cafer. Next base: position 201,124 of record VZSE01010422.1, read on the forward strand.
CTCCCTTGTTCCATTTGGTAGCTGCTACTTTTAACAAATTGGGGCTTTTTTCTCTCTTGTAGCACAGGAACTCAGGATCTTCAGGCTTGTGCTGCAAGTCTAATCCAACAGCCCAAGTAATGCACTGATTTTGCACTCTCCAAATCTATCTGCTGAGTAAATGGCTCTGTAAGGGCCCCTTTCTGGCAGTCCTCAGTGTAAAAGCATCATTGAAGTGCTCTTCTACCAATCTCTTTTGTGTTCATTCCCCCACAAGTGCTAACAACAGAAACTTTCTGAACTAGAGTAGATCTTCTCTAGCTAACACTAGTGAATTTCTAAGTAACACTTGAGTATTTGAAACGTTTAGTCATGAGCTTCTAGGAATACCACCTTGGAGCCATTTCATTGTGTTCCTGTAAACAGGGGTGTGTTTTGTTCAGGAGTGACTGAATTCACCCAGTGAGGTGATGGCATCAACTACCACTTGTGATGATCCCCCAAACCTCCTGTGTTCCTCCCTCTTACCTTATAGTCCTCTGTACAACTGGACAAGTGTCAAAGGAATTTGCACTGTCCGGACTCATTAAACACACAGGATGCTGGGCCGTGTTCAGCAGAAGTATTTATAAATTCGAGAACTTAACTTAGACCTCTTCCTAAAAGCTGGCCTTTCATTCACTGCACATGCTGAAGTGCCTCCCAGCCTCCTAGATTCACATATTGCATCACAGCGTGATGTTAAATTCAATTAATTACTCTGGATGAGAAAGGGATTAACTAATACAATTAATACATAATTATATGGAATTACATTTTTTTGTCTGTTTGGGGTTTCAGCATTTAACTTTTATTTAGAAGTACAGTTTTGAACAGAGCCACATCCATAGCATGTGTGTTATTTGGAATTACCAAGCTCTGCCTGGTCCAGAGCTGAAGTCTTGGCTAAGTAGCTGTTTTTTAAGGTTTCTGTCTGTAGGCCAAATTCTGTCATGGGTCCACCCATATTTATCTCAAGTTGCTTCCTTGTGGGGAACTCCACAGAAATGTTAAAGTTATGTGGGAGTGAAAATGAGGGAAATCAATCTTCATTACCCATCCAGTGTGATACAGAAGTGTGCCTGGTTTTCTGTTAAAAGAAACATCACAGGATATCTGCTCTGTGCATGATCATGAACAATATCATAGAGATTCTCCCAGAGTAATGAGTGTGTCAACACAGCAAACTTCTTAATTTTCCTGTTCTACCTTCCTTATCTCTCCATCATACTCTTTGGTACAGTGGAAATACAAGAAGAAAGCCTGAGAGTACTGGATGGCATGGAGTGGCTATGAGGACATGGAAGATTTTTTTTAGAAATACAATTTTATAGTCACCCTATATATTTTAAAATATATATTGTATGTATATGTATTTATAATGCTGTTTGATTTGAGTGCTGTTACACTCCTTTTAAGTCTACAGGAATCTATCTGTGTAGCACATTGTGCATTAAAATACCACCTCAAAAGCCACAGTAAACTTGTGTTTGATTCCTTGAAAAATGCAGGATGTGCCTTTGCTCTGCTGCTTTGGAACCTGTACTAACTCAGTCTGTCCCTAGGTATGGCAGAATGTGAGTGGCTTGGTGCTGAACATTTTCCCCTATTTATGGCTGCTGTTTAAGAGCAGAACTTTCAGATTTAGAGTACAGCTAAGACTTTTAAACAATCTGAATGAGAAGGACTGTCTCAGCAACTCTACTGTATTTTATTTTGAATTTTCTTCTCCCTCTATCCCCTTCCTCTTTCTCATAGCAGCATATAATCTCCAAGAAATTTATATGATAGTTCATCATAGGAAAGTCTTACCCTGCTGCTGTAGAATGAGATTTTCTCCAACTAATTTTCTATTTTCCTGCTGTAAAACTGCCAGAACACTTTGGTGAAAGGTAGATGGATATTCAATTAAAAACTTCCGTACTAGAAACTTAGAAAATTGCTTCTTAGTAAAAGGCATATTAACCTCAAGTACACTTCTTGCTATCAGTTCAATAGTATTGCTCTATTTCTACTTATGTTTGCCTTTCCTTCCTGCATCATCTCTGAATGACAGTAACGTCTGATTAAAAGAAATTTAATGTAGTTTTTACTCCCTGCTTATTCCTCCAATAGGCCTGGAGTTTAAATACAAACCAAAATAAACTACTACTGGCCTTTAAGGTTTCTCTGTCAAGTTTTAAGACTGTCACATTTCAAATACAAAGTGCCTGTGGCATTTGGTTTTGCATTAGAAGTAGTAAGTGATGCTTGTTAGTAAGTGATGGTTGTATTTGCTCTGCAATGCACTGGTTATGACACATGAACTTCCCAGGATACTTCTCACCAAATAAGTACTAGAAAAGTATGGGTGTTTTTTCAGGATCACCTTGGAGTCATGCTGAATTTTTCTCATATTCCCAATGTGAAAAAGCAGGAGAAAAACTGATATAAGGAGATATTTGTCTTACATATCAGGAAGAAACAATAAAAATTTAGAATACTGTAGGTTCCTCATCTTCTCTTATGAGTGGATCCCGGTCACTTTCAGGAGAATTTACTATCCCAGGGATAGAGATCCCAGCTCTGTCCTTTGAGACAACCTGGCCACCCTCCACACCTTCAGCTGACTGACACCAGTGTTTCGGAGAATGGATTAAAATGTGCAATATTATGCATATTCCAGCAACATAATTCTTTATGAGATTTTAGGATTACTTGGGATCTGCAAATATCAGTGTTTCAGTGTTTTTTCTAATAATTAAAGGGTTATGCATTCTAAATTCTGGGGGGTTTTGGCTGTTTGATGTGTGCTTATCTAGAATGAAATTTAAAATTTGTTTTGCAGTATTACAACCTATATGTAACTGAATGCCAAGAACGGGTTATGTTGAGAGTCTTTAAATTCCAGGCTGTTCCTGCATATTGATTGGAAAAGGGTAATTGACACAGAAAGGAGAGCCCTTAGTACTCCAGTTGTAGCAGTGGAGGTTGAGGTAATTAATTTCTTATGAGGTACTTCACATCTCACAGCATTAGATCCTTAGGGAGTATTCCATGAGGGTTCGAAGAGGAGGACAATGACAATCTCATATTGAAGCTGTTGAGGAAAAAAGCCCTGTCAATAATGACAAACAGTTCCACATGAAAGAGTTCTTATTTGCTCACTTGCATATGATTTTCCATACCCCTTTTTAAAAAATAGGCTTACCTGTTTATCACAGAAATAGGTTTTCTTGAGCCATGTGTCTTTAAAAAAATCACAGTCGGGTGGGTGTGTTAAGAGAAGGGAATCTGTTGCACTGAGTGGAGATAGTGATTTTCAACTTAAAGTACTTGTGGGTTATTAATTTGTGTTTCCCATATTAAAAAAGAAAGGTAATAAATATACTTCTAAATTAATTTCCCTTTCCAGGCTTTTGATGTACAGAAAAATAGGCTTTAAAATGCTGTATGAAAAGGCCTGGGAGCTTTTACCTTTTCACAGGAAAAATGTCAGAAATGTCAGGTTCTGCCTTAACTGCCTTGTCAGAGGATTCCTTGAATAACTTCTGAAATGTTCATGTAAGAGATTTCTCAGGCAGTGAATGCTATGCATATAATTGTTCATGCATCTAAATAGTTCCATGTTTCAATGAGGTTGCTTGTGCTCAAGGAGTTATTCCTATCCACATCCAGGATGGGGAGCCAGGAGGTCTTTAAAACATTTTGTTTGAAAGCGTGACACATACTTGAAAAGAAGAGCTGTAAACAACTGGTTCATTTCTGAGTTCCAGCCCTACACAGACTTGTCCACTGAGTTCTGCAGGTTTGGAGAAGATCATTGTTTTGTTCTGGTGTATTTAACCAGACATGGCACCTCCAACAAGCAATCTTGGTTTTTACTTGGACATTGCACTTTGAAGAACAAGCTGAAAATTTGAGGGGTAAAATAATATTTAAATTAATTCTGCATTTAAGGGACAAATCCCAGGGCCTAGTGGTATCCAGACTTGTACAAAGGAATGCAAGGAGGTTCTGCCCCGCACTTGGCATTTCTCACATAGCCAAACAGTCATCTTGGATTTTTTTTCTCTCTGTGTGACCTTCAAGGTGACAAATCCTTTGTCCCCTCCTAGCAAAGAATGTAGGAAGTGGTATTAGTTTTATTTAGTTACTGATGGCTGAAGCACTGTCTTAACTAATTCTGGCAGCCGTGAACCAGCTGGGATAAATGAAGACTGCAACAGGATTGAACTGGATCTTCCCTTATAAAGGCTTATGGGCTTCTTTGGGGCTTTTTTGAGACAGATGCTTGTAGATGTCTTTACTTTGTTGAATTCCACAACAGGATTTGAAAGATGAGGGTTTCTATAAGCTGTGTTTGAAAAAAAAAAAATCTTGTCATCGCACAAAAAATTGAGGTGTGGAAATGTCCCAAGCAATGACAAAATCGTTTCATCATTTTCAATAATGCAAAATAAATTGTAAAATATCTTTTTATTAAATTTTCTTATAATCTTATGGTTTTGATTAGAATTCACAGTGACTTTATAAATCAAAAGAAGAACCATTTATAAATTACATATGCAAGAAAAAAATCATTATATGTTACATGCTAAATTGTAACAGCAGACATAAAATGCTTGGTGTCTCTCTAGAGGCTGTGACTTTGCTTTAATGTCCTACCTAAGCTGTGTGAGAGTTTGTTTTTTGGGTTTTTTTAAATTGAGGTGCAATGTACAGGACACTAATTGCTGAGTGTAGGATTATTTGCAGTCAACACATAGGCTGAAACAGTCATTTAATTAGAGCTCTGCCATTTATTAAGGTATTGTAGCATTGATTGGTGTTTACCTTGTAGCTTGGCTTCTTTTTTTAATATTTCCATAGAGAACTGATTTTGATAAATGTGCTAGTCTTTTTTTAACTAAAACTGTTCTTTGATACATAGAACTATGTCAAAAGCTGTTTATCACAGAGTCATGGTACAGCTGCTGGAGACAATTGACAGAGGGCAGGTTTAGACCAGATACGGGGAAGAAATTCTTCCCTGTGAGGGTGGGCAGGCCCTGGCACAGGGTGCCCAGAGAAGCTGTGGCTGGCCCTTGGAAGTGTCCAAGGCCAGGCTGGATGGGGCTTGGAGCAACCTGGGATAGTGGGAGGTGTCCCTGCCCATGGCAGGGGCTTGGAATGAGATGGGCTTTAAAATCTCTTCCAACCCAAACCATTCCGTAATTGTGGGATAAATAAAGAAAATCATGCTAGTAGATTGGATTTTTTTTTTCTATTTATTCCTCCCAAGATTGTGCAATGACTATTTTGGAACAGACACATCCTATGAAAGAAAACATGCGCTTAATTTCTGGCCACAGACCTTAAATATGGGAATATTAGCCTAAGTACTGGAAGAGATTAGATGATCACTTAAGTAGTTCTGCCCATATCTTCCTTATAATCTACTGATCAGTGCAACTATCAGGTAAACGTTTGTGGACCTTCAGGAGTATCAACAAAGTGAAGTTTAAAACCCTTCTCAGAGTATCCATATAGTCCTTTGTTTAAGAACTTGACAAAGTCTGGAGCTTGTGGAATTCCTGCAGTCTTTGTTGCTGCTGGTAACTCTTGGTATGTACCCACAGAGGCTTGGCTGGAGACTTGTTCCTGAGTCCTGCAAGGCTGTGCAGATGTCACGGTTTGCACCTGTGTACCTTGGGCTGCAGAAGGGTCTGGAGTGCCAGCGAAGGTCACAGTCCCCTGCTGCTATAAATGAACTCCATCAAAACCAGTGGGGATGTGGCCATGTGTTTCAACTGAGAATCTGCCTGTACACGTGTCCTGGTTTAAATGGAACTCCAGCAGGAAAGATTTTCTGCACATGTGGTTTTTGAGACATTCAACTAATGTTGTTTGCTTGTGTGTGAAATAGATGGGCCTGTATTATTTGCAGTACCGAGCACTTATCTTCAGGCTATCCAGCGTTAATTAAAAATACTTATTTTCACTCAGTGGAATATTAATAACACTGTGACTTATGCCTCGGTTTGAGAGGACGTGAGTTTTTTGAGAAGTTTTAGTTAAACCAATCAGTGGTCAGATTTAAATATTGACACTTGGTGTGACCACTGAAGACGTGAGTCACCTCTGAGAACACACAGGGTTAAAAGCAGAGAATTCCCAGAGTTCACTCTCTTTTGTTTCAGTCTGGCAGAGGTGCACATCTCCTCCCAACCCGGCCAGAGGCTGGGTGGGGGAGGGGAAGCCATGGAGGCCCAGGCTGAGGTAGGCCGGAGCCCCGAAGAGAGAGAGAGGGTGGAAGGGAATGGAACCGGGCCAGCCCCTGCAGGATGGAGGGGTGGAGAGACATTGAGATGGGGTTTTCTTCATCTCCCCTGCCCCACCAGAGAGAGAGAGAGAGAGCCTGTGCCAGCAGAGGAGGCGGGGGGGGCAGAAGGTACCCAGTGTGTGGGAGTGCTACTGTGAAGCTTCAGTCTCCTGAGGCCAGCGGAGCTCGGACTTTTAACCCTTTCCTGGGTGAAGGAAACTTTATGAAACATTAGTCCTCCTGGCTGGTGGTTTGAGAGAGAAGAGAGACAGTCTGGGGCTGAGATGTTAAGAAGAAGATGGGAAGAAGCCGAAGTGGGAGATGATGGAGTGGCTTTTGGCTGGACTTTTCTTGCCTAGCCATAGACTGAACCAAGTTACCTGTAATACATGAGACTGCATTTAGAGAGATGTGATGGCCTGAGCCAAGAGAGTGACCTGCAGTAATGACACCATATAAGAGAGTGAACAGAGGAAGATGAAGAGGGTGTGGTGGTGCCCTCTGTCTTCAGGGAGAAGAAGAGCTCTGTTCTCGAGACCCTTGGCCCCAGGGGATGAGAAAATGGGGGGGGACTGTTGTCCCAAAAATGAGACATGCTTAGTTTTTGGCACTTGGCAAAGCATCCTTGAAGAACCCTATGAGCAGTTTCGGTCCATGGACAGTGGTGAGAGCACTGTACATGGAAGGAAGATGGCACGATGGCAGAGTTTCTCTGGGCGGTGCCATGTGTGACAAGGAAACATAGAAAGTTTCAACCGTGTTTCGTGGGGAGGACTGTGGTACAAGAGAGACTCCTCTCTCCCCTGATGGACTGAGAATTGATTATCTGAATGGTAGCAACTTAATCAGGTTCCAAGGTTTTGTCTCACTGTGGTTTGGTGGAAATTGGGTGGGAGGAGGAGGAATGTTTGGAAAGTTTTCATTCTGTTTCCTGTGTATTCCTGATTTTAGTTTGTAGGTTAATAAAGTTTTTTTTTCCCTCTCTTTCTAAGTTTGAGCCTGCTCTGCTCTGTTCCTGGTTGCATCTCACAGAAGTTAGTTAAAGAAAATATATTTTCATGAGGGCACTGACATTGGGCCAGCACCAAACCATGACAACTTAGTGCTTGTAAAATGTTTCAAATGTTAAAAATGCATTGAAATAGGAACTGGATATTGCTTTTAGGTTCTTCACAAGGGAGCCATATAGCTGTTATTACATATGTTTTACAGGAAAAAAACAGTAGGTGAGTGCAGGATAACTGAAAGGCTCAACTGCCTGATTTTTAAAATCTAGACCCAGAGTAATTTGCATAATTTTCCTAGCCCTTTTCCTAATTCAGTCACTCTGTATAAGAAGGAACTATTTCAGGATAGGCTTGTTTGTTTTGAAGTACAGCAGTCACCAGAAGGATTTAATTGCCAAGCAGATGCAAAGTATTTCAACTCCAGCTGTGTGGGTTCCATCACTGGGGAGTGAGACAGCTACACTCTGCTGAGGGTGGAGGTGTTCAGGTCACCTTTAGTTTCACTGCGTCAGCATTTCAATGGGCACTTTTAAAACATTACATCTGCTCTTTTCTTGGTTATTCAAGAGCGTAATCATCTTGTGTAGCTCTCGGACTGTTAGTGTCAGATCTGAGGTAGAGGTCTGCAGGGAATACACGCTCACAGGAGGTACTTGGACCAATGGATGTTACCTAACAGAAGCAGGAGAAGGCAATTTGAGGCCACTGATGTTTGAGAGTGTTCCCACAGGAGACTTTGTAGCCCAGTGTCCCCCTGACTGGAAAAGACTGCACACGGTTTAGAAGTTCATAAGTCTTTGTAAGTAGGACTTACCCAAACAGTAGTGTGGGGTTTTTGATGTTTAAATTTCTTTAGGGAAGAATGAGAGTCTGCAGTTATGAGGTTACCTGCAGTCTGGACTTGTCCATATTCTACAGCCTGAAGCTGCATTTACAGTGCATTTATTTCTTAGGGAAAACATGAGGTGAAGAATAACTTCATTTATAGTTAGATTTCATTTCTAGACATTGACTGTTATGTTAAGAATTTGAAAATAAAGTATTTTTAACTTGTTCACTGTTCAATATTTTATGGCACTTGCTGCCTGAGGTTATTTCATATTAGCTGCTTCAAAGATTTAGGTTAGCTTAGAGCCAGTTGTATCATTAGTGGCCACCTTTGAAGTTACAGATTACCAGAGAATTTGAAAAATATCCCAATATTTTACAAAGATTTTGTCTTTGTAGAAAAATAGGCTCTAAATATAAAGCTTTCAAAGGATATGCCAGTGTATTTTCATAGTCTGAAAATGCACAGGCATAAGCTGAGTTGTATCCACAGAGTTTTTCTTGGCCCTGTTTACCTGGCAGTTCAGAAGGGATCATTTTGTTGTCGAGGTTGACAAGAGCTTGCAAAGCAAAGTAGAGGAGTCATTATTTACTTTGGTTCCTGTGCAAGCCTTGGTACAAGAAATGATGGCATTGCTGTGGAAGAAAAGTGAATATCCACCTCCAGGGATTCCTTGAAGGTTTTAATGTGAAGTTCAGACCTTTCTCCAAGACCTGATTTTGATCATCTGTTCCCTGAAGACTATAGGCAGTTTCAGAGATAGAAGGTCATAGGAGATTTTCTAAATCTCACAGAAAATACAAGCTCAATTTTTAAAGTAGTTTTTCCTTTCAGTTGATAGAGAATGTGCTAATAATTTCAAGGCATTTATGACATTGCACATTCAATTTTAATGTAAGAGTTCTTTTCTTGCCACCTCTAGTCTTTGTTTCAATATTAAGCATATTGTCCTGTTCAATAGGTTTCTTTAGTAAGGAAATAACTCTGATTGAAGTATGATACATAGATAACAAGCTTATACTCATGGGTGCCTATCAAGATTTTACTACTTCCATATTCATTTTAATGTTATTTATAAAATGACACAGTCATGTTCATAATAGAGACTTCCTGGTATTTGGTAAATGAAGTCCAAATACTGTGGTCAATGTACATAGCTATTGCTTAGCATTTATGAGAGTCTGGTTCTTTGTGCTGTAAATGTCATGTGTGCTGACTTTGTGTAAAGCACCACTATTTGTGGTTCTTTCCTTTAGACCAGGGTAGTCCAAGGTAGTGAGCAATGATTGCTTGCTTTAGGCAAACAAAGTTCATTAGGCATTTTGGATTTTCATGTAGTTTCTGTACTAACACGAAAAAATTTCAAACCAGCTAGTAGGCACAGAAGTATTATGGTAATATTGTAGGGAAAAAAGGCTGAGCAGTCCAGTGAAATGTGAAGTATACTTTTCAAATGATGATAGAAGCACTTTGCTTATAGGTGGAAATAAAAATAAACTAAAATTGTTTAGAAAGTAAAACTGATGCTCTTCAGACCGCTCAAGTATCTCAAGAACTCAGTCTTCTAGATGCTGAGGATGAATGTGGTGTGGAATGAAGAGATTGCAGTTTCATAGACAGTGTTTGCATTGCAACATCTTGGACATTTTGAAACTCACCCATTCTGTTTTACAGAAGGAAAATAATGAACACTGCAGACAAAAGCATAACCAAACTGCATTGTGGGCACCTGAATTTATACATTGTTTTTAAAGAGAGAACATTATTTTTCATCTGAATAGGATATTAATGGATTTCCGTAAATATTACTGTTGTTGTTATTACTATTATTAATCATCATCATCACCATCATCATCCTCACCATCGTCACTACCGTCATAATTCTATTCATGTTGTTGATTACACTGGGAGTATTACAGCAATTCAGAAGTTAAGAAGTGTTTATTTTGTTCCTGTATACTGCTTCTAAAGCATATGTTTTGATTCAGCAAATTATGCTTAACATCACTAATCGGCATTCTGTAAATATTGTGGTACTGGCACTTGAAATGTATGAAAAATTTGAAAAATCCTTCAGCATGTATGATTTACCAAATGCTCTGATGCACTGGGAGCACAAGGAATGTGCTTGATGAGGGATCCCAGACAACCACTGATTGTTTTCTGTCCCATTGATTGCAGACTGACAAGGCAGAGAGAAGCAGTGCCTTGAATGTTGCCATAGACGGTATGTGCAAGAAGACCAGAGACCTCCGCAGACAGGTGAGCATCTGGGCAAATGAAAGGTAGAAAAAGGTCTTGAGGGATTCTTTTCCAGTTTGCAATTTTCAGTTTATGCATTTTGAAAATAAGGGGGGTTTTTTCCATAATTAAAATATATTGAATTCCATTCCACAGAATATTTACATACCAGTTTTCAAAACTCTAGGAGAAAACCCTGCCAAAACGATACTGGCTGAATATGTATCTGTACGTATGCATGTCTAAATATATTTGCTGTAGATATATATATCAGTAATGTACTCTGGCCATCAAGATTTATTTAATTTTCAATAAGCTTGAATTATTACTGATTGTTGGAACAGGCACCTTGAAGGAACTACTGAGTCACTGTGTGTGGGTCTTTACAGTTGTGAGAACTCTTACCACACAAGAGGGTCCTTGGAATGTCCAGTCCACAGTCTACCCCTCCATTTTACATCCCAGTGTCCTAAAACTAATGTGAGACATGGACCAGAATCCACAACTTCAGTGAAGGGCAGAAGGTTAGCAGTAGACATCAGCTGTGTTTACACCCTTTCTCTGCAATAAATATCTTGGAGAAAAACTACAAATTATGCTGGAAGTGTATAATGTACCCTTTCAGAAAGAAAACCTCTAGAAAGTCAGTAGTTCTTTCAGCCAGGCTGCCCCAGCCAAATGCATGAAAATTTACAGCTACACAGAACATGAGCACACCTCTTTCATCCTGTCTCCAGCTCAGGCTGTTTATCAACTCCCTGGTGGAAGACTATCCCGTCCCAATTTTGTGTTCAGTCATGCAAGCCAGCCTGTGCTTCAGGATGAGAAATAAATTCCTTCCTGCTCCCATAATCAGCCAGGGGAAGCCTTGAAAAATGAGAATAATATCATATAGAGTGTTTACAACTAAGTAGCTACCCAGTTTCTGCTTACATTCTGTCTAAAACATGTTCTGTGCAGAGACCTGCATCACCAGCTCAGTGTGTCTGGGAAACCTTCCGTTCATTTCCTTCCATGAGTTAATTAAACTCCAGCTTAAAACACTTTATTGACTCTGTTACAGGGTTAAAAGCTGTTAACTAATTCAATTTGTGTCTTTCTGTAAACCTTTGGAAAATGTTCAGCCTGAATGTAATCATGCCCAATTTATAGTCAGTCTAGAACCAGTAATTTTCTCTTACCAGAACAGCTCTGTGCTTCTTGACGTTTTTTCCACTGGAAAGCATTTTTGAGAAATACTTATCTATTTCCTCTAATTCTATGCTTGTACATATGAATTGCATAAGAACTGTTTTAGGTAGAGTGCTTACTGCGTGCCTAATTCCTGATCTGGGAGACATGAAATTGTGCATTTTGTGCCTGCAGATACTGCAGCAGAGTCTTATTTGCTTTCACTTACGAACGTTCGTTATTCTGTCTCCCAGCAATTTCACAAGAAACATGAAAATTGTTGTTTGCTCTACTCTTACAGCTTTTATAATACTTTATTTTTTAATGGTACTGTGTACCTTTGCTGGTATTGCGTCAGGCGCTCTCAGTGGATTCAGGGCTGTGGTGTACAGTGTACTCTGCTTTCAGTCATGACTGGGACTGCCTCTGCAAAATTTGCGTTAAAGATGAAACCTTACAAAGCTGAATTCTTAAAATCTCTTCACTAGTACCCAATAAACCAAACCATCAGAGAAGTGCTGTCCCAGTCAGCAGCCTGGCTGTGGGTTATGCCATGGGCCCCTTTGGAACACCTTTGCACATCAAAGCAAGGGGACTGAAGGAAGGCTTCTGTCTGGCAAGACTGAAGGCAAAAGTAGCTGTCCCCAGAACAGTGTATTTTGGGAGCTGTAAAAACTCTCAGGCTTTTTAAGGGAAGTTATTTGCATTCATTTCAGTAGCTTGGCCAGTACCTCTGGGGATTTTAAACTGTTCTGCTTTGTTTTGATTTTTACTTGTATTGTGCTGGAGATGTGCATGTAATTTCTGTGTGTGCAGTTTTACCTGGATCACTGCTTCCCTGCCGAGGAGAGCTGTACGAATATTTAGGAAGGAATTGTGTATTCATTCCAGTTTGTAATTATGTGAAATTACCATACTCAGTTCTTGCCTCCCAGTTCTTCCCCAATGTGGCATGAATGGACTGCACAGATGTTTCTCCTGTGGTTGTTCTGCAGTTCTGGCTGGTTGGTTGTTTTAATAAATGTTATTCCTGGTGATATTCTTATATGTTTATGTAACTTCTTCATCATGAGTAGCTGTTTCTGGACACAAAAGACATGGCCTTCCTGGCTCCCCTTTGAAACGGGAAAGGGAGATCCCTCAGTAATAACTGCTCTGAGGTTTGTCCAGGACTTTTGCCAGTGTAGCCTAGTAAGGCAAGAGGCAAGTAGAGGCAAACAGAGTTTTCTGTGCTCATCAGTACTGATGTTGAGTAGTGTTGCAAACAGCTGCTGGCATTTTTTTCTCTACCCTTCTCTGTTTTTGACAACCTTATGCCCTATGTTTTATAAACACCACGTTTCTGTGTTATTTTTTAATGCATTTTGATATCAAACCAAAAATTCTCCATGCTTCTGCTTCTTTAGTCTGCTAAAGGGTAAGACCTTGCATCTTAAGAAGAAAACAATTTGTCAGACATCATCCTCTCCCTCCTTTCCCTCTTCTGATGGTGTCTCTTTCACTTAAAAATATGAGAAATAGTTTAATTATAGCACAATAACTTCCCTAGCATTGCATGCTGGCACTACTGGTGCTGTCCTTTGGTCATATGCCTCCCTTCTGGCTACTTAGCTTTTAGCATTTTGCCCTACAGGTGGCCAGAGTCAGAAACAGACTTACTGAGTCATGGAAGAAATGCTTGTTAGGATTAACGTGAAAAGAAATAGATATTGCCTCAGATATTCCTTTTTTCTTTTGTCTTTTCCTTCTTTTTCTACGTTGTATTTCTTTGTTCTTTAATGCTACACAAGCCATCCTTTGCAACTCTCAGTTTCATGTATTCCTTTGCAGAGCTGCAACAGGAACATAATTTCAAACTTGTTTGTGTTCAGCAAAGACACAACATTATCTTTGTTTTTTGAAGAAGATGCAATTTGCTGCATAATTGCAGGATAGAGCATTTCTTGGAACGAAATAGTAATGATAATTTCTGTGTGAAAGGTTAATTAAGCCAAGAAAACCAGTGAAAAGCTATAGCAAAGAATTATGCAATGAGAGATAAAATTAGGCTGCTGGTTTGAAATTGGGTATCTCAAGCTCACCACAAATGTGACTGAGGTTATTGTAGTGACACTATGCTAAGGCTGTGAAAGTCCTGCAGTCAGGGCTGTTCAGAATTCCAGAATATTTCTGCTGGAGATAATGAATCATTGGCCATGGATATGATGGTTCCAAAACTTTTTGTTGTTTTTTGTAAATTGAAATCTTAATTTTTAAACTGTGACTCTTCAAGGTCACATACATGTACTTAATTTTAAACAGGCAAGAATATCTGTTTTCTTTAGTGGAGCCTTTACAACAGAGAAATCTTAGCAGGTAACTTGGCAGGACTGGAGGTTCGATGTATTTTATTTCTGGTAGTGAAATTTTCTAATAATTTTTTTTTTAATTCCAGCCTGAATAAAGCTGAGAATGTAAGAAACCCAATTTTGTACTGGAATCCCACAGCCTCTGTCTTTGCAAATTACTTTGCAGAACATACAGTGTATCCAGACAGTATATCCTAATGTGATAGGCTGCAGTAGGTTAGGAGACAAAGAAACTATTCCAAACATGAATTGCCTGTGTTTGTTTGGAAGGTTTGTCTGTCCCTCTGCTGAGTCAAGGAGAGCTGACTTTAGGTGTTGAGGCTATCCAAAAGCTAGTGGTGGAATTAATATCTAGATTTTGTCTGATAATCAGCAGATTTCTCCACTATTCTTTCTGCTGTGCATGGTCACTGCCCTACCTACAAACACAGCAGCATCAAAAAGATTGTGGTTTTTTTACTATTTTTCTCGTGGTAGGAGTCTTAACACAGATAGATAAGACGCCAAGTGAAAACAGTACTTTGGCAACAGCGTGATGAGCTTAAAAACATTTAGTGTCCAGAAGTTCCAATCAATATCTTTTCTATATATTGTAAAAATACTGGATTTGGAGTAGGGAATTCAGCGCATTTGATAATTAAGTTGCATTTCATGTATTGTTCCAGTTGGTATGTTTGTTGTAGTGCTGCATGATCTAAATGAACAGCTGTCATGTGTAGGTAACATGCAAAATAACCTCTTAAATGAAGTAATGTCTCAGTGATCGGTTACAAGCTTCTGTGAAGCCTAATTTAAGACAGGTAATTTATAGCAGAATGTTATACTTCTTTAATAATTTAAGTTAGAAGTTCAAGAACAATTAATTTAAGCAGAGAAAATTGAACTCCAGCCTCATTTATAGATCTTCTTGCTCTATTAATACATTATCAGGTGGCACAATCAGTAATCTCATTGACATAATTACCATGAAGGCTGCCATTCAGCAAACTACACTGTGTGGGTGGGTTTCCCAGAAAGAAAATACTTGGGTAATTTTGCAATTATGAAACCATGGGATGTAGCTATTTTGTGAGTACAAACATGATTAAATTAATATTTTCTTTGTAAAATTAAATAGCCTTCTCCCTTGGCATCTGAATTACAAGGGAGAATACTGAGGAGATATGAGGTCTGGGCTAACTGATTTTTCGCATGTGGAATCACTTAAGTAGCCTCTTCATCAAGGAAGGGGAATATTTGTTTGGCTTCCTTGATTTCAAGAGAACCAGTACATGTTGTAGTGTTTCATGTATCTGTACAAACACTTACAAACAGGCATATTTACCTAGTGGCATATTAAAGTTGTCCTTAAAATTAAATATAGTTTTCTGTGTCATACATAAATTGTAGCTGCCATAGGTTTCAGACCTATGGTACAAATAGTGCAAATAATGCAGGAATACAGTGTGTATGTGTTTATGTTATAAATAGGAATGGACAATAATTATAGCAGACTTTAATGAATACTCCAGTTAGCAGGTACTGATGTACTGCTTTCTTTTGCAGCTCCGCAAAGCCATTATAGATCACATCTCAGACTCCTTCTTAGACACCACTGTTCCACTGCTAGTTCTCATTGAAGCTGCAAAAAATGGAAGAGAGAAAGAAATAAAGGAATATGCTGCTATATTTCGAGAACATACCAGCAGGCTTGTGGAGGTATGTTTGATGGAATTGCACTTTTTCTGGAATATATGGTGTAAGTGACTTGTCATTGAACACTGCCTTTGCTGGCAGATATAAAAAAATGTTTAAGGCTGGCATTTCAGGAAAGAATAAATAAGTGGCCTTGGGTAACAGTAAATGTACTCCATTTTCCTCTAATGGTATTTAGTAAGACAGAGGGCTTTGTGCTTGTGTAGCATTTCATTGCATAGAAATTAGATGTTGTGGAATTGTAATTTGAGAAATCGGAGTAAGCCTTTCCACCAAGGTGTTCATCGGGGACTTGACTAAATGTATGTTTTTGGGAGTATTAGCTTGCAGTGTTCAGGATCCTGCTGCCCAAAGTACAGGAGACACCATGTAAGTGCCAGTTGTTTGCCAGCTTTCTCCCTTGGAAAGTCTGTGACATGTGCAGTGATCTGCTGAAGGGGAAATGGGGCTCTGACACAGCTTAGAGTTGGAAAGGACCCACAAGAATCACCGAGCCCAGCTCCTGCCTGTATGCTAAATGAATCTGCATACCTTGGAGACTCAGTATTCATTTCTAAAGGATGTACTTCCTTATTGCTTATAAATGATACTTCTTCAGCACTGAGAGATTTGCAAATACAACTGGTGGGAGATTTTCATTTGTTGGACAATCAGTCCTGCAAACGTGACTAAATATGCACTGACATAAACTCATTTGAACTGGAGCTTGGATCACTGCTGGAATATTAAAGTCAAAAATTCACAGCAATATTATCTCAAGTGCCTGGAAGGAACGCATTAATAATTTTTGTGGGGTTTTTTAGCTTTTGGTGCTTTTGTGTGCAGTAATGCAAATATGGGAAAAAAAATAAATGAATTCACTCTGCAGCTGAAACTTTACTTAGGAAAACTATTTGGCTCAGAATTAATAATTAACTTAGAGTGATCTAGAGATAATGAAAGAAAAATAGGTGAAAAGCTAAAGTAAAAGTAGGGTATTGCATTTGTTTCTCTTCATGGTCATGTGATTACAGAATAAGAATAGTTGTTATTTTTTGATTTACAAGAGTATCTGATTTTGACCATGCTGCAAAATCAAATGACAGCTGAAACACAAACTCAAAGTTGCAAGCTTTTCTGATTTTTGATACTGAAGCTAAACCATCCTGAAGTGACTTCATTTTTAGAAAGAACAGGTGATCACTGAGGATCAAATAACTTGACTGAACTTCTGAGTCCAGCTGAAAAATGCAAATCGTTATTCATTTTAGAAGACATAAGCCTAAAATCCAGTGTTCGTTTCCTTTCATGGTTTGAATTTGTGTCCCAAATGCAAGGCCTAGCTGGCCATGAGTGTGGGTGTGTGATTAGAGAGACTGATAGCTGCACAGATTCACTGCCTAGAAAATCCACAGACTGATCTTGCTGCATGTGTGAACACACAGTGTGTGTGTGTACATATTTATATTTATGCTGTGACTCAGTGTGCTGCCTACAGTTGTCATGGTTTGATGCTGGCCCAATGCCAGTGCCCTCATGAAAATATATCTTCTTTAACTAACTGCTGTGAGATGTGACTAGGAACAGAGCAGAGCAGGCTCAAACTTAGAGAGAGAAAAAAACTTTATTAAACTACACTAAAATCAGGAACACACAGGAAACTGAATGAAAAACTTTCTAACATTCTTCCTCCTCCTCCCACCTAATTTCCACTAAGCTACAGTGAGACAAAACTTTGGAAACTTGATTAAGTTACCACCACTTAGATAATCAATTCTCAGTCCATCAGGGGAGAGAGGAGTCTCTCTTGTACCACAGTCTTCCCCACGAAACAGGGTTGAAACTTCCCATGTTTCCATGTCACACATGGCACCGCCCGGAGAAAATCTGCCATCGTGACATGCTCCTTCCATGTACAGTGCTCTCACCACCGTCCATGGACCAAGACTGCTCATAGGGTTCTTCAAGGATGCTTTGCGAAGTGCTAAAAAAACAACTATGTGTCATTTTTGGGACAACAGTCCCCCCCATTTTCTCATCCCCTGGGGCCAAGGGTCTCGAGAACAGAGCTCTTCTTCTCCCTGAAGACAGAGGGCACCACCACACCCTCTTCCTCTTCCTCTGTTCACTCTCTTACATGGTGTCATTACTGCAGGTCAGTCTCTTGGCTCAGGCTATCACATCCACTTAAATGTATTTTCATGTGTTATAGGTCACTTGGTTCAGTCTATGGCTATGCAAGAAAAGTCCAGCCAAAAGCAACTCCATCATCTCTTCCTACTTTGGCGTCTCCACATCTTCTTCTTAACATCTCAGCCCCAGACTGTCTCTCTTCTCTGTCAAACCACCAGCCAGGAGGACTAATGTTTCACAAAGTTCCCTTCACCCAGGAAAGGGTTAAAAGTCCGAGCTCCGCTGCCCTCAGGGCACTGAGATCTCACCGTGGCACTCCCACATGCTGGGCATCACCCCCCCTGCCGCCTCCTCTGCCAGCACAGGCTTGCTCACTCTCTCTTCCTCTGGTGGGACGGGGGAGATGAAGAAAAAAACCCATCTCAATGTCTCTCCACCCCTTCGTCCTGCAGGGGCTGGCCCGGTTCTATTCCCTTCCACCTTCTCTCTCTCTTCAGGGCTCTGGCCTACCTCAGCCTGGGCCTCCATGGCTTCCCCTCCCCCACCCGGCCTGCGGCCGGGTGGGGAAGAGACGTGCGCCTCTGCCGGACCTGAACAGAAGAGAGGGGCCTTTGGGAATTCTCTGCTCTTAATCCCGTGTGTCTTCAGAGGTGACTCACGTCTTCAGTGGTCACACCAGGTGTCAATATTCGAATCTGACCACTGATTGGTTTAACTAAAACTTCCCAAAAAACTCACTTCCTCCCAAACGGAGACAACAGTGAAGAAAACTTACTTCTAAAGACAGACTGCACATAGTGCCACCTCCTATTGTTGAATTAGTTGTTCCAAATGTCACTTTACTGGGGATTGTATTGTGGGCTGCTATTGAAAATTAACTTCAATTTTACTTCATGTTATCTTCTGGATATCTATTAGAATGAAGTATCTTATTTAAAAGTTGCTTACATTGGTTTAATGCCCTTACCCGTATCTCTAAGCAAGAGCTTGATTGATGGCTTTTTGATAAACTGTATTTATCAACTGCTAAACTCTCCAGCAAATTAATTAGGTGGTAGTTGTACTGCATCCACCAACTGTGAGCCTATCTGAGGTAAAACAGAATAAAAATGAAAAAAACATTAACAGCTAAGCAAGTGGCCACAAAGGGGCTTTGTAGAGATACACAGACTTATCTCATTGTTAAGAAAAATTCAGTCATTTCCAACAGCATTATGTAAGAGAGAGAAATATGGCAGCTGTTTTGGGGAATGTTTAATACCAATTAAATTTATGTAAATGCAATAGCTTTTAAATACATTAGAGCAGTTACTATAGCAGTTCCAACTGGAAGCATATTTGGGTTTTAGTGGCCTAAATCATGTTAAGCTGAGAATATACGTATTTTTAAACTGATGTAGTAGAGCACTGCACTCTTGCTTTATTTTCTCAAGGAAAATAGTATAGATAGACTTGGATCTGACTAACTGTGGTTTTCAGAAGCGTATGTACTTAAACATACACATACTTCAGAACTGAGATGTGGCAAATATGCTTGGAGCTTGGTTTCCAGCTGAACACGGGGCCATGTATAATGCATGTGCTGTAGAAATCAGGCCTAGCTAAAAGTGCTACCCAAAGCAGGGAGCTTGATTCTGCCAGAAGGGCAGGATAGATCAAAAGGAGATGAGTTGCCTTTGGATCCTTGCTATTTCTATTATCACTTTTTTTAATCACAGAATTTATGTTTCTTTGTGAAAATTCTAATGTATAAACATCAGTTGTGCCCTTTGGGACAGGTGCCCAGCCTTTAGCCAGGGAAGTGTTCCATAGCGTGGTGTTGTCTGCTCTCTGTAAGATTTGGAGTTGGATGACAGGTTAATTCAAGATCCAATCCAGTATAAAATTCCCGTAACTTAGGATAAAGTTGCTAAGCATTATTGTATTTTATTAGGGGGTTCTTAAATGAGAGGTCTGATCTGCATGTTTGCAGGGGAGGCCTTACATTCTTCCCTTTGTTGTTTATTTCCTGCACTGACACAAGAGCCAACAAACAAATTCCCTTACAACTTGGATATTATGGAATACAACTCCAGAAGTCAGTCATGTGTGCTATTGCAGAAATGGGCTTCATCTCCGCTACTGAAAATAATTTAAGTATTGAAATGTGAGATCATGGGTGGCATGTACCTGGATATGGAATACTAAGAGAATAGGTGTAGTTAAAATATTTTAAAAGCTAAACAACTAAGAAAATTGTTGCAAAAAAAGGGCACAGAACAGTAACTGTACCAGAGAAGGCTGGTGGTGAGGGAGATAGACATCAGGCTTCTGAAATACAACTATGAAAGCAGTTCTACCATCTAGGTGTAATTGTGACATCCAGGGAGTTGGGTGGCTTGTGGGCACCAGATGATAGAGCAAAGCCCAGTGATGCAAGCAAGACTGTGCATTTTGTTAAATACACAATACCTTGTTTAGCAGGTTAAAAAAGTATGATTTTTTCTTTTGTCAGCTGCAAGTAGTTTTTGCGGGGGCATGTGGGGCATGTGACACAGTGGAGCTGTTGCAAGCTTTGAGAGGTGAAAACCAGCTCACATGCTGGCAGCCCCTAGGTTTTGTCTAGGGGAACAAAAGCTAAGGAAAAAACGTATTTGCATTCTCAGTGTGCTTTGTTTCTGACTGTAAAGCACTCCAGGTGTGGGTCTGACCCCACTGTAAACCTTTGACATCTTGAGCATCCTGTGCTAAAGACTTTCACACCCTGACTTATCATGTTGTGTAGAGAAGTGTTTGTGAAACCCCCACATATCATCTTTTCTTTTGCCGTCTCTGAATTTTGGTATCATAAGAGAAAATGAACACCAGTCCCTATTTTCCTTCTTCATGCCACTTATTCTTTCATTTTTTTTATTGTTTTCAAAGTATTTCTGGTCTTTTAAAAAATT
Organism: Promerops cafer; assembly: GCA_013398275.1. Classification (NCBI taxonomy): domain Eukaryota; kingdom Metazoa; phylum Chordata; class Aves; order Passeriformes; family Nectariniidae; genus Promerops; species Promerops cafer. The sequence goes on from VZSE01010422.1 coordinate 221,754, forward strand.
CTTTATTTGGAGGCCACAAAAGGATCAGCTTGCTGCCTTCCCTGTACTTTTTCCAGCACCTTGCAGCCCATGAGGTGGGAGGGCAGAACTGTGCATGCTAATCAATACAGTCAAGTTACTTCTTAGAATCACAGAAATTTTTGGTTATTTCATCACAAAATTACTCACTTTTAATCTCTTTAGACTGAATTTCATCTCTGTTACTGTTTAGTCATCTAATACCATTGCATCCTTCTGCAAATCTTCATTAGTTATTTTCTTTACTGCTCCAAATGCTCCAAATAACTTACTAAAATATGTGTAAACAAAATTTATAAAAAGTTAATGCAGACACTGCAGAAATTCCTGGCTCACAGCCTTCTCCCAGTTTCGTGCTGATTTGTTCCTGAGGCTGAAACAAGTGATGCTAATCTGTCTGAATCACCTGGGAATTTATTGGTTACTCAGCCACCCTAATTCTTGGAGGAGTCTGGCATCCACACTCCTGGATCTCATACGCAGTACAATCAGTAGTCCAGATCTTTCATTCTTCCATTGCTTTCATGTATGAAAACAGGGGTGTCCATTCCTGCTTAACATTGCTCTTCTAAAGGATATGTATGGCATAAGGAAGATTTATGACTATGTCCTTTTCATTTTATAAAGGTAGCTTGCTTATAAAGGTAACTTGAAGATATATGCTGTGAAATCACCTGTAATGAATGCTGAAATTTAATTCACTCCAAATTAAGGAAAAAGTGTTTTTTTAAAAAATATAGATTTTCCTGAATCTAGTAATGAGTTAGATTTCAGTGAGTCTCCTCTTATAAAAAGCAGTGTCTCAGCTCTATCCTGTCAGGCAGTGTTCCAGCTGAACATGTTGAACTTGTGTTCAACATGGAACAGTGTTCCAGCTGAACTTGTCAGGCTTCGGAGCAGTTGTTGAGGTGGGCTGATGACGTTAGTGTTGCACGAAAGTTGAATTTGATAATAGTAATTTGAAAGTGGAGGCAGAACAGCATGTCAAAAGAGAGGATATTGCATTCTCAAAATAATCAGTGAGCAATAATTTGAATCAGCACAGTGGTATTGCCTACTGTCATATATCCTTTGTTAATGTTGTTCTGTGGCTCAGTTATAAATATGCTGTTGGCTGCCATATTGATTAAACCATCAGTGTTTCATTTTCCTGTCACAATATTTCACTTGATTGCAGAGATTTATGAAATAAGTTTCCTAATCTGGACCACAAAGACCTGTGTATTTGTGTAGGCAGATCTCCAGTCACACAAGAATGGATTTTATTATTGGAGCCAGCAAGTCCAGTGGTGATAGTAATAAAATGATTTTGATATCATAGGACTAGGCCATAGGTCCATTTTTAAGTAAAAAAAGCCATTGATATTTGTGTTATTTACAGTTTAAGGGTTTCCTTATGTGCTCTGTTTAAAACCTGTACTAATAATACAGGCCTGTACGCCCCACCCACCAGTATCAGTCCTCTTGGTGTTTTGCTTGTTTTGTCTTCTTTCAAAGTTAACAAGTTGAAGCAGGTGTTCTGAGATTTTATTGCGTTGGGCTTTTTTCAATTTAAAACCTTATTTACGCCTTTGACTCTTAACCCAGGATAAAAGATTTTTCGAAGATTTTTCTTGATTACATGAAGTGCTTATTTGTTCTTTGACGAAATGATTAGCTTAGTGTGGATGCCTGTTACATTTAATATCCACATGTTCCATGGGGTCAGTGGTTGGAGACAGGGACAACATACACACACCAAAGCTCCATGAGACAGCAGCATGTTTTATTGTTCAGAGCTTTCTTTTATAGGGAGTTCAAAACTCCCAGGTCTCAACTGCTGATTGGTCTGATTCTTGCCCAGCCCAGCTCCTGACCAGTGAGATGCCTGCAGCCCAGGATGGAACATGATAGGTGAAGGTCCCTGCCTATCAACCCAGGGACTCCAGTGCCACTACTCAACCTTTTTGTTACATTAAAAAATGTAATGTGTTCTTTGATAGCTTTCTCGGTGTTTCTTATGTATCACTGGAGCTGCAGCACTCAGGTCTAGGAGCTGTTAGGCGAGAACTCAGGCTAGCATGTCACAGGCTTAATGCTTAGAAATTACAAAATTACAACTTAACACTACAAACAATAAACAATTCAACTCAAAGCCATTTCAATTAAAGCCACACATATTTCTACCACTGATGTTCACTAAATATTTGAGTTTTGGAGCTTGAGTAAGGTGATAGACAGACTGTCTCACTATTGACAATCTCCTGCCTCTGATGAGCTGCTGGCTTTCCAGGTCATGCTATGATTTTATTGAAAAACATTAGAGAAACACGAGAATATGAGAACACTCAAGACCTTTGAGAGGGGTGTACATGCACCCCTCTTCTCCCCCTTTTGTTCATTCTAGCAATTATAACAGAAACAAAATACAAAGCTAAATTATGATATTATAAAAAACCTATAAACAACTATAATAAAGTGCACATATAAACAAATCTCTTAAAAACTTTTAAGAAAAAAAAAACTTTTGTTATATGCTCAGTACACACATAAACAAATCTCACCATTTGCCCTCTCGTTACAAGCAAACCAATTTAAAACTATAAACACAGATAGTTCTTAGTACTACAAAACAGAGATAGCACAAGTGAAATCATTTTGACATGTTATATGAGTCAGTTTCAACCTTAACATATGTAAATGTTGCTGTCTTCCCTTTTGAGGAAGGAACTATTAAACTAGCTCAACCTATATTTTATTTAGTATTGGCTTATTAGAGTTTGTAGGGTATGAAAGACCCTGGTAGAGTTGAAGTAGTAGCAGGCGTCTTTTGTAGATTTTTGTGTCTCTCCCTCACTGCTTTTGCTGCCACACCTCTGTAGAGAAAGGCTAGGAGAGTCTGTGGCAGGGGCTGACCCTTCACGCAGTACTGTTGTGCTAGGACCTTTTGGTTGTGGTGTATTTCCAGGAGTGATGTAGGCTTGGCATCTGGGCACCTGTAGTGGTGTTTCATTGGGACTCTCCCCTGTGTGGCAACGGCAAGCAGGCGTGGCCATGGGAGGCTGGATCAGGGGTGGAGCCACGCCTCCTGGAGGCAAGGCTATGCTCCATGGAGGCTTATGTTTGGAGCCAGCCCACTTGGTCTCAGGAGAGGGCAGTCCTGGCGTTTCCATGGTGGTGAGAGGTGTGGGCTGCTCCGGCGTGCTGCACGCATGTTGGGACCCCCACATGGGCTTTTCCCACGCCCTGATTGTTGTAGGGGAAGGGTGCTCAGGAGCACCCCCTCCCCCTGGGTGGCGGCGTTTTGCATGGCTGGGGCTGACTCAGAGCCCCAAGCGATCACAGGCGTATGGCGGTCTTGCCGCTGCCACAGCAGCACTGCATCCCTGCAGACCCCCATGCCCCACCCCTGGCTGTCCCTGCCACTTGTGGTGGGGGCAGGAAACGTGGCGCTGCTTTTGCTGGTGGCACCGCGCCCACACGGCTCTGTCCTGTCCCCCACTGTTTCTGTCGCTGCTGCTCCATTTTTGAAGAGGGAGGGCCGAGAGGGGGCACGCCACTTTCGAGGGCCCCCTGGCCCCAGCCATTCGCCGCGGCTTGGCTCTCTAGTCCCATCTGACTCACAGTTGTTGGCTATAGGCGTAGAAAGGCTCGGAGGGGCTGTTGTGGTGGCACAAACATCTTTTTTTGCCTGGTCTGACGGTGTAGTGCGGCAGCTCAGGTTTGGCTGTAGATGCAACGAGTCATGGTGTTCCGCCACCACGGCCTCTGGTGGTGGCTCGGGCGCTGGCGGCACAGGCGGAGCCGCGCGCGATGCAGGGGCAGCCGACATCGGCAGTGGCAGCTCGGCAGCCGCCACGTGGACCGCATGGATGTATCTGGTGTTCGCGGCTGCTGCCAGGCACCGCAGCTGTCGGTTGCGGTGGGAGGTCTTGCCTTGCCTCTCTGGAGTCTGATGTTGCTCACAGCTGCCATGATGCGATGTCCTGCGGTCCTGGGCACTGACCACAGCAGTGGCTGCCTTGGTGCCTCCCAGGTTTCTCGAGTCCCAACTGCAGATGTGGTGATATGCGGCACTCCACAGTCTCATGTGCCAGGGGCGGAGCTGCCAGCTTCTCTGCCACTTTTGGTGAGTGTCTCCTGCACCATGTGCTTGTCACCATTTTGAGTGACCAGCACTGGTGTTTTAATAGCTGCTTTTGTGTTTTGCTTGGATTCTAACTGCCTTAGCCTGTCTGAAACAAGTCTCTGTGATTTTAAAATGTCTGTAGTGGCTTTTAAAGCTAGTTCCATAAGCTTCCATGGTTTTATAATGTAAAAAAAGAAAAGTCCATACCTCCATTGCAGAATGTTTCTCCATGGAGATGGATCCTCCCATGTTTTCCAGTGGAGATTTTCTTCTATTTAAAAGGGGTATATACAAAGAAAATCCGGATATTTTAGCAGCTTTCTGCTGCAAAACGGCACTGCTCGCTGTATAATTTGGGCTGCTCTTCACGCATGCCTCTGGTTATATCCAGCTTTTTGCTGGTTTGTTCTGTGCTGTGCATGCACATCTTTGATTATTTCTTCAGCTTTTATGCTGTTTTTCCCAGTGGCTCTACCTGCACACCGGCCTGTCTTCTCCCATTGTGCCCACGGGATTTGGCTGATTCGTATCATGTTGGGGTCACCACGTGTGAATGCAGGGGGGAGTGGATCGGAGACAGAGACAACCATTCACCCTCTTCGAGCTTCTCTTTAAAAAAGGAGTTTGAAAAACCCGATCTGGATAGCTTATTGGTCTGATCTTTTAAACTGCCCAGCTCCTGGACCAGTGAGATGGATGGAATGTGATGGGTTGAGGTTCCTGTCAGTCAACCTAGGGGCTGGTTTTATGGACCTGGCTGGGTTTCTTATTTATAGCCAAATTAATTGCCCAGTACAAGCCAGCTTGTATTGTGACACAGTGTGACAACAGATGCCTAATTTTTAGACAACAGAAGTGAGGTGAGTTGATTTGTACCTTGAGAGCTGACTGTTGGTCTATTTTGAGAGATGCATCACGTTGCATTTTCTTATGTTTTGTATAGCAGTTTTAATCAGGCATATCCTGTATTTGAGGGCATTTTTAAAATAGTTTTTGAAAGATCGAGGATGCTTGAAGAGTAGATTATGAAATGTTTCGTATGTAAACACAGTAGTCTGAGTTGGATATTATAAAAACAAAAGTCCATCTTCTCACAAAGGTTAATCCAACAGTGAATTTCTAGAAGTACTGTAAAATATCAAGAGAGATTTTCTGTGGCTTCTGTTTTAATCTGGAAAGGAAGAATTCTCTAATAGAAACAACAAGTCTTGAGAAAGAAGATACTTTTTTTCCCTCTCTGAATAGGAAATGCTAATTGAGCTAAACTAAATTGCTGCTACACTGACTCAGTGCTCATACTGTAATTTAAGAAACAAACAGTATCCTCATAGGCCAGTGACCTTTGTAAATTGGCTTGAGCAGTGAGATCTCTTACAAATCTGCCTTCTGAATTATCATTTGGAAGTTACAGGCATTTTTCAAAAATTGATTTAAGACGTAACAAAGTAGTACAATTCAGAAGCATGTATATAAATTCAGTGAGGTACAAAACATCAGTGAGGTGGAAAGACTGAACACCATACCAGCTCTGAGGCAATAATATTTCCAGAGGTAGTAGCAACTAATTATGTTCTTTCTTGGGTTCTTAGGTTTTCTCTCTGCTGAGTTTATTAACTACTCTGTGCTCTTAACCCAGAGGTTAAAAGGTGCTGTTAAAAGGTACACAGACTTGGGGGTGTCAGCCACACTTCCCAGGAGCATCAGCTGGGGCTTTGTGGCCAGCACTATTATTGGAAAAGCTCAGACAGTGGCAGAGGATTTGAGATACTGTGGTTTGAGATACTGTGGATCTTCGTACTGCCACAGCTGCACAATAATTGCACACACAGTGCACAGTGTTGCACAGTTGCAACAGTGTCTCAGTTTTAAATGTGAATAGTGTATTCAGGTATGTGGAGGAAGTAGAATAGTCCTAGTTACATAGTAAAAAAAAAAACAACACCAAAACCACATTAAACTTCCCGCTTTGGCTATGATATTGGACACTTCCCACATATGAAATGAACACTCAGCTGCTGAAGTATTTTGATGAGCACCAAGGGTCACGTTAAACATTCTTCTAATGGAGGTTATTTTAGGCTGCAGTGCCTTATATTCCTCATATACTGCATCAAATACTTCTAAGTCTGAATATTGATTATGTTACATTGAAAAAACACCCTAGAATATACTGCAGGATGAAAAACAAATTTGGGTTAAGATTCTCTCTGTAGTCTTAGTCTTTGTTTGTGAGCCTTGGCCAAAAAATATTGCTTCAAAGATTTGGTTACTTTAGAAAATGCTTGGTATTAATGGGAATTCCATACTAAAATGCAGCAATTTTGAAAAAATATTTCAAAATATGAAGATTAAGTACTTTCAGATTTGACACGTTTAGGTTTTGCTTTGAAATACCTTTTCATTTTAAATATTGCAATTAAATTGCAAGTCTAGTTGAAATATTTGATTGTATGGAAACATTTTCAAAGAGTCTTCTAGGACAGTTCCAAATTATAAACACCATTTTGAATTATGAAAATTAAGGCAAAATGATAATGAAAAGCTTTAAGGGACCCAGGTGTACTTTCTAGTCCCCTGTAACACATGCCTGTTTTTAGTTACTGGAGTGTTCTGGCTTGTGGTTCACTTCGCCCAAAGACAAAAGCAAATTCTGCTGTTGCGATAACAAATACATAACAGTGAGCAAAAAATAGGTAACAAAAAGACTGAAATGACACATCCACATGAGGAGAAAAACAGGCCCTGTGTAACTAGCAATTTCTTGTTTTGGGAAGCTGACAGACTGTTCTCCTGAGCTGATCCATCACGGAGATGTAACGCTTTCTGAGAGGAGGAGTGATAGGCTGGCTGAACTTGAGATTAAAAAAGGAATTTGATGGGAGCAGGGAAGAATCTTCTTGATTATCTTTTCTTTTGGCACAAATGCAAATCTCCCACTGCAGTGTTTAAAGGTCAGCTATACCAAGCAGAGGCAGAGAGATTTAATAGAAGTGGAGGTGATGATGAAGTGAACTTTATGTTCTTCATCTCTTCTCTGGGTATACGAATCTACCTTTTTCTCTTTCATTTGATCTAATAATACTGACTTCAGATCTGCTGATACATAAATTTGACACTTTAGCCTGTGGCCTAATTCTTGCCAGTGCGTTTTTCAGTTTTGCCTCTATTGCAATATGACAGCGCTGGCTTCTGGGACTACAAACAAGGGACAGTGACAAATAGCACATATATTTAAGTGCAGCAATGTTGTGATGTGTTGATACAGAGCAGCAGAAGCATGCAGGACACAGAGTGTTGCTCAAAAAACAAGTTTGCAAGTTAGTACAAAGCTTTCCAGTGCAGAAAATGCACATCTATTGAAGGTGAATTCTCCTTAAGAAAGCATTTAAAAAAAAATAAGTTAAAAGCTGTAAAGGAGAAAAACCCTTGAGTTATAAAAATGCATATTGCTTCTATTTCTATAAGGATATTGAGGTTTTAGATATACATAGATTAAAAATGATTTTTTGTTTAATGCTATTAGAATTACAATGCCATTTTGGCAAACAATGTGGAAGAACTTACATATGGTAAAATGAAATGTTTTCAGCATTTGCAGTTCATTTGCAAAATGTTTGCAAAATGGGGACAGTGGAAATAATAGTAAGAATCTGGTAACCAAAAATAATATTGCCAAGAAATGAATAAGCATGCTCAAGAAAACTCTTCCTTTCTCTCAAAAGGCAAAACACAGCCACTGGTTCTTGAGCTAAAGCTGTCTGCATCTGCTTCTTGTGGAAAACAGCTTTGCCAAAAGACAGTTTTAGCATGAAATCTGCAAAATCTAACAGGTTGCTTATTATTTTCTATACAAACAGTAAATATTTCTCTTTAAGTACAATGGGAAAACTCTCACACTTCAGTCTGCTTTATTAGCATGCATCTAAAGTATGATAGCTCTTATGCTGCACGTTGTCTGAGTTTGTATGTAATTTGTTACATCATTCTATGTCACATTTTAAATATAGTGACCCAGAAAATTGGGTTGAGAGCAACTTTCTGTAGGTCTGGAAGATGCAACAAAAACATCCTGAACAAGTCATCTCACTCTTATACTTTCCTGAGTGTACAACAACTGACTTTCAAGCATCCTGTAACAGCTGTTACTTTTACCTCTGAACATCCAGTACTTAAAGACTGCACTCTTTTACCTTACTCAGCTTTTACTTGGAGCTAAGGTCCATGGAAATAAAACTACATGAACTCTGAAAACCAATAACCCCCCTGATTTGATATCCAATATACACTTGCATAGTTTCCTGTCAGATAGCAGCTTAATCTAAAATGGATTTACCAATCCTTTATTTTTGCCTTATATATCAAAGTTCTGCATGTACAAAGTCCTGTCAGTTGGAAGACTCTGATTTCTTTCCACCTTCAAAGACAATAAGGAACTGAATATTCTCAGCACTACTCCTATTTCTATCTATCTATTTCTATCAGTTTTAATCCCTGACTGGTAAAACACAAAATAAAAATAACATTTTAATCCTTCATTTCCTCTTTCTTAATATTTATTTTACTGAACTATTGAAAAACAAAACTACTTCTGACAATGGCAAAACTTCAAAACTGCATGTGTAGAGGTCTAACTGGCATTACTGGAACATCTTTATTAACTTTTGGAATATCAGAAGAGAGCAGAATCTTTTATCATTCTCCTTTGGAGTATAATCAGAAGACAAGAAGCATGAATCCTGTTACGTGGAAGTTTTTAGTTTCAGGCTGCTCAATGCTAAAGGTTTTCATCCCCAGATGTAAGATCCTAGTCAAGGGCTCATCATTTTTTTGCTGTTACTTTTGCTGTTGCTTTTGCTGTTGCTATTGCTATTGCTATTACTATTACTGTTACTATTACTATTAAATATTCTTCTTTAACCCATAATATACTTTCAGTGGTATGATCATATATGTCGAAATAGCAGTTGAAGACTGTAAGCTGTAGAATATATCCTCATAGCTGTTTTTGTGGTACAGTTTGTCTGTTAGTCATGTGCAGAAGCGTGCACAGCAGCTGTCCTGAGGATACAGGGTCCCTTTGCACAACGAGATCTGCAGGCACAGAACTCCAGTGTGGCTTTCTGCTTCACAGAGCATCAAACTGTGGAGCAGTTAGCATATGGAGATGTGGATGCAGAACAGTGGTCAGCATTTTGGGAATAAAATGTATCTGTCAGCAGATTAGAATGTCATTTTTGTAAACAAGATAAGCTCTTCTAAGTGCGATCAATATTTAAGAATGGGAAGTGGATTTTCATTACATTACCATACTAATTAACCCTCCTCTCTTATCACACATTCTTTATTTTTTTCCCCCTCTCAGTTAGTAAGCTAATGCTTTGTTTTTGAGAGAAACAGCACCTAATTTTAGTTTGCTAATTTCTGTGCATCCTCAGTTTGTTTGATTTGGAATTCCCATTCAGGCTCCCCTTGTTGCTGTCTGACTTTTTCAGGAGAGACCCACGTGCCGCCTCCTGGGTCGGGCAGGGTTTAGTTAATGCCACACTGGGGACCTGTGGGCAGTGGGGGCTCCTTTCTTGTAGCTTCTTCATTGTTCAGTTAAATCCAACCACCTCAGTGGACCCATTTGAGTAAACTGACTGCTGACTTTGCTAAGTTTAGCAAGCCCATGATTAGCAATACTAATCTAACCACAAAATAAAAAAAATAAAAAAAAAAAGCACTACCTCATTTTACTTAGAGATACTTTTTTTTTCTGCAGCTGTTTAAAAATCAAACTTTTGATGTCTGAAATGCAAATGCAGTGCCAGTAAGCCCAAGAGTTGGGTGTAAACCCCAGCTTTCTCATTTCAGTGAGTTTGCAGAGCCCCTCAGCAAACTGACTTGCTCGGAAGGAGGGTGGGAGGGCCCTGGGGGCACCCTACAAACCCTCTGCTGCCAAGTGTTGCTCAAGTTGGGTGGGTGTTTGCAGAGAGCCTGCAACAGGTAAAGGTGGTTTACCTAAAGACAGTAATGGCATTTGAGGGGGAGGGTTGTGTGGAATTACTTCTAAAATTAAAGGCAGCATGGGAATGATGCACAAATTCTTTAAATGCAAAAAAACCCCAAACCCCTATTATGTTCTAATAGAAGCAATCTGGCAATAGAAATTGAGAGGTGGCAGGCAGATGGAAGGAGGCCTTTAAAGACAGATAACTTGTTTCTGCGTGTTTTGGAGCTGGTAGATGAATGCTTAATGGAGAGCTAATGTGGTCAAGACAGTGAATTAAGAAAACTAATTCAATAAATTTGGTTAAAGTTAGGCACGTACTTCTAAGTGTACGTAAGCTTTAAGACTTTGAAACTTGCTGTTTAGGGCCTCACAGAGTTCTAGCATTTTGCAGCAAGTCCTGAATTAATAATGCAAGTATTTTTGCACCTCTGTATAATTAATCAAATAAGGTCCAACTTTCCTATTACTGATTGAACTTCAGGTGATAAATGGTGACATTTTCATTAATCCTCTTAATCACAGCCTTTATTGTGTAAGTGTGAAGCAAGGGAACAAAAGATAAACAACCCAAAGATGTATCAGACTTTCTGTGTCTGAGGGGCATATTTCAGCAGCTGGAAATGTCAGGCACCTCGTGCAGTGTGCTGGGAGTTACAGGAGATCCAGGGGGAAATGGACTCCCTAGCACAATACACTGGTTAACATTTGTGGTGATACTGTACAGAGAGCTGACACAAGTGCATTGGCATTGACTTCTTGCCTCTTATTACTGCAGAAACCAGATTTAAAAGTTCCTCAGAATATTAGAAATTGTGATAATTGTGATTCCGTTATATCCCCAGAAGTCTCATAATTTTGATACATTGATCTGTAATGAGCCAGTCAGCTGTAACAGAATAATTCCAAAGGTGCCAAAAAAAGGCACTCGTCATCTGAATACTAACAGCATTTTACTAAAGCTTGCGCTTCTCAAATACCAAACAAGTCTCTCTGTTCATTTCATAGGGTTTGCTGGCTTGTTTTTATTTTTTTCCCTCGGAATATGAATGCTGTGATAATTGTTAAAAGAGGAGGTTTACTCTTCATAGTTTTAAACTGAAAGAGGGTAGGTGTAGATTAAGTAGGAGTAAGAAATTCTTTCCTGTGAGGATGGTGAGGCACTGGCACAGGTTGCCCAGAGAAGTTGCCCCATCCCTAGAAGTCCTCAAGACCAGGCTGGATGGGGCTTGGAGCAACCTGGTTTGGTGGGAGGTGTCCCTGTCCATGGCAGGGGATGGGACTGGATGATCCCTTTCAACCCAAAGCGTTTTATGATTTATGAGTATTTTCCTGATGATTGTGCAACAATTTGGCTTACTCAATTTAAGCACCTCTCTAGGAGTCTTTCTGGTTATTTACCACTGGCAAAGCTTTTGAACCAGTATTTTCTGCCACTGCCTGGGTGATGCTTTTTACAAGACTGTACTTTATAACATGAATTTCTAGATACATTGAAATAACTGATGAACATTTTTGTTCTGAAATGCAGTTTGTACACAATACCTAGAGGAGCTATCATTAGGAGTCATATCTTATATTTGAGACAAGAAAGCAAAAAGTAGGGCAAATTCTTTCATAATACAGACATAACAGCATAAATGAAATTAAAAAAAAAAAAAGAGTAGCTGGGGGAAAAAAAAGTAAGGAAGTTATCAGAAAACACTGTGGGAAGCCAGGGACTAGAATTTCTGATTACAAGGAAGGCAAATGATCATTGTTTATCAGGGAAGTTGGATATGTTTTTGTTTATGACAGCTTGGCTGAGACAAAAGGAGCATCCTGTTTCCCTTTGGTTTTATTCATTTTCTGCAGAGGTTTTTTAAAAGAATCTGAACATCAAACTTGAGCAATGTGCAATAATGTCAGTGTAGTTACTTCCAAGGAATTCACATGGCTTACATTTTAACATCATTGTATTAAATTGCTTTTTAATAAGTGTTAGCCTAGTATTCAAAATACTGAGTTCATGACAAATTTCTAAAACCTTCTGAAAAACACAAGCTGGTCTTGCTAGGTGTAAGGAACCTCCTTGCTAGGCTCAGGAGGACAGAACTAAACTGTGCAGACATGCTTTCTCTATATGAGCTGTCCTCAGTCACACTATCACAGTCGTTTACCCAGCTGAGGCAGTGAGGGGACAGGGGACAGTAGTGGCCAGATCCCAGGAACTTTTGTGATGGGAAGTTCAGATCAGCATATTCTGAGATGTAGCTTAATTAACCAGGAGTCATTTGTAGATTTAAATTCTAGGCTTCCTTGCACAGAGATGCATTTTCTTTGAAATGTGACTCCTGCATGTCTTTTTGTTGCTGTTGGAGCAGTGTCTGCTGTGCGTGAGGATCATTTCTCATCAGGGCATTGCTTTGCAGTGAATAACAGTCAAGTCATTTGGCTCTTTTCAAGGCCAGTGTACTGTAAACAAGATAGAATCTCCTGGGAGTCTTTCAGTGAACTTAGTATGATCACATTGCAGCAGTTTGAATTCTACGCACACACTTTTGGGTGAGACCACACTGATGCTTCAAACTGCACTGCAATCTGCAGTTTGCAGTCTGGACAATTTTCTATGTGAATTTTGGTTGCAAGGCTTATGAACAGTTTTAAATGTTTTCTTTGTGATCAGTTTCACATTTCCTAGATCAGAGATCAGACAGCAAAAATTAGTCAAGCGTTTCTTATAAAATGTTTTATGAACCTTTAAACTACATTAACAGAGACAGAGGCTTCCACTGCCACAGAAACATTTTACGTTAGTACAATGTTTGTTCCATATAAACTATAGTAGCTATGAGCTTATGTCCAGCTCCACTGGCAATTGGAATTGGCTGTCTATACATGGCTTTCATGGCACCATTTACAGAGAAAAGAATAAAAAACTAATAAACCTGAGAAAATTACTGATTCATTTAAGGGATAAAGGAAAGGTGAAAATGAATGAGAGGACTAATTATATTTTTACAAGATATTTTAAATGTAGGCTATAGTGAATGCTATACTGTACTGTAATGCAGTAATGAAGTAATGCAATGCATAAGAATGTACTGTGTGTGCCTGTGGCCGGGCGGGGACAGGCGGGCGGTGGCTCCTTGCAGCGCGGGGGACAGAGATGTGTGAGATGGGACCCTCACACTCAAACACACACAGCTGTGAGTGACTGGACCATCAGGCACACACAGCTCTGAGCAATGGGACCCTCACATACACACAGCTCTGTGCAATAGGGCCCCCATTTGCACCTGCTCAGTGCCGTGCCCGCCCCACCCACTTCTGGAAGGTTCGGAGTGGGCGGCAAGTGCTGGCGCAGGCGGCTTCAGCTGCACATCCCCGCATGGAGCTTTTAACGTGAGTGCTGAAGGCATGTTTTGGTGACCTGGCGGTGGAATCCCGCTGTCCCTGCCACTGGAATTCCACCATGTTGTCCATCGGAATTCTACGTTTTTGGCCGCCGGAGTCTTGCCGTGCCGGGTGCCGGTGCTGAGGGGAAGCAGGGCAGGTGTCTAAAACCACCCACAGCTGTGAGTTTTCTGCTTTATTGTCTACTTCGAGATGTTTTTTGTCTTTTGATACCGGGGACCTTTGGTGGCCAGCTGCTTTAAAGGCTAACTTTGTGCAGCATAACTTCTAAAATAGCAATCTGTGAGGCAACAACAGAAAACAATATGTTAGGAGGGTTTTTTCCTTCAGTTACAAAATTTTCAGTCTCAGTTCTTGGAGACAAAATGGTGTCTGTTGGGGTGAAGGAGTGCGGCTCAGCAGGGGTGAGGGACAAACAACCTGGTGCAGGGTGATGTTTGAGTCGCTGTTGGAACTTAGTTTTTACACATTGTCCTTGAGTTTAAAGCTGCTTGGGATGGAGTGTTACATTAATCCTCTGCTTATCACTTTTTCAAGTCCTGTTGAGTGGAAGCAGGACAACAATAGACTTAATGTCTTTTCCAAAGGTTGGAGAGAGCCACTTGGGTTGGAGAGAGATTTCAGGAGTACTGCAAGAGAGAATTGACTTCTGATAAGCTTCGGAAGTGGGATTGGTTTTCTTTCTGAAAAGCCGCAACTCGAAAATAATTCTTTAAACACACGTGATGTGTTCTTGTGTGAAGTGGGGGGGCTTGGTGGTTCTACAATACATAAGCTGCCTTAGGCTCTGACTTACTTTCTTCAGGAAACTTCTTTTAAACTGGGAGATGGACTTGTACTTGCTCTTGTACTTGCTCTTTTTTTGTGTTCAGAGTGCTGGGTTTCAGATATTGCCACTGGCAGAATATTGGAAGCTGGATGGCCTTTACTTTTATTTTTTTCCTTTTTTTTTTTTTTGTGGAATATTTGACTACTGAGTAATAAGAAAACATATAAGGATGTATTCATGCATATGTCTGAATCTTGCCTGTGCTTTATAGACAAAAAAGACCTGAAATTTTGAGTATTCTATTGACAGTTTTTTGTTTGTGTTTTCCTCTTTATTACTGAAGTGCAGGAAATGGAGGGTTTAATGCAGTTTTGAGAACTGTTTGATCCATCCTGATCCTTACTGAGTTCTACTGGTGATAGGTGTTGATCAAATCTTGCTACTGCCAGACAGTTAGGGGCAGCTAATTAATCTGTTTATCAGCACTTGTGCGTGCCTCGTTCCTTCAAGAGCTGTGTAGTCTGACAGGGATTACTCCTTCTTCCTGATTACTCCTTCTCTTGCTTGTTTTAAGGTGGTGACTGGTGTCCTCTTACTACATGGATAACTGCTGTCTTATTTGCCATGTTTTGAGGCTGAAATAAGGAAAAGGAGGTTACGTGATTACAAAATTGGGATAGCCACTTTATCCTTTTGAAAACCCTGCTTTCATCTGGTTTAATATATAGCATGCTTCTGGAAAGCCCCCTGTTGCTAACACTCCAGTAAATGGTGCTGAGGGGGAGGTTTTGTCAAGTAGTTCAGCTTTAGAGCTTTCACTTGCTGTTATGTTTGGCCTGTGGAAGGAGCTTTCTTCAGGGATCAAAGGCCACTTCACAGTTACTGCAATGGATTAAGTCTGGTGCTGGTGCAGATGGAACATTTTTTGGAGAGACCATCAGTGAGAGACACAGGTAACAACTACAGGCAGTTTCTGTTTTACTGGTGTCTTCGGCTAGCTTGCCAGAGCATGAATATAATACAAACACAGTATTTGTTCTTGGCTGTAACTAGAGCGCAGAGTCTAGAGAGGGAATCCTTACCTGAATTCTTCAAATGTATCTGTTAACTAAAGTAATGAGAGAAAGCTTAATGGGGCTCTGCATCAGGCCTGACACCTTTGTTGAAAAGGAAATGGTTTCTGGAATTTTACTGAGCAGAATTCTCCCTTACGTGTGTGCTGTGTTTGTCTCAAAGTGTGTGTGTTATCTGTTTTCATTCTGGTTTAGGCCCAATTCATTAACACTATCTCCTAGATGAACTTGTGTGAGATAAGACTTGCCTGAGCACATGGAACTTGAAAAAAACTAGTTGCAGTTATGTTAGGAAAAAACAACCCCACAACAAAACTCAACAATCCAGTCCATGGGTATTTATATATGCTTTATTAATTACACAAGCAGAGTCTTGGACCTGCTTGGTAGGAAACAGTTGAAGTTACATAATACTCTGAGGAGTCTGAACCATCTTAACCAGGTGGTTGGTAACACCTGGAGGGGCAGTGATAAGCCTCAGGTGTTACAAGTTGAGCTAATTTTGTCCAATCAGCAATGGGTTAGGCAGTAATGTAGTACTGGGTAATTCAGCTCGGCAGAAAATGGAAGGAGATAGGCAAAATTAAGAAAAGTGCAAAAGGAAGTGGAGAAGCTTGCAGGTGTGTAGTTGCCTGCTGTAGTTAAATTAGCAGATTCAAGAGTCTTTCTGAAAGAGTGGAAGATGAAAAGCTGAAAGAGGCAGGGAAAGCAGCATAATATGTGTTAAATGCATGTTGGAGTAGAGTTTGTAAGTTTTTCCTCCACAAAAGTAAAAGCTAATAAAAGGTAAGACTGTAGCTTTTGACCTGAGGTGTATAACTACTTGACTTGATCTGTAAAGAAATTAAGTTTTATGGTAGAAAATGGATTGGAAAACAAGCAACATTGTGATATTACTTTATTGCCCGCTGGAGGTAAGTTTTTAGTCCACAGGAATGTATTTTTTCACTATAAACAAATACTGTAGTCTATGTAAGTTTTATTAAGCCCATAAAAATGCACATAGTAATCCTAAATGCATATAAAAATGCAGCAATGACTGGAAGACATACATACATCAGTGTAGCCTTTTCCTTGAAAAAGTATAGAGTCATTATTTAATGTTGACCTTTATAGTTTTTTCATGGCTCTTTTTTGTATGAACAGTCATTTTCCTCAAAAGACTTCTTAAGGCTTCGTGAATAAAGCTAGTGGTAGAAACTGAGAACACATAAAAAACCTGTAGAAGATATTTCTGTATACCACAAAGTTAGAAGCAGAAAATACATGAGTATGTTTTTTCATTTATGGTTTGAAGAGAGCAGGCTAACAGTTACGATCGGTTTACAGAGTATATAATTTATATTGAAAGCTTTATTGACTGCTGAAATGCTGGAATTAAAATCTTATTCCTCAGCTCAGTATTAACTTGCTCTCCTACAAGTGAAATGTCATCTGAATTATGATTATTTGGGATTAACCTCTACCTCAGTGGATTGATTACTGGGCTGGTTTTGTGTCCATTTGTGCACTATCCTCCTTAGGCCTTTTTAACTCCCTGCCAGTGCCAGGGAGAATTCACATGCATGTTGAAGTGACACTATATCTGGTCAGTGTTTCTTAGAGGTGTATATAAGAAATACTTTTGCTTGGTTTTGTGGAAAACTAGTAAGATTTTCTGATATTTACTGTGTGTTAAAAAAAGAGGCAAAATGATAGCATCAGTACTTTAAACTTCCTAAAGACTGTATTTGAAGTCTTGTGACATACAAGTCCATATTTTTGTGAAATTTGAAGCTTGCCAATTTTTATTTTAGTAACACTTTCCCAGGATGGTACTAAGAATTTCTATAGGGTTATCAGTGGGAGGGATTGGGTTGCCAGAGGGTTCTTTGCACTAGGCTTAAAAAAAACTCTCCAAAGTCCAGACCTTGGGCTTGCCCTGCAGCGTAGTGAAGGACTTGGGTAACTTTAGGCTAGGCAGAGCTTTGGAAGATCTTTACTCAGTGAAACAGTTTCTTGACAGGAGGTATTTAATACGAAGAACAGGAAATCTTTACCAAGAAGAGGAAACAGCAGCTTTCATGGAATTAATGACTTAGTTATCCTTAGGGATTTACAGTATAAGTGAGTTGGGACTTTGGGTAAATAATGAAAAGAAACTGAGCTTCTGTTGGTGGAGCAAAAGGGATCACATCTAGAGAACATGCTGCTTCATTTTGTACAATTTATAGAAGAAGAATTTAGCTAGTTAGCAGACAGTCTGTTCCTGAGCAAATACTTATTTTTGGGAGTTAATGGAGTGAATTTGACTGAAAAAAATCCTTGGGGGTACATTTAATTCTTGCTGTGCAGTGTGGACAAGAGATCAGCAAAGCTGTTCCCAACTGTGAATGAAACAGGTGGTGAGGAAGTGTAGTGATTATTTACTCCTCTACTACTTAAAAATCTCACTTTTGCATTTGACTTAACATTTTGTTCTCACCCTGGAGTTAACTCTGAACCAGGATTCATTCCTGAACCACTATATTGCATCCTTAAGTCATGGCTGGAATGTCTCTCCCAAGGATTTCTCTTCCTTTCCAGCAGAATCATAAGACCCCTCACAGGGAAGAAGCAGTCTCACTTTCCATGTGAGCTTCCACTTGCCCCGAGGCTCTTAAGGGATTGGGAGCAGGTCCCTTTTGTCTACAGAAAGGATCTTGGGTTATCTCTGTTACTTCCAGCAATAGATGGCTTCAGGGAGCTGGCTGTTGCGAATTACCACACCTGTCTTGGAAATCCACTGGAAGTAATTAGTGGCTCTCCAAGGTGTTTTGCCTATATGTGTTTTCTGTTTGGCATTAATACTCAGTGGAAAGCGTTGGGAAATCTGAGGTTGAATGAAGCTTGAGGATGACTTAAAGCCTTCATCCTCTGCTTGGGGAGAGAACATTAGGGGATTCACAGTGTGAATGCACTTGTGTGAGCATAGGCAAGGGAAAAAGCCCTCCACCCCAAGGAAGTTTGGACAACAGAGCAAACTTGTTCATGTATAATGTATCTCTCACAGCCTCTAAGTTTATCTTTCTTTGCCTTTCAGTTGTTTGGTAAAGAGTAGGAGCTGAAAAAATCTGGACACACATTTCCAGTTGTGCTCTCTCCTAGATACACAAGTCTCATGTCATGTATAAATCAAGGAGAGTAATATGATTTGTTGAATTATTTTTTTAAGTGAGCATATCTGCAATACACAAATCTTACTCTTCAGCAATTTCTAGCCTGAAAAGTTGTTGGCTCACCATATGCTAAAGAGAGGAACCCCCTCCCCAATACAGAAAGGTAAACCCTCACTCAATAGTAAAAACAGCAGTTACAGTGCCTGCAAGAAGCTTGTTTAATAACTGCAGGAATAAAAGAAATGTGCATTGGCATATCTTCTGTGTTCAGGTAATGGGCATCAAAAAAATACACTCTTTGGTGCCTTCACAATCTAAAAATCCATCACGCTAATGAAATACTTTATCTACTGCCAGTGCTGCACTTACATGCTCAGTTCAAAGTCTTATTTTCCCACTGCACCTTAATTAGTGTATTAATTGATGTTGCTAAACCTCATCAAGGATGGTTTCTTCTCTGTTTGTTATGTTTTCAAGGAAAAGCTGTGTAACTGCTTTCTTAGTGTCTTAAAAATGTTTGGAGAAAATGATCGTGATTTTGTTCGGTAGAGTTGTGATTTCAGTCACACCAGCCTACAAGAAAGCTTTTTGTTTGTCCTGACAAACTTTGCTCTTCAGAAGGACAATTATTTTGTGACTGAGAGGAATCTTGGATTTTCATTTTGCAGTTTCGTTTTTAAAGTTGCAGTGTACTTGGGTTTGAGGTCCCTTTACGGAGAGCTAGTTTCTCCCAGCGAATACAAAAGAAATGTAATGTATTTGTGTAGTTTATGCTGCTTAGGGAGAGACTGTGGTGTAATGAAGGTTTCTCAGATTGCAAAAACCTTTTGAGACGTGTATAATACTGATGACAGTAAGGTCTTATCTGAGCTAGGGCTTGATTTTTTCTTATGGGCTATAGACATTTACAGTTGTTGAAATAGCTTGTCCTCCTTATTAGCAACATCATAGCCTCAAAAGAGACTTCAGGTTCACACATGCCGTTCCTCCTGCTTGGAAAAATTACACACAGGTGTTTGCCTCTTTCCGTGTGATTTATTTGACTTACTGTGTTTTGGATTTGTGTTAAGAAGATTTCTTCAGGAGCTGGTGAGGGAAGTACCAACAGTAAGTGTACTGATGGCTGAGACCATGTTAATGACTTCCAGGGATCTGGGCTATCTTTGGGTGGAATAGCTGCAAGCCTCATCACTGACTGCTGAGACTGACTAAAAGCCCTTTTACTTATGCATAAGGCACAAGTGGACAAGTGCTGCTTCAATGCCAGGAGAAGAAAATTCTGCTCATTTTCTCATGAAAACAGAAGTCTATTTAACCTTGATCAAAATGAAAGGCAAAGGTCTAAATTTGCTTCTGGCATAGTACTGTAGTATGAACTCCAAATAGGCATCCAAAATATAACATGTATTTATTCTAAAGTAGCCAGTATTACTTTGTTTCACTTAATATTTTTAAGACACCTAATGTAAATAATACAAATCTCTGTTTGCTGTTGTAAAATGGCCTAACATAAATTCCTACTGCTTACACCCTTGGTTTGCTGCTTGTGCTTTGAGAATGCTATTCTGAATTGGGCCATCACCAAGGAATGCTTAGAGCTGAAGAATCAGGAGGGGAAGCATAAGATCAGAAAGTTGTTCTTCTTTATATTAAACCCTTATTGCTGTTGACTTCAAATAAAAAGGAATACATGTGGATTAAGAGCTCCTTCCTAACCTGAGCATGCTTTGTCAGGGAGGAGCCATGCTTTTTTACCCTTCTAGTCTCCCACGTGACCTGGTAACACACACAGAATTTGTCCCCAGATGCTGATCTGTTGCACTGAGCCATTGGCACCAATTGGTTTTGAGTTCATTCTCATATTTTGAACAGGGGGTTGGAGTACATGATCTCTGGAAACCTCTATCATCCTAATTTATTATTCTGTGACTGTGACACGATTTACATCAAGGACTGTATTTGTACTGAAATGTTGGAGCCAGTGTAACTAGAAAATAGGATAAAAAGTTGCTGTGAACTGTGTCTGCCTTGCTCATCAAGACAGGGACAAAACTGCTTAGAGCAGTTCCTCACTGCTAAACAGGAGCTCCGTATCGTACACATTTGTAGTGGATTCTAAAAAATGAAAGTAAAGTTTTTCTGGAAACTGCCAAATGAATTTGAAAAACCTGAGGAACCTTACAGTAAAGAGAAAAAAAAAGCTGCTGAGAGTTTTTGTTCTGGTGGAATGGCTGACATTGCCTTTTTATTTTACCTTTGAAATGTTACTGCTTTAGGCATAGAAGAGTTCTTTAAATCAATAACGTTTGCACCGAGTCTTGTAGAAGTGTTTCATTCTACATAGGTGGTGTAGGAATGATGTGTGATTGAACACAGATTTGAATTAGGGATACACAAGCACCTCAGTGACTGGGGAAAAGGAATTAAAATACTGAAGCCAATATGAATTAATTGTTGGGACCAGTAGTGAAAACTTCTGACCTACAATCCAAAGAAAAACAACTAATTTCTTTTTTTCTTTTTGGAGGGGAGGGAATAGCATCTTTTAGAGTTGTATTGTGATGATACAAAGTCATCTGTGGGTAGTTTAAGCTGAAGTCAGGAAGGAAAGCATAGAATCAAACCCATTTTTTTTTCAGATACTGCATTAAAAAACCAATCCATGGCAGATTATTTCAAATAAAAGAGAATACAGTGTCAGTGCATTGATGAAAACTAGATTTCTTCATTCTTAACCATTGTTTTTAATGTGGAAAAGATAATACATCACATGGGTAGGGAACCAGTGAATTGTATTGGAATACCAGGGAAAGCTGTATGAAGTATTTTTGTGTAGGCACAGGTGTATGTGGAAGGCCCTGCATTCTAAATCTCATCCCCTTCAGAAAGTGTTTCTTAATCTCTTCTGAATTTTCAATGGAAAAGTAATTGATTTGTCTATGCACTGACTAATGCCTTGTAATTACTTATATCAATTAAGTAAGAATAATAAAAGCCTTTTGTAGTAGATCATCATTAAACTAGTAGTGGTGTTCTAAAATGTCGATAAAGGAAGATTTGCTTTTATTTCATGGCAGCTGAACTGTAGAAGTTGTATGAGTTTTCGGTAATTCCAAAATAACTATGGCTGTGTTCATATTTGCAGCACGGCAGAGGTCTGGTTCTCAGGCAGTTTTTGATCTGCATTAACATTAGAGTGGGTATAGGCAGTACAGCTGCTTCAGGGAAGGCTGTGATGGTTAACAAGTGTGGAGTAGTTTATGGAAGGGCTTGAAATTACTACAGTAGGATAAAAAGATCTACTGGATCCTAGTATCCCAGCCTCTCTTGTACCTTTGTCAAACCTGTCTCTTTCAACCTGTTGATATTCAGTTGCAGTGAGATGCTTTTTCCTTCATCCATTTAAACTCGTGGAGCATTGTGGAAGAAATTTTTACTTTAAAGGGAGCTGTATCTCTATGGTGTATGTTATAATAGAAGATAGATAGATCTGTTCTTTCACAGATTTCAATTTTCCATATACGTTGTCACTGTTCGTTGCACTGTATATGCTGTATGATATAACCATTTCAGTTGAAAACCATACCACTAATTAAAAGAAAAATGTGTGGATAGCTCAGGGCAGAAATTACTTTGTGTTTAATAACAACCAGTCAAGATAAATGTTATTTGAGATTTAAGGTCTTAAAAGTAAGTTTAAAAGAACAGTGTATAAGCTGGTTATGGTTTGAAGGGCTCTGAAAAATTAAGGGGCAAGATCACAGGCAATCTGCTGAAGCCTTAAGCTCTTACTTTGAAATTTCCTCCTATTTTCTAAACACCACTCTGCAGCTGTTACCTGCTCAGCCTAAATTGGGGTGAGATCATAAGATTTCTCATCACTGTCACCTCTTTCCACAGCTCTTTTTCCTTCCTGCAGTGTTTCCTTGTTCAAAAACATTCTTTGGCAAAATATTTCTCCCACAAAATGAAGACTTTCTAGCAGAGATGTTTTTTGTCAAGTTTAAAGACTGAGCAGGAGTACTTGCTTATAAGGCTGTTTGCTTACTTAAGTTTGTTTATTTCATTTTATTTAAGGTTGCCAATCTTGCTTGTTCGTTGTCAACAAATGAAGATGGAACAAAAATTGTCCAAATGGCAGCTAATCACATTGAGACTTTGTGCCCACAGGTAGGACTTGCTCGTGTCAGTCCCACTGCAGTGCACTCACCATACACTATGGTGTTGTCACACAATGCACATGTTTAGTTGTGTTCCTTTAAGTTTACATTCCATTTACACAGCTCAGTGTAGCAAATGGAGACCAAATGATAAATGCAGATACTTAGGTAATCTGTTCATTTTCTCTGTGGTTAACATAGAAATGGTTGATAGTCTATATTGGTTGGGAGTTCTTAAAAACTGCAATTGCAAAAAAATGCTGCTCTTTTTCTGAAACAGCTGATTGAATGAACATTGTAATGTGAAAAATTTGGGATAATTTACTCTGAAAAACCAGTACCTATTTTGACCTTTAGCTGGAAAGACTCACCACTTAATTTGGTTTTTGTGTAAGTGAACAGTAAAGTATGAATTCTTCTGCTTATCACCAATTTAAAAGCTTGACCTTTCATCTTAAGGAAATTAATGGAAAAAAAGCACAACTACAGATACACTTTTTCTAAGACATTAAGTACCAAAAATGCATTCACTTTGTCATGTTCTGAGTTACAGAGATAGAAAAACTTCTACATAGATCTTCTAGAGCAAAGATTTTACTGTTTCCTGTGAATCTGATCTGTGTTGCAGCCTTGAGGCTGCATAATTTCAAGATCATTAGTTTTTTGAAGAACGCTGTAGTTTACACAGTGGCATAAGTAGTCTTACCCTTTTCTGGTAATGTAGTTGAAATAAAAATTGAAGAGCAGCTATTAATATGTTCAATAGCAAGCTTGAGAAGTCCATTTTATGCCTGTTAAATAAAATGCAAGCCTTGGAGAAAAGAAAAATTTCTGTCAAGGAAGTGTGATGTTCTGAAAATGTCACAAATCAATGTTTTCTCTTGAATAATTCAGTTTCAATGTCTGTTTTTAAAACTTGAAGAGTTCTGTGTTTCACATCACACTCCTATGTGGTTTAATGTGTTATTGGATTTGTAAGAAGTCTTCTTCCAGCTTCTTTGTTTCTCCAGGGGTCAGGTGCACTTTTATAATGGATTATTATGCATCCAGATGCAGCTTTTTAATTGAAATTGAAACCTCCATATCTGATAACAGAAACTCCTAAAGTCTGATTTTGACTAAAATATTGATTTTTCTTCACAGTCATTTAAGTTTCTAGGCTTTTAATTTCCTATAGTAAAATGAAAGTTTCTTGGGTTTATTTCTTTTCTTTTTGTTTAACGTCAAGGTAAACTGGAGTAAATTAGTTGATGATTATAGATCTGACTAAAAAGAGAATGTGGAATGCACATGATAAGATTATATTACTACTAATGGCATGTTCATTGTGCAGGATTTGCTGCTTTCTTAGATAAGGACCATGCCCTATGAAAGCAATTAGCATTTTACCTAAGTAAGAAATAGCAGATTAAGGCTCTTGCATTTTTTTGTACATCAGATTATGCCATATCATTTAAAAACATTCCACAGGGAAAACAATTATCTCTTAAGTTCTCTGTGAGGCATATCTGTTAGAGATCAGAATGAGGCAATTCACATGCAGAGCTCCCCAATGCTCTTAAATCTTCAGAGTGAAAAGAAAGTTATTTTATGTGCTTTGCAAAATATTTCTTGAAGGGAAGCATGGTATTGATTGAAATCTGATCTAGTAGAAATAAAATAGAGCCAAATGCCCCAAAAAGTACCAACCAAAAAACCCCCTAGCACTTACAGAAAACACCTTGGAGTCTTGGGAGTTTTGCAGATTTGACAGCAAAACTTCCTATGGAGCACAGAGGAAAAGGCAGCTACAGAATTGGCAAACGCTGGAGGAAAGCCTTTGGCTTTTGTTGCATTAATCATACACTACTGTAGGTAAAGTTTAGGGGGTTGATTCTGAACCCTCTTTTTATTGTTTTCTCAAGTGAAATTATTATCAAATATTTTGACTGTTCAACAAATGAAATAAGCTGGGCATTTGTATTAGAGCCAATGCAAAACACATCATGATCCTGGAATATTATGAATGTTTCATGAGAAATTAATTTAGTGTTAAATCAGTAATAATAGAATAAAAAAAATGAAGAGCTTGTTGCATATGATTTGATGAAGAATTATTTCTGTTCATAGAGTTCACTTTTGGTTGGGAGAATTGGGTGTTGTCAGGTAAGATCTCTGCTGTCACTTGTATTGGGAATCCATGTTACTGTCCTGGTGTGCCAGCAAAATCTTTACTTCATCTGAGTGCACGGGAAAGAAAGAGAAGGGAAAGAACCAACAGAAGCAAACAAGCTTTTGTTTTTAAAAGCAAGGCTATAAATCTGTAGAGCTGTTTTGCTAATGCCCATTTTGGGTTTGTTACTGTTGTGCTTCAGTTCATGGGTGTGTTTGGGGAGGACTGATTGCTCTAACAGCCTCTGGAATACCTGGTAGATGGTAAACCTGTTAGCATAGAGAGGGAGAATTATCCTGTGGGAAACCAGAGATCAGCAGATGAGAATCTGGTTTCTCTCTAAATTCTTCATAGGTTTTTACATTTTTATGGTCTAATCAGCTTTCAAATCCTGAGCTGCTGCTTTTGAGAAGAATGACCTTGAGCCTAACGCTGGAAGAGTTGTGTCGAAGTGGAGATCAGAGGTGGGTGGTCTTAAGGCAACAGTTAAGATGATCTTCAGTGCATCAGAGGGCTCTGCCTAGGGCCTTTTATTAGCATAAAGATCCCTGGAGAGTTGTAAGGAGCAGGGGGTTTGGGATATTTTAGAAGAACTGTATCTGAAATAGTGAATTTTAGGCTCACTTCCTTTGAAAGGGAGCTCTCACTGGAGCTTGCTGCTAGTTAGCAGAGCGGTACAGGGTAATTACTGGAACATCATGAAAGGAAGGAAAATGCAAGAAAAACACACAAATGTTTATGGTTTAGCTTAATCTTTAGATGGTGATAAAAAAATTTTTGGAAGTCATTTGATCCCATGGAATATTTTACCAATATTTTAAAGAAGAGGTGTAAGCACTGATATAAGTAGAACCTTGGATCTTAGTATTTTGGTGAGCTCTGTATTTCTCTGAAGTATTGAGAGAGAAATAGAAACCATCTGGTTGTAAACTGAGGTGAGAAGCAATTCTGTGTAACTAATGAAAAGTGCGTAATACTTGGCACAGTTGTGAAGGATTCAGTTGTAATTTTGAATGCCATCTTTTCTTGCTGCTTAGAACTTAATAGGCTGCTAGTAGCTTTTAATACTGCCTGGTATGTGATGAACCAGTAAATACAGAAGGTGATTTTTTGGCTACGGTGCTTTTGTAAATAAAGCACTCTGGTAGTTCAGGTAACATGGAGAGAGGTATTGAGGTAAGGAAGATGCTGAGTTGATCAGTGGGAATATATTTATACATACCATGCTTACAGACCATTGAAATCCTGATCTGACAGCTGTCTTGAACATTTTGTATTTGGCTTGTCCAGCATAATTCATCTGTTTCTTCAATCCCAACATGAGTATGGAACTGACTGCTATATTTGGGTATTATAGAGCTGTTTCTCTATTGACATGTGTACCTGCAGTGAGGAGGAGGGCAAAAACCACCAAGCCTTGCAAGAAACCTGCCCCTGCATCCATCCTGTCTTTGAATTTTAATAATTTCAGCACTGTTGTAGTGATGCTTTCTTTCCTATCTTGCTAGCTGAGAGTATTAAGCCCGCCACGTGTCTTTTAGGATCATGTGAAAATGGTCGGTGTTTATCAGCAAATTAAGCAATACCACAGAACCAAGAGTTGAGGGATTGAAGGGTTTTTTTGAGAACGCATGTGTATGTCTGCAGAAGGGATCCAGGCAAAGCATCTCTATTCCAGCCCAGTAGCCACTTGCATTCTCTGCTCTTCCAAGTACAGTGATGACCTCCAGTTTGGTGCAAAGTGCCATGGAAGCCTTCAGCAGACCAACAGTGACAGCACCGTGCCCCACACACACAAAAATCCAACTTGAGAAGCTCTACTTCCCAAGCAGGGCTTGTGTGCTCTCTGCTTGCTTTCTTAGAAAATGATCATGACTTTGTTATGCTTTATAAGTTTTGATCAAGCTTTTATGTGAATGTCCTATAATTTTTTTCTCAAAATTAAACACTGTTTTTCTGTTATGAAAATTAATGTAGGAATTTAGCTCTTCCTTTGAGTTATGAGTGGATTTACACTTAAATTGCCTAGCCCTTTTTTGTTGATATAGACAAATGGATATTATTTCTTTCTGTGTAATTTTATACAAAGTAGGTAATAGCAAACATGAAAATTCTTGTTCACAAAAATGAGACTTGAGAGCTACTCAGTGGGCAGGATCTTTTGATGTGTTGCATTTTTCAGGTATTGGAGTTTAAGTATGTATTTTATGATGCTGTGGATTTTTGATGCTAGAAATTCGCATTTCCTGTATATTTACTCTTTCATGAGAGAATATCAATCATCCATTTTGTTATTTGCTCTGGCACATTAAAATAGCAGGGGACACTGAAGATTTTTTCCTTAGCCTCATAAATACTCTTCACCAACATCACTTTAATAACTACAGATTCATCTTCTTGCTTGAAACATCTGTGTGGCATCTCCTTTTATCTGTATTAATATGATTTCCTTCAAATACAGGGCAGAAGTAATGGGGAGCACATGGTAAATCAGTGAGTTCTCTACCATCTGCTTTAAAAGACAGAAAACAGATGTTCGTATCCAACAGTATCGGACTTCTTAGGTATCATCAGCAGCCTTTCAGTGGAGAGTTTAATTAAAAGTATGTATTGTGCCTTAGTAATACTATTTCTGAAAGGGAAGTTACTCTGGTGAAGTGATGGTTTTCGTGTAGGCTTTCACCATGTTGCAAAGCTCACACACAATGCTGCTGACGATGTGGATTTTGTTATTAACCTTGGTATCTATGGTAGACTTCTTGAACACTCCTATGTTTAGCTCCTTCTCATACATCCTGGTTCCACAACCAGTTAGTCTGACTTACAGCATCAGTGCTGCTGGAGACTTCCCTCCCTCCCTGCTCCAAAGCCCTCATTTCTGCCCCTTCCCTCATGAGTAGCAGTAGCAGTCACATAGCTACTCAGCAGACTGGATGAGGAAACTGCTGTGAATCCACCTGGGAAGCAGGAAGGTTAAGTTTTCCTTCAGGTCAGCTGCCCAGTGTAGTTTGCTGTGTGGATGTCTGAACAGGCTTGCCTGGCTCAAGGGAAGGGAGTGAGGGAAGTCTAGAGGAGCAGTCACTCCTTTTGGTGGCACTGTAGACTCAATGACTGATGCCAGCTTGAGCTGGCAGTGGCACAGCTTTGGTGACAGAAGGCAATGTCCAGGATTGGTGGAGAGCTGTTGTTACCGGTTATCTGGAGACATTGTGTGGAAGAAGTTGTTAGTCTAGTCCTCAGTTGAAGCAAAGATGAGTGGTCCTGTTTGGATGGATGGTGCTCTGTACCATCAGAGCAGTGCAGTGTTCATGTGAAGGGCAATCTGCATTAAAGGGACATGTACAAAACCAGATGTCTGTCTATATGACAAGGACTGAAAGTGGTACAAGGAAAAAATCTTTCTTATATCCCTGTAGTGGTTAAGGTTTGCCAATTTGAGATTTCCTAGCTAACGTACCAAATAGTATGGTGGTTTCAGTGCTGGCTAACCACAAGTGCACCCACTAGGATTTACTTACTCATTTCCTGCTGTGAGATGGGATTAGGAGGAAGGCAAAGCAGGCTCAAAACTTTAAAAGGGTAAAAAGAAAGGTTTATTGACAGTAACTAAAAAAAAAAAAAAAAAAA
>VZSE01010422.1:250188-288037 GCA_013398275.1 Promerops cafer
AAAAAAAAAAAAAAGAGAAAAATCAAAACAAGCCCTTCAGAACCTTCCCCTCCCCCTACAACATTTTCTTTCCCACTGACAATGTAAAGAAACAAAACTCAGTATTTTCAGTTTACCACTTTTAGAATAGTCTTTCACCAGTTCACTTGGGGAGAGAAGTCCCTCTTGCAAATGTCATGGAGACTTTTCCACAAGAAGACAGTTCTCTTGTGGCTTTAACTTCCACGAAACAGCAGCCGCCTGGGGGAAATCTGCCAACGTGGAACCCCTCCCATCTTCTCACAGCTTTTCTCACGGCTGTGTTTATGGGCCATGTCAACTTACGGGATATCAGTTTAAAGATGAGCTATTCAAAAGCAAAGTGTCTCTTCATCTATCTTTAAAATCATCTTCATCACTGGGAACAGAGATGTCTCCTTTTTCTCTGGGGGCACAGAATCTTCATCATTCTTCTCTCTCACTCACTCTCTCCCTGTTCAAACTTCTTATAGAATCACATAGAGGCCTTTGCTAAGCAAAATCATTTCCCCATACTTCTTTCATGTGTTACAGGGAAAAAAAGTCTTTTTCCATAGCCTCACAAGAGGATTTCAGCCTCAAGATTAAGGCATCTCCTCATCCTTCTTGGACTCAGCTTCTTTGTCACTGACCTCAGTATCTCATCACTGTTCCTCTACACACTGGCATTTTCATCCTTTTCTCTCACTTGAGGGAGGATAGAAGGACTGAAAGAGTCCTTCTCACCCAGGGCCTGCAGATGGCCATGTGACCCTGGCCAGGCTCGGTGTGGCTGTGGCCGCACTGGGGGAAGGGCCAGGATATCAGCAGATGGGCCCCACAGCAGGAGCACAGCCGGGGCCGATGGCTTCCGCCTGCCCAGTGGTTGTGGGCCAGTCTCAAATAAAATCTCGGCCAAGTCGGCCCGGGCCAGGGCTGCTCCTGGGGCTCTGCGGCTTCTGGCTGGGCCCGGGCTGGCGGCAGCAGGAAGGGGCAGGGCTAAGATGTTGGCAGTCGCAGCTGCAGCCACAGCCCAGCCCTGCTTTCTCTCTGTGGCCCCCTCCCCCTTCCTGG
This sequence comes from Promerops cafer, assembly GCA_013398275.1. NCBI lineage: Eukaryota > Metazoa > Chordata > Aves > Passeriformes > Nectariniidae > Promerops > Promerops cafer. Next base: position 251,260 of record VZSE01010422.1, read on the forward strand.
CAACTGATGGGGGGAGGGGGCCCAGCCTCCTGTTACCTCTTTCCCGGCTGGAACCGAAAGAGAGCTTTCCCAGCATGTTTTGTCTTTAAGATGGGTGTTCACAGAGGCATATCCGCCTACTCAGTGGAGATTGTCAATTCTCAAAGCTAATTACTGGTTGGTGTTTTGTCAGACATAGAGGAAACTGTTAACAGCTTCCCTTTGTGTTACTTCTAGAAGTGCTTCCTGTCCAAACCAGGACAATGCCCTAGCATAATGTACTGACACTAGTATTTGCAGGACGTTATCTTACTCAGTTTATGGAAATTGAGGCTTGTCATTTTCAAAACCTCAGAGCAAGCTTATTGGGGTACTGAATCCTAAAGCTGTGGAACACCGAAATGTGCTGAAAGGCACAGTACTTTATACTTGTGTACAAATAGACTTAGATGTTTGCTTTGGCTTGAACTTCTCTAATGAACAGTTTGAAGGGGGGAAACCTCCCCCCACTGTTAGTCTTAGGTTCCCTTGAAAGTCTCATGCTGGCTGTGACTGCTTGGCTCATTTATGATAGTACTTGGAGAGAGAATAATTAACTACAAAATGCCTTGAGGTTTTCAGTCTTAACTTTCATCTTCCAGCATCTGTTGTGTTAGAAAGGAATCCTCAACAAATTCTCACTTTGTAATATTAAACAAAAATACAAACCCTGAGTAGCCTCAGCTTCTGTAGCAATACAGAAGCTGTCCTGTTTTATCTTCTTCTTGCCTCACCTGCTGTCGGTGGACATAAGACATGACACTGATTGAGATTTTTAAAGTTGCTGGAGGGCATTTGCTATAGATTCATATTGCACCAAAGTGCTATGAATGTTTTAGAAACAATTTGTTTTTCCCTTTGCCTTTAAAACTTGAAAGTATTTTTCCTAGAAAGGGATTTATTTTTTTATCTATTCAGCTTCATCCTTTTTTCTGAATTTATAAGTTAGTTTGAGATGCTACATTTTGTTGGTGATAGTTGTACAGCAAAATGCCAGGAAGGGAAAGGATGGCAATAAAGTATCATTATTAGAGACTTCTTGTGATAAACATCCTACTGAGTCTGGGGAGGAGGGTAGGAAAGCTTAGAGTAGTACAAGACAGCAAAATAATACCACTGTTAAGAGATGGAGTTTCACATGGTTTTTGGAAGACAGGGATGGACAGCAATAAAGAGCCGAAAATGCAAATGGCTGTAGCATGCAGTGATAGAGAGGTGTAAATAGCATAGGCTGACAAGGGAATTCATTGCCCTTGCTGAAGCAAGGAGCTAAAATCACTGATCCATGGATTCATCTGACATGGCTTTGTTCTAGGGCGTTGTGCATCTCTGTTACCAGCTTTACATCTAACCTGAAGATGTTTTCCAGCTGGAATACTGGCAGTGTGATGGGGATTCTTGTGGGTGCTCAGTGCCCTGCAGTCACCTGGGGATGTAGATGAGGAACAGATGGAAGCACTTAGACTGGCAAGCACTTAGGGAAGTGGATGAGGTACACATGAGTTTGGTGTAGCTGCCCTGATGACAGGATGGGCTACATGGTCCATGTTCTTGTGTGTGCTGTGTCCCATGAGCTGCAGTTGCAGAACAAGCTTTCTGGAGATTTCTACTGCCTTCTTCTGCATGAGCTTTAAAGCAAAGGCACAACAATTTCTTTTTATTCCCTGCGCGCTTTTCTCTTGACCTTTGTGCAGGGTCAGACTTCAGTGATTTGGGGAAATTCTGGCACAGCTCTGAGGGGAGATATTAAATGAATCATGCGGATGTGGTCCTGAACAGCTGGCTCTGGGTGGTCCTGCCTGGGCCAGACTGACCTCCAGCAATCCCCTCCAGCCCCCACCATTCCATCAGTCTGTGGAGTATCTGACCTGGAGAGGGGTGAAAGGGCAAATCTTAAAAATGTTGGTTGATTCAGGTCTCTGAGCTTCCAGGATTTTAAAAAGAGCTTTTAAAGGGTTTTATAGCAGTAGAATCAAATTCAAGGCAATGGATGACTACCTTTCTTGTGTTTTCATGATTTCTGTGTGTAAATTACTGTGCTATAATGTCATTAAATGTGACAAAGAGAGGTACTGTGATCTGCAAGGGGATTTTCTGTGTTCCATTTTGCATTCATTTTTGCAAAAATACCTAGCAATTTGACTGCCTGCTTTACTAAATTCCTAATTAAAATAATTAGGAAATGTCACAGCAGCTTCGAAAGTAATAGTAAAAGTAGCAAGTACAGCAGCAGTTTGTTTCCTTCCTGTATCTCTTAGATGATTGTGCATTATTGTTGACATGGAGGCAGTCTTAATTTGCTTTCCTGAATTAGAAAAGCTTTGTTTTACATCATAAAGCTTTTACTACTATTGCAAACAGAGTAATTTCAGGTGTTGTTTACCAAGCTAATTTCTCCCCAGTGTATCTTTACATGATGAATTGATGGGAATTAAATTTCAGTTTTCAGATCAGGTCATGCCATTATGTGTATCATGGGATTGTAGTACTTTCAAGACTATGCTTAGGATTTTGTAGGCTACACACTGTGATGTGTACTTGTAGATGATTTTGGATTTGTTAAGAGCTCTATGAAAGTCTTTGGTGGTGTTGGTTTTCATGTTTTATTTCCCACAGGTGCTGGTATTGGCATCCTAGCAGAAAAATATGTGGACAATATGTTTGGCTAGGATGCCGTAACCTTACTCTGGATTTTAACTGTCCCTTTCAGTAACTTCCTCAAATACTGAAATGTAATCCCATGTAGCTTCTGATACCCAGGAACTGACATGAGACCTGGCTAACAGGATGGAGGTTGTTGTCCTGTGCAGGAGCGTTTGCTCTAATTGACCTTTGACAGTAAGAGGATGTATGGTAGAGAGTGTTCTGACCACATGGCTGTAAGAAGAACATGAGAACAAGCACACATGACTTTGTGTGTAAAACCAGTGATGGTGCCCTGTTTTCCTGCGGTTGGCTGAATGTGTGCCTGAAGATGGGAATTCCTTGTCTTCCTTTTCTTGCATGCATGGCTTCAGGTGTGGTGCTTAATTGCTGGCTGGGGTTAAACCACAAGTAAGCAATGTTCTTACTCAATGCAAGTAGGCTCTTTCCATTGCTGCTCCTGCTGTAAGTGAAGACAAACAGATCACCTGCATGTTGTTCTGGCACTAATCTTGCTAGAGGAAGAATCTGGTCTGCATGGGTTGTTGTCTTATTCGGCTGTTCACAGTTGTGTTGTGTTGAACTGAGAGAGAGTGTAGATGTAGAAGAAGGGATTACAAGTGACCTCACCCCGAGAAGTCACAGTTGTACTAATTACCAAAGAAGAACAGCCTTGCCCTTAATGGGTTGGAGCTGTGACTAATAAAGATAAGTGTGATAAAAGGGGTGAGTTGGCCAGTCAGGGGGATCCTTGAGGAAGAGGGCCTAGGGGAAGAAGACCTTGAGGAGGTAGAGGAGCCCTGAGGAAGAAGGAACAATACAGAGAGACACGAAGAAGAACCAAACAAGGAAGAGAGTTGCTGCTGCTAAAGATCTGCTGGGAGGTCAGTCTGAGTCTGATGGAGTTAGAGCCTGCTGTTGGAGCTTGCAGTCATAGTCATTGAGATAGGTAAAAGCCTGTGGTCAGAGGCAGCAAGGAAATACTTGCAGTCACATTCCAGCAGGAAATAGCCAGCAGTCAGAGTCTGTCAGAGAAGCCAACAGTTGGAACTTGCTGTAGTCAGAGTCAGGATGACTAAGCTGTAAAGAAGAATAAACTGGGACCCTTTTCACGTTGTTAAATGAGAGTTTGTGTCTTGGCTCATTTCTACCCCTAACAAGAGGTCTGCTGCAACAGGAGAGAGGAGCAGCCCAGGAAGTTTGGGGTGTTTGTAGGCTGCAGCAGGGAAAGCCTTGGTAAGGTCCTTGAAGCCTGCAGTGGGGGCCAGGAGCGTAGAGTGAGGCCTCAAGAGGACAGCAAAAACCTCCAGGACCAGAAAGGGCATGATAGTGTTTGCTGTTGCTTAGATCTTTAACTGTGTCAGAAGCAGGTGAAAAACTGGAGTTTGTCTGACTGCATGAGTGACATGGAATATACTTGTGGATGCCTGTGAGTCCCACTCTTTCACCAGACTATTTCTACCTGTTCCTTCCAGAGGCATATTATGGATTTTCAATCTCCATGTCCCTGTCTCTGTGTAACTCTCCTAAAGTTTTCTGCACTCTGTCTATTCAGTAACTTGTTTTTGTGTGAGGTTGAAAGCTCACTGTTGGCTTCGGCTCTTCCTTTCTTCAGCTCAGACTATACCATAGCTTATAGATGCTACAGGAAATGAAGGGCATTGGCATTTAGGTAATTACTAAAGAAGAATTTTGTTTGTAATGGTGATGGTTTTGTTAGAAATCCCAAGAGCGAATGAGGAGCTAATTAATACTAATGTAGTAGGTTGTATTTTCTTGCTGTTTTGGTTGGGATTTTGTATAATATACTTAGAAATGTACGTGAAGCAATAGTTGTGTCATACACGTTGAGCTTTACTGATGTCCTCCCCCCCAGTTAATAAATGTAATCCATATGTGTGTTCATCTTACCAAATATTCAAGGACTGTAACTGTAGTGTAGTTAACACTGCAATTGTTCCATCCCATTACAGTTTTATTTCGTATCTCCAGTTTGGTACATGAATGAATAGTCCATAAGGACCTCTCTGTTTTATACACATTATATAATAAATTGGACTAAAGATTTACTTGGATATAAAATCCAGTAAACAGAAGGTTAATGACATAAGCTTCAGTTTTATATTGTAATTTTAGTATGCAGCTAATTTGATTGATAATTACAGGTGTTGTATTTAGACATAAGGGCTTTTTATGCTGAAGACCTTTTGAAATCAAGTCCTTAGACTATATAATGCCCTGGAGAGTTTACTTTATGCCTGCATGTGCTAGGAAGCTGTACCATAGCTGTGGGAGTGTGATGAATGCTGGTGGTTGCATGGCTTGTCCTAGTTTGATCAGCAAACCCAGCTATCCCCAGTGGGAAGAAGTTTTATCCCAATGTAGTTGGTGCTGCTGGTGTGCTGTGATAGAGCATTTACACAGCCTAAGAAAATGTAGAAAAGGTTTACAACTCTGAAAAGCTTTGTTGCATGAAGAGACTTGGAATACAAAGGTAAAAACATTTATAGTGAACTGCAGGTAGCTGAGCTCCAGATCTGGATGGAACACTGTTGAAGATATGACTTCCACTATGTTTTGCTTTATTTTATACTCAAAACCATTATAAGCACAACTCAGATTTTATTTCCTCTTCCATGTATCAGTAAATCTTGAGGATTATTTTAACCTTCCATTTTAATAATATGCTTATCTTGAAATCAGAATTTTGAAAATGCATTACTCAGGGCTTGATAAACTTGGGTGAAGTGTTCTGTGGCTTTCTGAGTAGAATCTAATTGTCCCGCATGGATACAAACTGTGGCTACAAGAAAGTAATTGTTTAGTTAAAACATTCAAACTGTAGCTAAAATTATTGTTGGGGGTTGGAATTTTCCCCATTGAAGGTTGGAAATTTTTTTTCCCTTTGAGGTGTTGGGGAGGCACTTTTGACCGGGTGCTTGGGACAGGCGGGGAGGAGAACTCCGGGGGGAGGGCGCAGAGTCACCACAAGAGTGCGGCAGGTAAAAGGCAGGTTTGGGGGCAGCCTCGCTCTCTTGCTTTGGTGGCATCGGAGGAGGACAGGCGGCTGTCGCTTATTGCGAGGATAATTCACCAGCCTTGAGAGACTGACCACCATCTGCTCGTGTTCTCCGGGAACCCTGCTTCTCTCTGCCCTGCCCAGAGCAGGGCCGCCGCTGTCCCGCCCTCCCGCTGCTCCTTCGGCACTGCTCTGGGTTTTCTCCACTCCGTAGCCTGCACCCTCCCTGCCCTGCCGGGACACCCCACAGTTACAGCTGCTGCCGTAGAGCTTCTGATACTTCTCGTTCACCAGCCCGGGATTTTTCTGCTCATCCCTCTTGTTCCAGCCTGCTGCTCCTGGGAGTCCTGCTGGGGGCACCGGGACCGGCTGCCCCGGGGTTTTTGTGAGGCAGAGTCTCTCCTCTCTCCCTTCCCGCCTCGGGCACGCCGCCATCACCGCGTGTTTGCCGAGCCCGCGCTGGAGCGCCCCCTGCAGCCACGTGGGGAGCACCGCACCTGCCCTGCACATCGGGAGCTGCCAGCGCCCCTGCCGGCTGTGCCCGGAACTGCACCAAGGGAAAGTGCCGCAGCCGCGAGGCTGTCACTGCTTCTGTATCTGTTTATTGTTAATGACATTGTTGTTGTTGTTTGCTTTATTATACACATTAGTAGAAACTGCTATTCGTATCCTCACATCTCTGCCTGAGAGCCCCTTAATTTCACAGTTCTAATAATCCGGAGGGAGGGAGTTTTACATTCTCCATTCTAAAGGAGGTTTTGCTGCCTTTCCCTAGCTGACACTGTCTTGTAAACCAAGATACTGGTCTATAAAGCAATTGCAGTAACACAAATATGAAAAACCCATAACAATTTAAAGCTTTGAAAGCTGGATATCTTTGTATACAAGATATTTAATCATAAAATGCATTTCAGTCAATATAAATAAATAAAACTGAGGTCATGTTGATAACAGCTCTAGACAATACAGACACATTCTATCCAAGGGCTAAGTGCTTTCCAAGAATAAATAAATTACTGGCTATATTTGTTAATAAAACTGACTTGAATTGTTTTGTAAATTCAAAAGATAAACTCTAAACCCCACTGGAAACAGCTGAAAGTAGATGCAAAGTAAAGGGAGATTGTTTAATTGTTACATCATAAGTGACATATCAAGACAAAGCAAGATTGTACTTCCACAAGAAACTTTCATCCATTTCTGAACATAGGATTTCCATCCACAGCCCACTCCTCTCCTCACAACATCTCAGAAAATGCTACCTCAGCAGCATTATCTAGTCCTGATAGTTACGAGGAGATAAGTGTACAGGTGGTACATGACCATGAAGTTTCACATTATGTTCAAGATTAAGACACCTACTGCTTCAGAGAGAAAATCCAAGATCCAAGAAGAAACAATGACACAGTAAGAACTCAGCAATCCCTAAAATACTGAACACAGTGGTGAAAACAATTAAGACAAGTTATGACCCAAGACAAAATTTCACAGAATCATTAGGTTGGAAGAGACCTGCAAGATCATCAAGTCCAACCCAACCCTAACACCTCAGCTAAACCATGGCACCATGCCACATCCAGTCTTTTCTTAAACACATCCAGAGATGGTGAATCCACCACCTTCCCAGGCAGACCATTCCAATACTTTATTACCCTTTCTGTAAAAACCTTTTTCCTAACATCCAGCCTATATTTCCCTTGGCACAGCTTCAGACTCTGCCAGCTGCTGCCTGGAGAAAGAGACCAACCCCACCTGACTACAACCACCTTTCAGGGAGTTGTAGAGAGTGATAAGGTCACCTCTGAGTCTCCTCCAGGCTAAACAACCCCTGTTCCCTCAGTCGTTCCTCATAGGGCTTGTGCTCCAAGCCCCTCACCAGCCTTGTTGCCCTCCTCTCTGTTTGCAATCTCTACTTTGGCAGAACTAGTATTTAAAGAACTTAATAAGATTCTTTCTCCTTTCCCACAATTTAAAAAGCAGGAAGGAGGGATCCCACTCAAGGCACATGGTTTAACACTGAACATACTTGACTATGTTTGGTAATGAGTTTGATAAGTTATATATGAGTTTACTTGTTCTGAGAATATGAAGCAACTTGAAGCTCTGCAAAAAACATCAGTAAACAAAGAGTTATATTACCTCACCTTAAAAATCTAGCAAAAGCCTTCTTGATACCAACAATTAAAGGAAGATTAAACTTCTACGTGGTTATTAGAAGTTACTGGCCAAGGAACTTGTGACTAAATTAAGAGCACACAGATGAAGCAATCCCTCAAGAACGAACAGAACTGTGGGCAAGGGGGTAACCCAGCAATTCTACAAACATTATTGATCTGATACACCAGGCAAGAAGTTAAGACAAAATTCTGCACGGCTTTGTGTCTGGTGTCTGGGCAGTGGCTGTCAGTGATACACAGAAATATGCTACTATTACACCGGGATAAGTTTTTTGTATTTTATTAAAAAAAATTGTGTAATTTCACTCAAAAGCAAAACTTCCAAGATAGTCTAGCCCTGCTGAGAGGCATGATGCACTGCTCAGGAACAAAAACAAACCAAACCCAAACACACCAAGCAGTTCTCTAAAGCTCTTCCTACCCCTGTACATGTCTGTGTTTTGGCTTTACATAGTGACTATATGCACATTTCTGAATGCATTTGAAACCCTTCTACAGAAAAGGCACACAAAGTTATCTTTAACAAAACCAACACTTCCATTATTTTAGTTTAAAATGTCACAGAAGCACAAAAGAACTGACAATGCAGTTAAATATCCAGTATTTACATTTGGGTGGATAGTCACTCTATTTTTTGAAGACAGACATCAGAATAGGCTGAACACTTACCGATTGATTCTTAAATGCATCCAACAGCACTTTCCTTCCAGAACTTACTCACTTGACCTGACAAGTGAAGCAGACAGCAGATCCCAAAATACGTTGGGCTTTTTTTGCAGGTCAGATTTCAAGTGTCTGATTTGCACAGAACTGTAATTTCAGATACTTCCGCTTTCTTTATTTTGCACTACTGAAACTCAAGTCAGGAAAATAAACATTTCTGTTTCTGCCTTTTTGAATACAGTGTCTGTAAGTGACCCAGGGCATGTTTTGGATAGTATATTCAAAGGTATGGGGGTGGATTGAACAAATTCCCTAGTTTATTTCAAGAACAAAAAGTACATTTTTTTGACTCAATCAAAAAACTACTGTTCCTCCAACTGTATTTTTTTGTATTAGCTATACACCATTATCCAGGATCTCACCTAGGATCCAGAAAATCGTAACACTGGGCAATTACTTTAAATAATTGTCTTGGTTTACAAGACAGGTGTCTGCTAGGGAAAGTAGCAAAGCCTCCCTTGGAATAGAGAATGTAAAAACTCCCTTGCTCTGAATTATTAGAATTGTGAAATTAAGAGGCTCTCAGGCAAAGAAGTGGGGATAGGAATAGCAGTTCTTTACTAATATGTATAAGAAAGCAAACAAACAACAGTAACAACGGTGTTAACACCAAACAGACCCAGCAGCAGTGAGAGCCTTGCGGCTGTGGCGCTTTCCCTTTGGTGCAGTTCCGGGCACAGCCGGCAGGGGCGCTGGCAGCTCCCGATGTGCAGGGCAGGTGCGGTGCTCCCCACGTGGCTGCAGGGGGCGCTCCGGCGCGGGCTCGGGAAACACGTGGTGCTGCTGGCGCGCCCGAGGCGGGAAGGGAAGATGGAGGAGAAACGTGGCTCTACCAAAACCCCCGGGGCAGCCGGCCCGGCGCCTCCAGCAGGACTCTCAGGACCAGCAGGCTGGAACAGCAGGGATGAACAGAAAAAGTCCTGGGCTGGTGAGTGAGATGCACCAGAAACTCCGCGGCAGCAGCTGGAACTGCAGGATGTCTCTGGCCGGGTGTGGAGAGAGCCCAGAGCAGCGCCAAAGAAACAGCGGGAGGGTGGGACAGCGGCTCCAGGCAGGGCAGAGAGAAGAGGCAGGATTTCCCAGAGAGGGCAAGCAGAGGCCGGTCAGTCTCTCAGGCTGGTGAACTATCCCTGCAGCAAATGACAGCCATCCTTGTCCTCACTGGATGCCACCCAGGCCAGCAGAAAGGAGGCTGCCCCCAAACTCGCCTTTTTGCCTGCCTCCTGCTCTCGCGATGGTTCTGCCCTTTCCCCCCACCCTGTTCCAAGCACCCAGTCCTCAGTGCCTTCCCGACTTCTAATGGGGAAAATTCCAACCCCCAACAGCCAGTTGCCAAAGCAACAGTGTCACATATCCTTGCACCTTTTTACCATTATAGTGGTTTTTTTTTTGCTTCCAAGTTTGTTTTTTGACTTACTAGTAAATAGATACTCTTTTTTTTGCAGAGCTTGGGTATTTAAGCTCCTCCACTGTATTAAGAGAAATACAAGGCACAGCTTGGCAGAAGTTAGTTCCCCAAGATATTGTGTTAAAAGAACAAAACTAGCAGAGTGCCAGCATGTTTCTGTGGTTTCTTTAGTTAGTACCCCTGTGTCCTAGTAGTGACCTAGGAAATCCTGTCATGGTGTTGTTGCATTGTTTACATTTCTATTATCTTTCCTAGATTACCCTGGGAAAGTGTGTCACTCTCGCCCCAGAAGGAATTGATGTCAGTGTTTATCATAGAATTACTCTGTAACTGCATTTCAGAACAACAGTAGTTCAGGTTGGGAGGGACCTTAGGATGTCTACAGTCTTTTGCTCACAGCTGTTTGTTTCAATACTCAATTTTAAACCAAACTCTGATCTTTCTCTAAACTTTGACTGGTCAAGTGTTGAAAGTCCAAGGGCTGAGACTGCACAAACTGTTTGGGCAACTTGTTCCACAGCTTGACTGACCTTGGTGTGAAATTGCTCCTGTGTGCATCCGTGCTGTCTCTCATCAGCTCTCATCAGCAATCAGTCTGATTGCTGTCAGAACACCCTTCCACCATGCATGGCTGTGAAGAGCCTGCCTGTGCCGTTTTTGTAATCCCCTGCGTGTTGAAGGGCTACTCTTGGGGCCCTCCGAAGCCGCCTTTTCCCCAGGCTGAAAAAGCTCAGTTTTCTCTCCCTCCTTGCAGGGTAAGAGCTCCAGCTCATAACCTTCTAGGTGGCCTTCTGCTGAACTTGCCTTACTTATTGTTGTCTCTGTTGTATCAGAGAGCCCAAAACTGGACACATGGACACGATTTTCTAGATGTGATCCAGCAAGTGTCATCTCTTCCTCTGCACCGTGGCTGTGCCCTTTGAGCTCACTGTGCTGTCAGCTTTCATTGGGGAATGCTGCTGACACGGAGCAGGGTGTCAGGTCCTTTTCCAGCAGAGCTGCCCCCAGCCAGCTGCTTCCCAGACTGTGTCATGATGAGTATGTTACTGCACCCCAGCTGCAGGACTGGATTTTAGACGTTCAGGTGATCAGTTTTGAAAGAAGGAAGAAAAACCTTAGGTTCTTCCATCAAAACCAGCTGGACATGAGTTTTCTTCCTTACAGTTCCAAGCAGTGGAATTTCTTTTGTGATGTAGCATGAGGTACTTAGTTTAGTAATAGCTTGGAAAAAATCCACCTTCTGAAAGCTCAGAAACCAGTTTTCTTGTGTTTTGCTGTGTTACCTATGTAAATACCTCAATTAATCTTGTTCAGGTATGCTTAGAAACTGGTCACATTACATAAATTAACTGGGATCACTGTAAGGTGGACAGAATAGTTTTGATTTTAAACAAAGACATGCGTTCTGATATCTAGAAATGACAGACTTAAATGACACATTGATGTACTCATTACCTTGAATATGACTATCCTGTTATACTTCCTTTAGCAATAAAATATGGAGCTACAAAGTTTCACATTACTGTAGCAAAACTCTGGTGAAGTTCTAAATGGTGTTGTCCTGGGGTGAGCTCTTCCAGCTTTGCTGTAGTAGCTTACACTAGGGCAGAACTGACCCTTCTGTTCTTGGAGGTAAATTTTTCAAGCATATTTGAGAAATATTTGACGGAACTTGGCTCTGCTTTTACTGTGTCAAGTTGATGTATTTGCCCACCTAATTTTGGTGGAAATAAATCTGCTGGATGTGCAAGTGAATGTAAAGCTGGGTGGCCAGCTCTTGGTCATCCGAAAAGAAAGAGAATCACCAAACAAAACCTAAGCTATTAATTAAAATATTTTTTCTTGTTTTGATTAGAGGGGCTAACAGTTTTTGGTATTCAGAATATCCTTATATTTAATGTCTAAGAAATTTCTAGTTCTCTTCTGCTGTAGTCACTGCCATAACAGATATTTGCCATTGCTTCTTTCCTTGTTTTTTTTAATTGAAAGACTGTAGAAGTATTCTCTTGTAATTTTAATCCAACCCTGCATATACACTTTTTACTCTTGGGTTGTCTCCTTTTGTCTGACCTTGGGCTGGATGATTCATCCTTCCCTCAAGGCACCATCTCACTGAACACAGCTTCCCTGCCTCCTGTGGCAGGATGGATGTCTGCTGTCCCCAAGTTGTTACTTCTGCAATAAAGGAGTAACTGTGCCAGTCTTGAGCTGACTGCATGAACAGTGTTCAGGCGTGGGCTTGTGGACCTGTCGTGGTCTTGGTGTTTAGTTTTTCTGCCCACCACACGCCCTGTTTTGGCCCATTATGCACAGGAGTACGTCCCTGAAAGCCACGTGTCCTGTGCACACCTCAGATTTCACTTTAACTTACCTGCATTTTGATGGAGCAACCAGCTGTTCAGAAGTTAGTAGAAGGTAGGATTATCTTATTACTGTCATCATTTTGCTGCGTCCTCAAGCTTCTCTCAACTTCTTTAATCACTGCACTGTTAAACTTCAGAGACTGGTTTTCATTTGATGGAACATATAGAGTATGATGTGTCTTGTACTTGATGAGGACTTATGGATATTACTTCTCTGCAATTAATAATAGCAGATGCCATCCTTGCCTAGGTTCTGCTCACAAGTCCAAGGATTTATTTGAAAACTGGTAATTTAGCTCCTAGTGAAATGCCCCAGCAGTGAGCAGGAGTAGTAGCAGCTTTCTGGTAACCTGGTATTTGTGTGCAGAAATACAAATGGGGAGAAAGTAATAATGGAATTTGAACAGCCTAATATGCTGTAATAAGGTAGAATAAGGCTATGTTTAAGTAGCCAGTAACAAATGTTAACCTTATTTTAGATCAGGAAGCAGTGGTGAAACAGGGACTTCTGATGAGTTTTGCTCTCATTGTTTCTGGAGGCCAATTCAAATGATAAATCTATACCATGAATGATAGTTGGAATGATGTAGAAAAGCTAATAAACTTCATGAAGCCTAAGAAAAACATTTTCCACTTGGTCTCTTGTTGGTGAGTCGGAGTATGTCCCAGTGTGCAGCTTTCTTTTCCTTTTTTGATTTTTTTTTCCTTATTTTCAGAGGAGAATAGGGTTTAAAGTCTCCATTTTATTTATGTGATAATGTATGTCTTCAAGTTTGTTAGGCTAGATTGAGAGTACATGTTCTGAACCATGCACGTGGATCATGGCTTTGGGACAGTTCCAGACAGAACAAAGCTCACAGTAGATCCATGCTCAGCCAACCTTCAGCAGCCTCGCTTGGCTCGTAGGTCTCGTACCTTGATGTGGTTCCCAGACAGGACAAAGACATGGGGTCTGTAGTGTGCTCTGCAATTTAGATATGACAGGATTCTGTTTTCATTACTATCAGTCCGAATTGTTCTATGGTATGTTTCTCTGAGTTGTTTCCAGACTTATGAAAGCCACGTTTATCCAAAGTGGAATTAAGTCTTTTCTTAATAGGATATTAAGGGTTAGAGCAATTTACCAGGGGAACCATAAGGAGCAATGTCACCTTTAATGTTTAGTTCAGGGTTAGCTGCCTTTGTGTGGGATGGATGTGATTTCACTTGCAGTTGTAAATTTCCTGAGGGAAGCCTTAGGTAAATGCCCTAGGTTTGTCATGTTGAGGTGGTTAGAGGTGATAGTTTGCAGCCCTTGTTCAGCCTCAGCCCATCAAATGTGCCAGTGCAGTCTCTGTGCTGTTAGAGTAGGGCGTCCACCTGTCTGGGCTGTAGTTACTGCAGGCTTCAGGACTTTATTTCCAGAGATATCTGAAGTCATCAGGATTTCTAAATGCACCCATCTGATAGTTGGCTACATTCTGTAACAGTTTTGGTGATCTTCCCAAGCAGTTTACCTCTTTATTGCATGTAGTGAGACAAAAGTTGGTTCTTTTTATCTTTGACGAGATAAAAGATGCAGGTTCTGATACTGGAACAGCCTTTTGCACAGTCTCATTGTTATGTTTGGCAGAGCCAACCTGGTAAATCTGCCAAAACAAAGAAGAAAATGTAATAAGAAAAAGACTATTGTATTAGACCAGAAATAGAGTTTGACTTTCAGTTAATATCTAATTAGGGGCTTAAACAGAAAAGTTAGAAATTACCTGTTCAGTACATCAGTCTTGATGCACACATTTTACAGCCTAAACTAGTTAGTGTGATAAATCAAAACAGGACCAAATGTGACCTAAGAATTACTGAGGTGAAATTTTGAGCCCCTGGCTTAGAAAATTGATCCTGTGAAACTGGATCAAGCGTGATAGGAATGAAAACAGTTAAAGGGTCATCTCCTACAAATTTCTTACTTTTAGAAGTGTTGGGGAAGCTGCTGTACAGCCAGTCAGAAATGGGCTTTTATATATTGCACTGCATGTGGAAAGTTATGTATCTTGGGTATTGCTATTGAAATAGAGAAACTGGAAGTGATACCTTGTATGCAACTGTACAGGGATAGGCACTGAATTGAGGTTTTGGGTGTGCTGTGCATCCTAACAAAATGTATAATTTGGACAGAAATACATGTGCTGACTGCTTGAAACCTGATTTCCAACATTTTTAAATGTTTAGAGTTAGAATTGGAAAAATTATTAATTACAACTTGCATCCCCACTTCTATAAAAATGTCCCCCAGCATGTAGGGGCTGTTTTGGTGCCAGCCTGTTTGATGCCAGCCTTGATGCCTTTTGTTCCTGGCAGTATTGGAGCTTCTGCTCTTTTCCTGTACTATAACAAATGTTTGTTACCAAGTCAGGAACGCAGCTGACCAAAATGGGGAGGGCAGAATTCTCATTGTTACTGCACCAGCATATTCCAGTCTATCAAAGTATCTTGCAGAATCTTCTTATGACTCTTTCCAAGGCCAGTGTGCAACTTGAACAGTTTCTTCCTTTTTCAGAAAGCAAAAGATAACTTGTAATATATTTTATTTGGGATGTTGGAGTTTTTTTGTTCTTTTCCTGCTGCTTTTCCTGTGCTTTTTAATTCTCTCCCATGCTCACCAACAAGGATGTGTTGTTTTTATTCTCCCCATGTTTTGCATGGTGTTTGGTTGTCTTAAAATCATGCCTCCCTTGATAAATAAGCAGCATTCAGAAGGGAAAAAAGGGAAGTGCAAGGTTAATGTTCAGCTTCTACCTGGCATATGTGTTCGTTTAATTTAAAAATGTTTATGTATATAACATCAATAAATTTCCATATTAGGAAAAAGCCTTTCTAGCTAATTGACTGAAGAAGTATCTTTAGAAACGTTCGGGATACAGAAAGACGGGGTCCACTGATGGGGCAATTAAAAGATGGTTTATTGTAAAATCAGTCTCATGGAAGGGCAAGACAGAAAGGTTGTTACATTCAAAGTTATCACATCAGAAGCCGTTATAATGTTAGTTACAATGTCTTTTATAAATTTCTTTTCCAATCAACTACTTCCACAAAGCTCGCTAGCATCTCACTATCATCTTCATAACCAATCATTAATTGCTACATTTTATATGATTCTGCCACAGCGTGTCTTTTTCTATCCAATCATATAACTCTACAAAAACTTATTACTATATCTTCTAATTTTTACTAACCTTATATCA
Organism: Promerops cafer; assembly: GCA_013398275.1. Taxonomy (NCBI): domain Eukaryota; kingdom Metazoa; phylum Chordata; class Aves; order Passeriformes; family Nectariniidae; genus Promerops; species Promerops cafer. The sequence goes on from VZSE01010422.1 coordinate 266,832, forward strand.
AGTTCTATTGCTAAACCTTAAAGTTTTTTACTATTTTGCTTAACATATTTATTTATTTATATAAGGCACATTTCTATTTGCTTAAAACATATCTATGCTTAAACTACAAATCTTTATTCTTGTTTTGTGTCTGTTTTACTATTCTATTCTAAACTTCCAAGCCTTCTCCAGGGTCTTAGGTCAAACACTGTATCCATCTCTATCTCTGAGCTTGCATGCTCGAGGCCTTAGGAGCTCTCTGTGCTTGCATTTCCCACATAGAAATAATCACTTTGGGATCCAGTGTTTGCATCTTCAGTTAGTCTTTTATGAAAGAGATGAAATCTACCCTCTTCATGTGGATATAATTTCTGGTTTTAGTCTGAACTGATTTAGCACAACCAGTCTACTGCTTTTATCTAGGTGTAGTATTGTTATGTCCCGTGCTTCTGATCCTAAAAGACACACCTATTGTTCTGGAAAAACGTCCCACTTCTACATGGCAGAGGCTGATATTCTCTCTCTCAGTGGAGATATTCCATAGCAAGCTCTTGATGTTAAAGAGCTTAAACTCAGAACTGAAGTTCTGCTTGCTGTTCTGGTAAGTGTGTGCCTGAAGTGTGTGTGAGTAAAAACCTCCTTGTATTTGATATCTTGCAAACTAGAAGTGTGTGATTTTCCAACTAAAAACAAAATGCTGGGATTTTGCTGTCCTCTTCCATCAACTTCTTAATTTGTGAAGCTGAAATGGAAGTTGGCCTAAGCAACATCTGACTGATATTTCTGCTTGAGAACAGAACCAAAAGCTGAGCAAACTTTTGTTTGGAGAACAGGAATGCTGCTTTGCTATGTTAAGTAGAACATAAGATTTGATTTCTGAAGAAATAATTATTTAGTTGATTTCTGTCTATTTTCGGTACAGGTTATTAATGCTGCTTTAGCTCTTGCTGCCAGACCAAAAAGTCAAGTTGTGAAAAACAACATGGAGGTGTATAGGAGTACATGGGAGAATCACATCCGTATTCTTACTGAAGCTGTGGATGATATAACAAGTATTGATGATTTCCTTGCTGTATCAGGTATGATAATTTTCAGAATCCAATTGTTCTTTTACATGCTTTGAAAAATTTTCATCACTTTCCAATAGGAAACCAGTGAACGATGAGGTTGAATAATGATTTGTGAAACCATTGCTGCTATCTCAAATGTCCCCACCCAGAGGATATTCCTGCCGTGCATGGTGTAGAGCTGGGCAGCAGTCCCTGGGGCTGACCAGGTGGGCGTGACGGGTACATTTATCCATCCCCACAGCTTCATTTACCTCTGCAGTTTCAAATCCTCTCTGCAGCTGTGAGAAGTCTCTGAGGAAAGGGGATGCATATACCTTAAACATGATGTTCTTGTGATACCCTGTGTTCCAGTTACTGTGGAATGTGTAGTAGAATTTCTGGAATTTCAAGTGTCACAGATACTTGTCACACAAAATGTACTTTTACAGATCTCTTCAGTGAAGAGGCCTTGGGTAGTAAACTATTTACTGAAGCAGTGAGTGTCTTCAGCATTTAAAAAGAAGACAGAAAACAGTTGTTTCACTTTTTACAGTTTAAAGATCCCAGTTCTGAAGTAAGGTTCTGCCCTAACTGAGGAAAAGTATTTAAGAAAAGCATTTCCATTGCACCGTGCCTGTTTTTTGTGTTGTTCCTGCTAAAATACACCTTCATACGCATAGTTTAGAAATCTTTGTATTGTGAAGCACATGTAAATTTGTATAATTCTACTTTTTTGATTTCTCTTAAAGTAGCGTAAGATGGAAAGGAAGGAAACGTTCGTCTCATCTGCCTTAAATGTGGTTTAATTTCTGTGGGTCTGTATGGTCAGTGGGCCCTGTGCTTGCCCGTTCCTCCTTGGGCATGTCCTTTGGGCTTAGTTCCATTATTTAGGGCTATTTGGTTTATGCAGCAGTAGGAAACATGAGTACTTCTGCCGGTGTGAGTAGTTTACAACCCTTATAAGTGAACTCACAACTAAGTTCATATTCCCAAGTTATGCTTAGATCATTAAACATGAGGGTAGACTCTTGCCTGAAAGGGGGCAAGAGTATTCATTGGGTATTCATTGCTCTAAATGGTATCATCACTGTGGGGACTGGAAGCTGCCTGAGTGGAGTCCCAGTAACTGAGTGGTGTTTGTTTTCTGCGATCAGGGTGTGGATATTACAGTGCAAACAGCATGAGCAGATGGATGTTCAGGGCCTTTGTGAGTCTGCTGATGTGGGATACAGACTTTTCCTCAGGGCAAGGAAATTCTCCTTGCTTTACAAGGTCAGCTGGTGTACCTGGCAATTGACTTAGGTCTGGCTGTAGAAGAATTTACTGCAAATAGTGTGGCTTAGTTATTAATAGTTACTCTCCTGTGGGTATCTCAGCATCTTCATACAGAGAAGCATAACCTGAGAATTATTTTCTCCCTGTGTAAGTTAGCCTTTGATGGAAGTGCTTTATGAACCTGCCTCTTGTTCATAGTGCAAATCTTTTCTGTTCCTGAAATTTCCTGAAATGTATGCAGGTATTGATAAACTGTTAATAAAGAGATTAAACAAGTCAATTGCTAATGAATAAAATAAATGAATCTCTTTAAAACTCAGGAGATTTCATAGTAGGTTAAAAATCTTCTGTCAGATTTATTGACCTAAATGATTATTTTTATCTATACAGCTATGATTCATTGAAATGGCACATTTCAGGGTTTTTTTTCAAAATTTCTTGGACTTGAAGAATAAAATTAGGCATTCCAATAATAATTGTGTAAAAGAAAAATCTGTCATTGGGCATCTGCTTATTTCAGAGAAGACTCCTGGCTTTCTAGTATATTTACATTCTTTGGTTGAACACAATTGAATGATTGACAATATTTCACAGTAAGTAACAGCAGAAACTAATTCAGGCAGCACTCATGTGTAGGCCTACATACCATCAGGTCCAAGAAAGGTAAATATTGCTATATTTCCTTTAAACTGTGTGTAGAACATCTTCTGTAAGCTTTGGTAGAACCCTTTGGCACATGTTAATTTAATTTGTTTAAACTTCAAGTGTCATGCTTGTTCTTAAGTGCTCATGTTTCCCTATGGCAATGTCATCTTTTTGCTTTGGGAAGGTTTTTTTTACTAGTTCATGTACAAAGAAGTAATTATTAGGAGTAATTGTAAGGAGCGGTTCAAGCCACTCTTGGTTTACTCCACAGGGTATTAGCACCATTGCTGTGTTCTGAGGCATTGAAACAGTCACATACTGCTCTGTCTAAATAGAAAGGTTAGAAGCGTAATAGGAGATGGTATCTGCCCTGTTTTGGTAATTACTTGGTAATTAGGAAAGATAACGTGCATTGAGGATTTTGCATTGTGTTTGAAAGGAAAGGAGTTCCAGAACCGGTATTTAATGGCCCTGTTTTTTCTACAGAAATTAATATTGTACATCTCATGCCGACATGGGCATTCTGGGCAAGAAATACCTTTTTAAATAACAGATTTCTTTCAAAACAAATTCTGTGCTGTGCCAGCGTGTCGGCTCCTCACATGTGAGTTGGAGTTTCTGAGTTTGCAGGTGCTGGAGGAAATGAATCCTGGAGTGTCCGAATTCAGAGTTACAGGACACTTTTTAGGAAATACAGTAAACACACCTTCCCTAGTGGTTCTGGTGATTCAAAGCTCTGCATCATACAAGAGAATTGCCTACTTTAAAGCTCATTTTAAATTTCGTATCGGACTGATTGAGAGGTCAGTTATTTCTGACAATCCTGCCTGTCCCACTGGCACTCAGGGAAGGAGAATTATGAGCATTTGGAAGGTTGGTTGTTTCTTCTCTGTTTGGGGCTCTTGTTTTGTTTTGTTGTTTTATGTGTGTGTTCTTATAAGTGACATCTAATAATAAATGCTGTTCTTTTTCTAAGTGTCTTTGCTTTTCAGATTCATGGATCTTCTTGAAATCTGATTTTTTTTGCTTCAGTTGCGTTTTATTCTTGCCATTTATATATGATATTATATTCAAAGGGAAACAGCACTACAAAACAAAAAAAAAGATGAACTCAGGTCTTTACAAGTGAAAAAGAGGTCTGATTGCAAATAGTTGAAGTGGAGGTCTGTTCCTTATAAAGGAAAGCAAGAGTTAATGACTTGAGTAGAAAAAAAAGTCATTGTAATTATGAAACATTATAAATGATGATACTGTTGTTCACAGATTTGTTACACCTTGTAGGAACAGAGACTCAGTCTCAGCCTATCAGTTTTGGATAGTTAATTTATGCAAGGAAGAATGTGGGTGTTAATCTTTACAACCCACTGACATTAAGTTAAAAAATTACGGTCATCCATTTATCATGATGATGTGAAGTCTACAGATTCATAAATTAAAATGTGCTGTTGCATTTAATGCATGAATTTCCAGGAAACCAGTCTTGTTATGCTTGTAATTGCATTCATGTTGATAAATCGGAAGTTTTACCCTCAACTCTCTGCTCTTGTAAACTGACTCTATAGTGTCTTCTCCTTCATACAATTAGCCTGAAACAGAGTTTGAGGCTCATTTCCTAATGTTGATTCTTCTGTGTTATTTTAATACTCTTTTATTCAAAATTCCCATAGTAAACCTAGTGGGGGGGTAGGTGGAAAATCTGAAATGTCATTATTTCCTTCCTTTGTATGTATGTTTTCTGCTCCTGATGATGGTGTGTAATTGCAATGACAGGCTAATTGCAATTAAGTATTTCAATTTTATCATGTGTTGGAAAAATAGTAAGAAAAAACTCGGATCTCTTAGTCCCAGAATTAACTCAACTTTTTCAAGGACTATATAGGTAAGATCTGAAGTGTGTTTATATATATAAAATTCTCAGGACCTGTGATTTTTTTTCCTTTCTGTTGTCTTCTTGAAGAGCTTGCATGACAGACCCCTGCATTGCTTCTGTGTCCTTCTCTTAATGTCCTTGCCCAAACTAAGATTATTTCATAAGCTGGGCCTTCTCTTCAGCCTCCCTTATGCTGTCTTGAGTTTGCTCTGTCATATTTATAATATCACAATGGTTAAATTCCTTTAATAGTAGCTCCTCTTTTGCCAAAATGGAAATGCCATGTTTTCATAAAAACATTTCCTTGTTCATCTCTTTTCTCATTCCTCCTCATGTATGAGTAAATGTGTCTTCTTCAAGTACAGTCCACAAATGACACAGAGCCTTTCCTGTTGTGTAAAATGAAGTCTGTGCTCTCTGCCCTTCTATATACCTTCTTAAAATACAATTTGTCTAAAGTGCATTTTGTCCCATATAATTGCAACAGCACTTTAATAGAATTCTTTTTTTTTAAGGTAAATGCATTCCAAATAATGGGTAATAAGTCATTAGACCCTGAGACGGTTTTGTCTGATGTCCAGTTTGTTGTTTCCCTACCAGAAGTTCTGTTTGCTGCTCTTTACCAAATGAAGTCATAGTGAGGGCTGTGACTTACATGTCTGCTGCAGGTAAGGGTTTGTGTAATTCCCCCATGCAGTTTCCACTGCTAAATTCATATTGGTAAATGTGGGCACAGGCAAATCAATCTGCAGTAGAATCTGAAGAGTCTGCCACTGTTAGTCTTGTGAACAGATCAGTGTTTTATAATGTATCCACAGGTGCCCCACAAATTCAGCTCCTTACAGGAACTGGCCTGAGGGGTCTTAGATAGGTAAAGACTTCAGAGACTGCTGAGGAAGTTCTGTGATGGGATTAAGAATCACTCAAGATAACTTGAGTAGGCAAAAGGGAATAACATTTTTACTGAAGAATTGGGACCAATCAGTGACTCCTGACAAGAAGGAGAAGAGCCAAAGTTCACTTTCCTATGGTGCTCTTGTTCTGGAGTGATGGGCAGACTTTCAGAGCAGATCCAGGGAAACCTTGCACATTTCTCCCACCAAATGGAGTAGAGAAGATTACACTCCAAATGTGGAGTGTGCAGGGAATTCCTGAAAAGTCTGAAATCATGCAAGCTAGATAGCTGTTTCCAGTCTGGTAATCTTTCCCTTGGAATCTAAAAATTAAATTTTTTCCAAGCATGGTGGGAAACAATATAATACCACTGTGTTAGGGCAAAAGTTGCCTTTTAATGTAAACCTGTGCCATCAGAAACTACTTTTAATTCAAGGGAAGCAGCAAAAGGTTGGATGTTACAGTGAAGCTGTTGGAGAAAATCCTTTTTGTGGGTGCCAACAGTCTTATGGCCGAAAACAAGAACAAGAGCTAAGAGACCATATTTTTGACTGCTTTTGTTTGATATCAGTGGAGATTTCTGAGTTAAACACCCGCAAAAATAATCAGGAAAAAAGAACCTACCTTGTGTATTTTATCCACAGGCCTATTTCTGAAGACATAATTTACCGATCACACAGAGGGAGCAAACACCCAGCTTCACTTCTTTACCCAACATTTATAGCTGCAGAACTGGAGCCCCAGCTGCTGCTGCTGCAGTTTCTACTGCTGGGAGAGGTCTTCAGTAGTTGATTAGGAAAGAGTGGGTCAGGTGGACTTTATGACCACGTGGGATAGCATGTATGAAATGGCAGAACAGAAGAGTAGAATTAAGGACTAACAGGGATTAGAAGAGAGCTCTGGATATTCTCTACTAAAGCATCTTGTGCAGAACAGCACAAACTTCCGATTTCCTACAGAAATTTATTTTGTAACTTCTTCAGTTATATGTGGTCCAAATCTTGCTTTTAATTTGATCTTAGCTATTATACAACAAAGCTTAAGCAATGCAGCACTTAACTAGTATTAATCTACTGCAATAAAATATAAACAATGTCTGCTTGGCAAATCCCTTCTCCTGGTTGCATCACTGAGAGAAGAATGAAGTACATCTAAATCACACCAGTTAAGATAAGATTGATGTAAGTGTATTTCCAGAAGATATTTTTTTGGAGGATGGAGAGTAGGGGCCCAGTGCTTCATTATTTCTGTGTAGTACTAAACCGGTTGAACTCTTTTAGAAAAGATCCTGACAGAAACCTGTTGGTTTGGTGTACTAATTCTTGGCTGGATTGCACAGAAGTCAGTTTCTGTTCAGGCCTTCAGGGTTATTTTTGGTTGTTGCTTTCTTTGGAAGAGCTACATGAAATAGACTTTCATGTCTCTGCTCTATTCCTCTGTATATTGTTGGTATTCTCTGTAGGCTTTATGTTAATGTCTGTTTGTAATTGCTGGCATGAAATAGCTGAATGAAGTTCGTGCACTTTTTCACTCAAGTTTTCCTGGACTCAGGTACCATTGATTGCACTGAGCAATTGTCAGTCTTACCACACTTCATCCTTAAGAGACCTTAAGTTAGACAGTTGCAGGCTTTTTATATAATTGTGTCTGCATTAGTATCAAGCCAGTGTTTGTTACGAATCATAACTTTTTTAAGAAAAGTAGTTCTTCAATAGGTGATTTTATTTTTTTTTACCAAGTCTGATGAGCGTTTCTTCCTCCGTCTCCAGCTGAATACATTTCCTAAGCTTAGTCCCCCTTATTTTTCTTTGGTACTCAGTGGACAGAGAGGCTCATTTTGGGAGAGTGTCACTGCTTGTTCTGGATGATGCAGCTATTCCCTCCTAAATGCAGAAAATGCTTGCTGAGATTAGACTAATATAAAATTTTATTAATTCTCCCCTTCAGATCTTCCGGTCTCATGTATTTCCTGTTGGTGGCTAGGTTTTTTTCAAATATGTAGCTGATCTGTAGCATTATCCAGTTCTGTACAAGAGAGGCAGACCTTTCCTCTATTTCTTCAAAATTACTTTGCATCAGTCACTTTTAAAAAAAACCCCTCATATCCGTATAGTTCCTCTGCCTTTTCACATCCGTAAACGCAATTACATGCAAGTACTCTTCCAGGTTTTATAATGTTCTCTGAATATCCCACAGCCTTCCTTATCTCTGCCCTGTGGTCTGCTGTTGAACTGCTCTTCATTATTCAGTGTCACATTCTGTATAAAGGTATTTTTAAGAAATAACTTTCTCAATGCTGCCTGAGCTGTTAATGGCATCATATTCATTTATCCATGGTTGTGTCATAGTCTACCCAGTGCTGTGGTCTTTTTTTTCTTTCCCAGAACCTCAGATAATCTGAAAGAATAATTTATAGTTGCCACAGGAGGCAGGTAGGATAGAAACAAGCCAAGATATGAAGGGGGTATTAATATCTACTTGTTAATTAAAGGGAGGAGAAAGCTCTGGGATTTTAGTATAAACTCCCCTTTTCTTGTTTGCAACAAAACCAGCAAACTTCAAGCTAAAAATAGGTTAATTTAATTTCTGATGTTTTGAGAGAGGAGGGTGCAGAGCAGCAGAGGTGGTTAACATACTCTCCTCTGTTCATTGTGTCTACTAACCAGTGGTCCTGCTTCTCTTAGGATCTGTGATGGTTCCCACTGGTGTCACACATCAGCAAACTTTGTCCAAACTAAAGTGGTAGTTACTCTGGAAAAGCCTGTCCATCCCTACTAATTCTTCTCATATTCCATTGGAAGTTTTAGATCTGCTTAGAAATTTATTTAATGCCAACTGCTGAAATTCAGGTTAAAAATTCTGAAAGGTTATATCCAGTGTTGTAGCATTTTTAAGTTTAGAAACCATTTTACACATGATTTCTCCTCATTTTATTCCTAAATTTGCTCGGTTCTTTAATAGTGAGCATTTCCATTAAAAATATCTCATTTCCTTCTTCTCCCACCCCACAATCTTCTAATTTCTTTCCTTTGAAGTTTATATTCTGAAACTCCTACTGTCCTTCCTTCCTCCTTTTCTCATTAAAACCAAATGAAAAAGCCTTCTGCAAGATGCCAGTACATGTGGGTAAGGCTGTAAAACTTTAATGCTTTGTCTGCTGATTTAGGGGAGCCACTTGCAAACAGTGTATGACATCTCTGCCTTTTTTTTTTTTTTGGATGCACTTTATTGTGTTGTGGTTTTATTCAGTGATTCAGGAATGCATGTTAGTGTTCATCGTGCTGAACAGCTACACTAAGCCTGCATTATGGAAGGTGGTAGTCTGAGGTTATTGCAGTTCTGCACTTCTACAGGCACAGCTTTACGTGTTTTACTGGTCACTTGTTTTTTGTCAAAATACACAGTTCTGCTCAAGTCAGACAGAAAGTGTTGGGTGTAATCTGGGCTAATCAGATTAGATAATGTAGTAATGCAGTAATTTTCATCTTTGTGGCTACTGAAATGCTCTTAGTCTGGACTGTTGAGATTGAGAGATCTAAAGGGCTCTGGTAGGGCTTGTTTGTAGAGCCAAGATCACCCTTTTAACTTTGTGACATTGCTACATCTTTTATTATGTTAACAAAACAGCACTTGATGAGTAGCATTTCTGTGTATGGTAAGACCAGGTCTCAGTATGGAAGTATTAATAGCATTAAGTTTTGGATTTTGACCAGGCTCTGTTTCACATCACTTTGGACAGTTGTAGTCATTAAGGTGGCAATCTAGACAGTTGAAATCACTCAAACAGCAAAATACACTGTAAATACTTGGGCAAGGAGTAAGGGAATGATTCCCTTACAGATTTCTGTCTAGCTTCTCTCTCTTGATATAATTTGTTTTCCATCAATGGTTTAAAGTTCTGGTTCTGTTTATTACCACTTTTCCAGTTCGTGTAGCATGTTTACAGATGAATACATCACAAAAGTTGCCAATTACAGATTTGACCTTAGCATAGCTATGGAGATCATGGGGGAAAAAACCCAAACCCAGCAAGATGTTGTTCAGAGACTTAAGATTAAATTCGATGTTTTCATGCTGGCCTTCTGGCATCTGCAATAGCAAAATACCATGCCTTGCTTTTTGCAGGAGAATAAACATAAGAATCTAAGCAGAGATGTATGTACTTAATTACAGTTCCAATAGGAAGGTAAATTACACTCTGGATTTCAATAACTTTTATATCAAGTTTGTTCAGCCTGACTGTAGTGTGCTTCAGGATAAATATGAATTCGCTAAACTTAAAATGGTCAAGTTCCCTCTTCATTGTTCTCGCCTGGCTTGTAAGAAAATGGCCTTGAATTTTTCCCTTTTTGATCAAGACTAAGAGCTGGATCTGTGTGTTTGTTTTTGCTGGTGCAGCTCTTAGCTGTTAATGACTCACCTGGAAATTCTGTCAAAACCATCATAATGCTTTGCCCTCTCTGGCAATACCCTCTACTTTTCCCTGCTCTTCCTTTTAAACTCTTTTTCTTCCATAACATTATAATAGCTGTCATTTCAACAACGTAGGGACTCATCTTGTGGAGGAGTAGGAGGTTTAGTTGTGCTGCTTACTAAAATGGATATTTTTAAATGGAAGTAAGGACAAGAACTATTTGCAACATCTTATATATATCTTTACTATCAGGTATTCTTTGGGAAATCACAGAGTTATTTGCCTTTAATTACTGTTGAGCTAGTATGCTTCTAGTGCTTCCTTAATTGACTTCAGAGGTTTCTATGCTTAACTGTAGTAACTAATTTATAGGTCAGTATTTTGTGTAGGCTTAAGGGTTTTTTTCACTACACATTTGAGTTCATTGACAGTGAACTGGTTTGTTTAATTCACTGATCACTTGGTGCTGTGATACCATTTTCAGTTCTTTGTTGTCAGCTTTGCTTGGAATGAGAAAAGACAAGTAAAATTCCCTCCTTTATTACTTCAACACTCTCCTTTTGTATTACTTTTGCAAGCATTGAATTACACTATTTCAGAGCCAATCCCCGTGGAAATGCTGGCTCACAGAGTTGGGAAGACTGTCTGCTTGTTTCTGCCAGTTGTTTTGTCTTTTGTTAGAAGGAACACCAGTAAATCTGTCATTTATCCTGTGCCACCTCAGAGCTCTCCAGTAGTAGCAGTTGAAAGCCTTTTGGAAATCCAGCGTACAGTTACCAGCTGCAGTGCTTATCTCACTCTTTGCTGATGCCTCCAGTTTGTGATACACAGCTTTCTACTCTGCAGAGCTACTTGGACTCTTCTTAATTATGTGGTATTCGTGCCTCTCTCTGTTCTCTTTTATACAGTAGTTTGTACCAGTTTGCCAGCAGAAATACTACATACAGCTTTCTGATTGCCCTGATTCCTCCCAACCACCTCAAAAGTTACCATCACAGTAATCCGTTTTTCTTACTCTGTTATTAAGATATACAGAACTTGAAATGCTGCATGTCACAATGGATAGTTCAATGAGTCATTTTCAGTTTTCTTTAGAGAAATGTCTTCCTGGAGATTTGTTGATGTCATGGTATCCATTTTGTTTTAATTGAAAATCTTGCATTGTCTCCTGCCTCCCTTTGATATCTATATCCCATATCCTTGCCTCAGAAATAGCTTACAGTCCTGATCACTGATTTAAATGCAAATTGCTCTTGCAACACTCCTGGCTTAGACTCAAGGCAAACATTACAGGGTGTTACACTTGTTGGGCAGTGGGTGTGTTCTTAGGGACTGCTTGGTTAGGTATGCCATCTCCTAGCTGCTGGATCTGACTGTGCGTTACAGGCTGATTTTGGGAACCATTCTGGCAAGCATTGTCCCATGAAAACTTGCTATTTGCAATTAGTATTTCATAAACCAAGATTTTCTGCACTTGTTAATGAGGTTATGGGAACATTTTAGTGGTGAACTTTTGGAGAGCTGTAGAGGGTAAGAGTGAATGGGATGCGTGAAGTCTCTGAGCACGTAGGCAGGACTAAGGAGCTGGGTAGTGCAGTTCAGCAGTGAACTTGGCATTTTGATGACTTGAGGTTTTCAGGAACTGAAATTTCATATTGAGTCCCTGCACTGTTCTTACTGAATTTCAGTAAGTTGTTGCTGAGACTTGGTTAGCTGCAAGATCAGTTTCTCATCACAAGCTTTGCAAACTACTGGCATTTTCCTCAAAAGTTCTGAAGTATGATGCATTTGGAATTCACTTTGTATGGGATTTGGCTGAGTTGAGATTTGGCAGCCTTTGAAGCATGGTCTAAGATGCATAGGTTTGATGCAGATTTGGATTAATTTTTCGTGTGTTTATTTCCCAACAGGCTGCTTGCTAATGGCTTTCCAGCTGCAGCTGTGTCAGTAGCTTTTAATGGTTTTGTGGAGCTTTGCAGGAATTGATTTGCTTGCTTATTGTAATGAGGCCTACTGGAAACACACACAGGTGTTCTCAAGAACTGGTATGAAAACAAGCACAACCCAATGGTAAGGGAAGATTTTAGTCAATGGCATTGAGTTTAAGGTGACAGTGCTACTGTGGTGCAGAATGCGGGACTGTTTCAAGGATAAGATACAAAATCTTTATCTGGGAGAACAGATTCCAGTTGTGTTGTAGTTCTGAAACTGGAGTGTGCTTTTATTACTGGAAGCAGCATGTCAGATCTGTCTGTTCTTTCAAAAGGAAACATGAGGAAACAGACTTGCATATGTGCACAAGATGAGCAAAAGCTAATTGTTGAATGTGATGTGTTCCCTGAAGGTCCCCTCTTGTGAACCTGTTATCAAGCAGTAGTATACAAATGAGGTTTTCTTGATAATCTAAAGGCAGCCTACTTTTGGAACCTCCAGCAGCTGGATAGGACATGTGCTTGTTTGCCACAAACCTAGGAACCCTTAGCACTTGGGGGAGAAAAAAAACAAGTGTAAAATCAAAGAGAGTGCTAATTGAGTATGTGCGGTGCACAAAGTCTGACTTAGGCCCTGACTTTTGTTACCTGTAAGTTTAGCGAATACCTCAGATTTGGTCCCAGAAATTTGGTGGATGGTAGTGTAATAAAACCAAACACACTTCTCAAACTTACATCCTCCAGAACCCAAGGAAGTTGAAAACAAACCAGCAGCACCTCTCCTCCACCAAGAGCAAAAATGGTACCAGCTTAGACTTCAGTGGGAAAACTGACCTAATGAAGAGGCAGCTTTTCTCAGCAAGTAAGAAGTTAACTTTTCAATAGCAAACAATGCAATTTGCAGATGAGTATCCACCAGGAAAACTGACAAGTGTGTCACAGCTTCAAAGTTACCATTTTTGTAGGGAGACTTGGGAGTTTCGTACCCCAGTTGTCTCTTGTCAATGAAATGTTTTCTATCTGTTAACGCTTGCACCTCTGTGCATTGGTTGTTGTATCAAAAAGTATTATTAGGTGTTGATCACATGCTTACTGTAGCAGGTACAAAGCTGTAACAGGAGAATGTTACCATAAAGTCAGTATTTTCACCTGAGCAATTATCTAAGAGTGGCAGATGGCTGTTATCTTTTAACAATATTTTATAGACCAATGAAACAGCCACTGTTTAACGTAAGTCTGCTTTGTTGCACACACTGTGAAACAGGTAACACAAAGTTCTCCGATTTTACATCCCTGATCTTGCAGAAGGAAATAGATGATATATTACCATGTTTGTTAATTCTCCCCTCTCCCCACCTGAGGAAATGAAATCTTTTGAAGGTGACAAATTTTCCAGACCTTCCAGCTCATGCAAAGACAGACATTGAATATTCTCTAGTAATTGCAAATTTCTTCTTACACTGTTTGGTCCAAACTGGGAAGATTGCCAGCTCTTCATTCTGTAGTATCTGCCCTGAAATTATGAACTAGGTTATCAGCTATGCATTGATTTGTAAGATAGGTGTTATGAACTATTCCTCTGTAATCTGGCTAGTTATTTCCCTGCTCCAAAGACTTTTCATTTCCAATGAGATAAGTCTCAGTTTAATTCCTGGCATAAAATAATTCCTTCAGATAATCCCTTACTCAGAGATCTTTGCTTTTGCCATTTGAGACTTAAAGATTTATAAATTATCTGGGCCCTTCTGAGTTTTTAAGAAATATTTTCATGAAGTTAGGCAATATTTTAGCTAGATTCGGAATCTGAATGCAGAATTTGGAAAGCAAAATATATTTTCCATTTCCCAGCCACAGAAGGGCAGAAAACTAGGGCCAGCTCATATTTCACCTAGGGGAATAAAAGTGCAGACTTCAGTTCTTCTCTTTTGGCAGAGCAAATGATATGGAAAATTGAATCTCAACTTTCATAGCACTGAGAATACAACTTGGGTTTTTTTGTAGCTTCTATCTGCTTTAATTAATTGGGTGTTCAAGCAACTCTGCATTGAAACCGGGCAGGCAGGTGAGGCACAAAAGACCAAGCAAAGGCTTGTGGAGCATTTTTTATGTGACATAGTTCTCTGGTTATATGCTGAAGGAGAATGCTCTCCTGTGGTTCAGAATTCTCCTGCAGACAGTTCCAGCAGGCTGCTGCAAAACTAATGGCAATGAGGAAACAAAGGAGCAAATTGCCAGGAGAAGTCTCTTCCCTTCTGTAGTTCATCTCCTGGAACAAAGAAGCCTCCCAGAATTTTTACCTGAGGTTTATAAAAGTGACAGAAAGGGAAACTGTCTCCTATATTTTTTGAGAGCAAATGTTCTGAGAAGGATAATGAATGCTCTGACTGTGCAGTGCAGTGGAAATGAAGGGAACAGGCCCAGACTGAGTATAAAGAAAATGGTTATCCTGTGTATTTTTTGAGCTGGCTGCCACATACTAAGGGAAAATGTGACAGGATTTTGTAGGGCAAATAATTCTCCATTATCCAGTAGCTAAAATGAAGAGTGAGAAGTAATTATTACATCTAAGGTGTGGGGTGCCCCCGCCCCAGCATGTGGAGATTTAGGCAGTGTTGGGAGAAGAACGTGACTTCGAGAGGATTCACCACCTCCACTGTGTGGGAGTGGCCCCACAAGCCCGGGAAAAGGCACTCCACCCGCAGTCAACAAATAAGGAACAATCCTGGAAAGTTCTTTCTTCTTTGTGTTATTAGTGCTCATAGTCTAATGCAGTGGTTTGCATAACCCCACTTCGTATGTCCCCATTGATTTGTGCCCCTTAAGTTCTTCCTTCACCGTAAACCCCAACCCTGATCTCCACCCATACCCCTCCCTGTAAAGTCCTTAGCCCTTCCTTTGTTCTTTGTCTTTGTTGTCTCCCCTGGGTCCTAATAAAGAGGCTCTTGGTGAAGACCCGTCTCGGCTCCCTTTCTTCCCCCGTCAGTCACCAGTGGCCAAGGACCTCTGTTGCACTCGGAATGCAACACTAAGGTAACAAACTCAAAAGAAAAGTCTAAGTTAAGGCTGCGAGTTGGTGGCAAATGTTCTCAACAGTTGTATGTCAAAGTCTGTAAAAGGCCTTGCTGATGCAGAAGAGCTGTCTTCCAGTCATTTGTATGGTATGCCCATGGTATGCCCATGCTCTCTCTGGCTGGCAGTTCTTACTGTTCTTCCCTCTCTATCACAGAATCCTAAAACCATTGTTGTTGGAAGGAATATGCAGATCTAGTCCATCCTGCTGCTCACAGCTGGGTCTGTATTTGTATTCAGACCAAGAACAACCTCTTGGAGTTCTTTATTCTGGTGAATCCCATTATCCTCACAGTGATTCCCCATCTCTCCTGCCCCAGTCCTCAGCAGCTTCATTTTGACTGTTAGTGCTCATTCACCAGCCTCCCACTGAAGAAGTGGAAAACCAGAGTCAATTAACCTGTTAATGAAGAATTAAGGTTACGTGGCAGTGTTTTTCTAGTATTCTGTGTTCACTAAAATTTAAATACCTAAAAAGCATTATCAGAGGAGAAGGATGTATGCTGATTACTTCATGGCTTCTTGGATCTGTATGGAAGCACTTTAAATAAAATATTTACACCTAATACAGTAATAGCTACTTTTTGGAGCAATTTAGCAAAGCTGGGTGTATAAAGCAGGTTAGTTGAAGTAGGACTTGCTGTGGAAGAGGAAATGAGGATTATTTGTCAGTCTCCACGTTTGTGAGGAGGTCATAGAATCATAGAGTAGTCTGGGCTGGAAAGGACCTTGAAACCCATCTAGTTCCAGACCCCAGCCTCGGGCAGGGACACCATCAGCTAGACCAGGTTGCACATGTAGCATGAGAATTCTAACGTAAATAACTGCACATAGGTAATTGTAGCCAGAGAAGAGAAATGGGCACCTCTGAGGCCCACGAAATGAAGCAGAAGCAGTTAGCATCTCAAACCAAATCTTACTGTAATCGTGTTAAAAGAAATCAGGGAAAGAAATTAAACTCTGGAAAGAATTAATATTACTGTAAGATTCTCACTCATGCAGGGAGGGCAATTTTTTGTAATCTGAAACCTTTATCAGCTAGTAAAAACTGATAATTTTGGGCTGCCAACTCTAATTAGTAGATACTTAAGACATATTTTTATATTTTCTTTCTCTTTTGGTGGTGATGTGGCAGAGAATTTTGGATAGGTTTGGTTTTACTGTGTGGGTTGAGTTGTTTTTGTTGATAGGGTTTTTCTGTGAGTTTTTTTTTGTTTGTGGGGGTTTTTTTTAGCTTTCGTGAGTTTAGATACTGACATTTTAGATTAATTCATGCATACGTGAGTGAAAATGAACCTTAAGGAGAAGCTGCCAACTCAATCAATGCTTTGTTCACCCTAAGGTAAAATTTGGAAGAAGTACACACTTCAGTTAGTAATTTTCTGGGAACAAAACTGAAGCCAGTGTTTCAGACTACAGGCTGAAGTTTCTAAAAGCATGAAGTATTGTGTCTCTTTTCCCTGAAAAATAATCTGTAGGGACTTGCACAGATAATGATAGATCCTGAAGAACATTGCCTAGGGGAGTACCTTTATTCTATTCCCTCTTTTCTCTCCTCACAGTCATCTTCCATCCTTTTCCTTCTGTTGTCTTTTGGCTTTTGGCTTGTAGCCTCCAGCTCACTGTTAAGAGACAGACACCATATTTCTTTCTTATGTCCCGTGGTACTGGATACTTGTAGATTTTACCTTTTTTCCAAGTTAGCCTACTGAAAACTCTGTCCCATTAACATGAGGCACAGATTTTAATTCAGGAGGCTTCTCATGTATGTGCTTGATCTTTCTTGGCATCACAATTCCCCTTTCAGAGGGAGGTTATAGTTAAATAGTGCCAAAAAAGTCTGCCACAAAGGGAATAATAAATTCATTTTCTCTAGCACCTAGAAACAACAGCATTTGCACCCACTTGTCTGCATCAGTTAATTTCTAGGTCTTCACAGGCAGTTTGTTCAAATGTTTCCCCATGCTCATGATGGAGAAACTATTTTTTTCCCCTTATATCAAGTCCCACGTTTCCTTTGCTTTCCTGCTGAGCAATTGCCTGTTGGTGCATTTGTCCAGCCTGTCAGGGTTGGTCTGGGTGTCAGCCCTGTCCTCTGGAGTGTGAGCCAGCCAGGCTGCGTGGTCAATGTCACCTCCAGAGCTGCTCAGGATGTGTTCTGTGTCTGGCCTTAAACGGTCCCAGCCTCCTCATCCCCCTTCCTGAGGAGCAGCTGTCTGAATGCACTGTTCAGCTTCGTCCTACTGCTTGCTCCCCAGCGAGCCTGCAGGGCTGACTCCTGCCTGTGGCTGTTCACCTGCCCAGATACTGCCACCCTCATTTCCCTGTGGGGAGGCTGGGGACACTGGCACAAGTGTTCTTCAAGTCAGGGATAACCAGAGCACTGCCCCCATCCACAGAGCCAGTCCTTCATCACTGAAAGCAATCAGTTTGTCCATGCTTGATTTGTCCCTAGTAGTAAATCAGTACTGTTTGTTCCTAATAATCTTCTTGTCCTTCTGGTGCCTGGAAATGTTTTCCTTGAGGTCTTGCGCCATAATTTTTACGGGAACTGAGGTGAAGTTTTAGCCCATAGGTTTCTGTATGCTCCTTGCCTTTTAATCTGGACAGTAGACACTTCAGCACTTCTTATGTTATGGCTTGTGTGTCTAAAACGGGAGCATTTTGGAAGTGTGAATGCATTTGGCTAAATACCAGATAATTGGGAACCCTGCCTGTCAGTACCACCCTTGGTCTGAGATAGAATGTTGTCAGATGGATTAGCAACAAACAATATTAGAAATTATCATTTAGTTTCTTAGATTTGGCAGATGAAGAATGTTTAGTTAATACAATTAGAGAAGAAAGGATAGGTATTTTCCTTGTTCTAAGTAATTATTTTTCTGTACTTTCCTATTAATTTAAAAATTCGTCTCTTGAAATTGCCAGGAACTTTAGACATTAAGTGATTACCAGTGATTTTATTTCTGAGTAGTGACTAAGACACTGTCTTGCTTGTAGAATAGATACTTTATTAAAAGAGCTGCAAGTGCCAAGAAAATCTGTTGCATAAGATTGCTGATGGAGATTTAG
The DNA here is from genome assembly GCA_013398275.1 of Promerops cafer. Lineage (NCBI taxonomy): Eukaryota > Metazoa > Chordata > Aves > Passeriformes > Nectariniidae > Promerops > Promerops cafer. The sequence goes on from VZSE01010422.1 coordinate 285,030, forward strand.
CCTTGAGCATTGTCTGAACTTCCGTATGTAGCAAAAAGGTAGCAATTGGATCAACTTGGTGTTTGTGGGTTTTTTTTCTCTATCTGAATACAAGAAAGGTGGTAACGGGGAGTTGTATAGCAGGACTTGCACTTTCCACTTAGTTGCTTTGTTCTCTTAACTTTGGCACTAAAACTTGATAAATCTAAGTATGGATGTTCTTACCATTTGTTTTATGTCAGATACCCTTCTAGAGTTCATCAAAGCATTATGAGTCTGTAGGAGTGTCTCTTTTGCCGTACTAGATAGTGCCTTTATTGGAAAACTTGGAATCATTTTCTGAGGAGCACTCTAAGGTACCATGCCCAGGGAATGGGAGTTATCTGAAAGGAAGCCGACTTTTTGTACAAAGTTTCTGTGCTTCCCATTTTATCATGTCAACAGATGGGAAAAGATAGAAATCGTTTTTTGGCTAGACTATCACTGCATACATTCCTAATTTTATGACTTGGGGCTTGCAGAAACAAATGTTTTATTTTGTGTCTTGTCTTCAGGAGACCAAATTGAGTTTTATAATGCTTCTTCATGTACTAAATTTTTAAAATTTGTAGTAGTTATTTTTCTTTTATTTTTTCATAATGTCTCCATTTAGTTCACAATTTTTATTTTTTTTAGCTGAGCAGAGAAACTTTAATTCAAGTGCTTCAACTGAGGTCTTATCAGTGCCAAGTGGAGTGGAAGGGCATGTCTTTTTCTTAGATGACATGCAGAGGAAAAGCTATTGATTTTGTTCCAGAGACAGTCTGAGTCATGGCTTTGTCAGACAGCTTTATTAGCCATTGGTTAGCTCAGCTGAGATATGATTTTTGGCCATTTTTGACTAACACCAAAATCCCAGAGGGAAATCAGAAGGTGCAGTGCACTGCTCGTGATAATTGCTGTGGCAACCATGGCAATCTGACAATTTCCTTAAACATCTATCAATCCACTGTTACAATTAACTCTTCTGCTAGACATTGACTCATGACAAAGAGATGTTCCATCATCCTAATCTTCCTTTTCTGCTTTGGAAAGTAAGATACTTGGCTGAAAATCAAAAGTTGACCTAATGTGTTTGTTATAGGAGGAGGAAGTATCTGTAAGAAAGATGGAGGTTAAAAACAATCTCAGCTGGACTGTGATCAGTGCTGTTTCTTTTCTTTTCTATTAGATCTCCTAAGGCAAATGTATAAGCTTCCTTGTGCCTTGGGAAAATGAAGTTAAAGCAAAGTTTTATTGATTGTGAAGTAGCTCATCTGGGAAGAGCTTCAGAACATTGTAAGAGGCTGCCTGTTGGCTGCAGTTATTCAGCGTGTGCTGCTGGGCAGTGCCCGTTCTGGGGACAAGCTCACTTGTGATTTTTGTGTGTGCAGATTGCACATTGTGCCGTGCTGCCAAGGGCTTGGGAGTGTGTGATACAGAGACGGATGGCATTGGGCAGGTTCCCTGTGATCCCTGTCGTGTGGCCGTGGATGGATGGAGCAAGAAAAGCTGTTGCACTGCTTTTCTGGTACGAGGTGGATGGACAATACAAAATTATTAAAATCTGTATCCCTATTTGTCATCTTTGAAACACAGTATCTGAGAGCACACATCAGAGTCGTAATTTATATCCAATTCTAAAGTAGCTTAAAAGTAGTCTTGCCAGTTCGGTACAAAGCTGCTGATGGGAATTTCAGGGTTGCAACATACAGGTCTAATTGCATTTCTGTTGAGCATCCACTCTCAAGTTTGCTGTTCCGTAAAAGTGTTGTTTGTGGCATCCCTTAGAAAGGTTGGGAAACTGGGAACTTTCCACCATGTGTTCCATTCATACAGTATGTCCATGAGACCATGTGCAGTTTTATTTTTTTAATGCCCCTGAGATTCATGTCATAGGAAATAACCAGGTAACTGTGTTTTTCCATTATGGAGGCTTTGCTTGGTAGGTCCTGGAAGAGCCCTGTCTTTCTGTTTACACAGGATTAAGGCTTTAAATTGCTGTCTTTGCTGGACAGTAAAAAGCAGTGTATTCTTCACAGCAAGGCCATTGAAGTGGTGGTTGTACTACCCATTCTGTCACTGTCTCTTCTAACACATGGACAGTGTTAAAACTAATACAGTGGTGGCCCGTACTGCTTCATTTCGGACGTAACTGTGGCAGCAGAAGTGGGGTTTTTGAGTCATTTCTCCTGCATTCTGTGCATGTCAGACTTCTCTCTCCATCCTTGTGCACATAGACTGGTTTTTTTGAAGCTTCCCTCTGTGGAAGCACACAGGAAGAGATGCTTGGAAAAGGAAAGGTGTGATATAACCTGATAGAGCCTGGAATATCTTTGTGCACCTGCTCATTTGGCCCCTTCTTTCCAGCTGGACATGCTGTGTTTGAAACTGAAGGAACTGAGGTAGCTGCCAGTGCTCTGAGTGCCCTGTTTGCATGGAGCTGTCAGTCCATGGGTGCAGCTACCAAATATGCACATGCTGAACACACAGTGCTGACAGAGTCAGCATTGCTAACCCCCCCTTTTTCTGCACACTGTGGAGGTGGTGACATGGATCTGAAAAGGATAAGGATATTTTATGTTTACAGAGAGATTCTGTGATGCAGCCATTTCATAAACTGAACCAGAATTCATAGGTTTTTGCATAGGCAGAATCCCAAAGTAGTCATGCCAGACCCAGTGTGTTTTATCTGTCCAACTTACTGTGATTGTCTAATTTATTGGATAACATAAAACTTTATTAAATACTCATGTACAGAATGGCAGTCGTGAATTAACAAGAAACCTGTAAGCTCTGAATTAATTCATGGCTTAGTGCAAGGGAAGTTTCACTGGTACTTCTGAAGACGGAGCAGGTCTATTGCTTTCACAAAGTGCACTTCTAATGTTCTTGCAGTACAATCTCTTGAGAGACAAAGCAGATTGTAGATCTGTGTAGGAAAGGAAATTCAATATCAGTACTAATAGAGAAGTTCTTAGGAAGTATTTAAGCTTTAAAGCAGTAAACAT
>VZSE01010422.1:288772-369821 GCA_013398275.1 Promerops cafer
GTCCATGGACGGTGGTGAGAGCACTGTACATGGAAGGAGCATGTCACGATGGCAGATTTTCTCCGGGCGGTGCCACGTGTGACAAAGAAACGTGGGGAGTTTCAACCCTGTTTCATGGGGAGGACTGTGGTACAAGAGAGACTCCTCTCTCCCCTGATGGACTGAGAATTGATTACTTGAGTGTTGGTAACTTGATCAGGACTCCAAGATTTTTTGTCTCACTGTGCTTTGGTGAATTTGGGTGGGAGGAGGAGGAATGGTTTAAAAGGTGTTCATTCTGTTTTCCTGTGTGTTTTTGATTTTAGTTTGTAGTTTAATAAAATTATTGTTTTTCTCTCTTTTTCTAAGTTTAAGCCTGCTCTGCTCTGTTCCTGGTCACATCTCACAGCAGTTAGTTAAAGAAAATACATTTTCATGGGGGCACTGGCATTGGCCCAGCACCAAACCATGACAACATATTATCATTTAGAAATGTATTTTATGATACTACCTTTGTACCATAAGATTAATTTTATATTTGCATTACTTTGCCTGAAAAAAGAGGAGTATGTCCTTCAATATTGGTTGCATAGATGGAAACATTAACATACCACACAACTGTTCTCTCTGTAGTTCTTGACATTATTGTCTTCTAGCTTGATTTGAATCATTACTTGTGCTTGTTACGCTTTGGTTTAGGACCAGTCTTTGGTATCAGTATTTTCTCCTTTGTCCTTCCTGCTTGACAGGGCCACCGGAGCCTCAGCTAGCTCTTGCACACCGGCATGGCACCACGTGTGGGGAACAGCTCTGGTATTTAATCTCTAGAAGCTGAACCTTTAGAGCTGCACACTCTACAGTGTTGAGTAGTTTACTGCAGTCTGGGAAAGGGTGAAAGAGCAGGAGGAAGCTCTCTGTGTGATGGTTCAAGGAAAGGTTTATTCCAAGAAAGGGTCAGGGACAGAAGAACCCGGAGCAATCGTGTGCACGGGGTTAAATACAGTGCAAAATCGGTGGGAGGATACAAATATAGAACCAATCAGGGAAGGGTAGGGGAGGAGTGAGGGGATTAGGTCACCTTCTCAGGGCCACTTAGGATAGGTGGAAGGAGAGGGTAGGTCACATGCCCCAATGGGGCTTAGAGGGTTAGGGGAATTCCAAAGGGGTGGTGTAATCAGGGATTGGACCAACTGGGGATTGACAGGGAAGGTTCGGGAATAAGGGGCAGGGTTACAAAGATAGACAAGGAAGGCACTGGAACGAAGGGCAGGGGATACATTGATAGGCAGTTCTAGGGGAGGATGCAACTCAGGGATACACCGACTTTGGAGAAACACAAGGGAATGCTAGAATGAACAATGAACTTTAAACTATTAACAGTGAATTATAACCATAAAATAAAACATCCACCGCAACACTGCCGATGTTTTTTTCCTCATTTCTACATATTTGAGTATCAAAGAATGGTGTGGTAAGCACAAATACAACTTCACTATTGCCAGTTGAAAAATTTATGTCTAGAAAGACAAAGGGGTGATAATTTACTTTAGAGTTTGATTAAGCATGAGCATCCGAAGGCATCGTTGTAAAAGTTAGTTTAGCTGTTGGGCAATTGTTTGTCATTGGAGACTCATCTCATTATGGAAGATGTTGTCACAGTGGCTTAAGAAGGTTTCAACAATAAAGTAGCAGCTTTAATAATTTTTTCTTTATTTTGCATATATTTACTTTGTATGTAAGGTTTTGTGGTTTTTGTATTTTTATAACATTTTCTGACTCAGTATTTTATTGTTGCTCTTGCTTATAGGAGAGCATTACAGTGCCTTTGAATTCTAGGAATCGGTAAATTAAACTTCAGGGCAGTTCAGTGTTGGTTTTCCACTGTAAGTTTTGCAGCCTGCTTAGCTGTGTAAGCGGTGTGTGAGTGCCTAAGGGGTGGGTGTTAAAGCAGTGCCGTTGTGCTTGCAGAGAGCCACATCCTGGAGGACGTGAACCGCTGCATCGTGGCGCTGAGGGAGCAGGACGCCGAGGGCCTGGACCGCGCTGCAGGCGCCATCCGCGGCCGCGCCACCAGGGTCGCTCACATCGTGGCGGGGGAGATGGACAACTACGAGCCAGGAGCTTACACCGAGGGGGTCATGATGCACGTGCAGCATCTCACCAGGGCTGGTAAGGCTGAGTGCTTGAGCTTTTATCGCGGTGTAACCTTCCCTTTGTACGCTGCGTTTGACAGGAATCCTGTGGGTCACTGATGTGATGCACTGGTGGTGCACTGATGATTCCCTCGGAGGTCTCTAACTCTCCTTTTAGTAAGCTGTTGAGTTAGGATGAGACCGTGTGGTTCAAAATTAATTTTTAAAATTTTATTTGAATTACATGATCTCTGTAAAGTTTCTTGAGTTATGGGAGACTGGTACTGGGGTACTTAATGCATATAACATTGTTTGGAGACTTGTAACTAATGAGGTTATGTTAGCAGCTTCCCACTTTATTGCAATGGCCTCACCATGCCTGCTCTAAGCAGATGAAAGGCAAACTCAGAGAAGCAGGTGCATGATTTGTGTATACTTCCACTTTAAAGACAGTTAAGCAGTAATCAGATGTCCCAAAAAGTCTTCAGTTTTGCAAAACAAATTTGAAACTTTCTAAAATGTTTAGCAGTGTCCTTTACATTTCCATAATATTAAAAAAGAGGGCATCCTATATTAGAAAATGCCTGTACTAGCCAGGGGGTGTAACTGCACTATTCCATAAAAGGTTCCTGTGTTTTCCATAAATGAATCTCTGGATTTAAGTGTACATTTTCATAATGTACACTTTATTAAAAAAAAAAAAAATCTGTGGAGTTCCCAGTACTTCCATGTTTTAAATGGTTTCAAGTCTAATAGTTGGGCAGTTAAACTGCTCCTAAGAGATTTTCTGTCAAGTCTGTACATCCCTGGAATATAGGATTTGGCTTCCTGAACTCAGAGGTCTAATTCCTAGCTCTGTCAATCTAAACAAATGTCTAGTACCTTATATTTAACTGACATTTGCTTTATTTTACCACAAGAAAAGACATGAATTTTGTTTGAGCTCTTTCTTACTAAGTTCAAATATGTCCAGGGCAGAACTGTCTTCATGTAAACAAGAGTAAACTGACATTGCAGTGAAGTGGCAAAAGAGAACAGTGGGAAGAGTTTGAAATAGGCTTGCCTGTTTTTATCTGGTTTTCTGATATTTTGATGAGAAAATTGAAAAATTTTCACCCTTGCACTCCTTTCTTCATGATTTCTTGAAGTCCTGTGACGAATACTGGGAGGGAAGCAGCATAGAAAAGCATAGTTTTGATTCTCATGTAAAAGATGAGCCTGTTTTTCTTGAAACTGATAGTGTTTAAAGATATTAGGAGTTGACATTGATTTCTGTTCTGTTACCTTGCTTTGACAGTAATATATATAGTATACCTAAACCTGTCTGTCTGCAGAAGACAGGGAGGCATAAAAGTGGTTGTGGTTGGAATGTTTGCTTGTTTCAAGGGATATCAAGCATGGTCACATCTCAGATGACTTCACAGTACTTCAAAGAATTTGCTTTCTTTATGTTGTTCAGTAGGAGTGCAAAAAAGACACATGTACTGTGGGGTACCCCTGCCCCAGCACATGGAGATTTAGGCAGTGTTGGGAGAAGAACATGACTTAGAGAGGATTCACCCCCTCCACCCTGTGGGAGGGGCCCCACAAGCCCAGGAAAAAGCATCCCGTCTCCACTCAACACATAAGGAACATAACCCTGCCCTGTGTGTCTCCATTGGTTTGTTTCCCTTAAGTTCCTTCTTTAATATATGTTCATTGGAGCCCAACCCTGGGCTCCACCCATACCTTTGCCTATAAGCCTCAGCCCTTCCTTTGTTCTCTGTCTTTGCTGCCCCTACCCTTTGTAATAAAGACTTTTGGTGACGACCTGTCTCGGATCCCTTTCTTCCCGCGTCAGTCGGCAGTGGTTGCCACCTCCACGGGCCGAAGCCCCACGCCCCGGTGGCCGAGGACCTCGGTTGCACACGGACTGCAACAACGTACTTCTAATTTTCACCTGTATTTGTGATGTGCAATGAACAGATATTGAACTGTGAGAGGGCTGCTTGGTTTTATTTAACTTTTCCAGCTTACGGGTAAAATGCAGGTAGGTTGCAGCCCACAGGTGTAACCTCAACCATTCTATCCCAGCTGGGTCTTTCAGGTCCAGCTGATTGCGAGGGGCACTTCACCAGGAGAGAACTCTGTATTTATGCTGCCATAAACTCCTCAGTTAGCTTTCGCAAATAGCATCGGGCATTGAAGGGCATCCTTTATGGCTAAGGAAGAAGTAAAGTGTTACTAATGAGAAATTACTGTAGGCAGAGTATAGAATTAGTGAAAACAAAATTACAGACAGGGACCATACATGGAAATAGCAGAGAACTAAAAAATGGAAGAGTGAATGAGAGAAGAAATAGGAAGGATGCAAATTGGAGGTAACAGAAGAGAGAAAATGTGCATAAAGAGGAGCAGGTATATTTACTGTTTGTTAAAGATCAAAGTTAAATTGTAGAATATATGATGAGATAATCTATAAGAAAAGAAAGATGCTTAATTTTCTGCATTGCAGTATGCAAGGAAAGAGCAAAAGATCACTGAATCTGTCTCTTCGGCTGGAAAACATCAGATGTATTTAAGATAAAGTGAGATATTCAGCAGTAGTATCTTAATACTGCCACAAAACGAGTATTAAAATCTGGGGCTTAATTTCTTAGCTGAGGTATAGTGTGGTGTACATATGAGCTGTGGGCAGCCAAGTGCATCTCTACAGCATCATACAATGGAGTGTCTGCTTTCTCAGGCATATTTATCCCATTTCTCTGTTTTCTCCCTTCCCTTTCCCTGAGCAAGAAAGAAAACCCCAAGAAGACTAACAACAAGGCTCTGTGAAAGCCCTATCTATGGTGTGGAGTTGAGCTTTTAGAAGTTAAGTAATACTGTAGGATATGGGGTAATAATAATTATTAGAGTGGTTAAGGCTTATGCTCCCCAGAAGGCCCCATGGGAAAGGCACAGCCGCAGGCTGGACGGCTGGGAGTCAGTTGAGGGGCGAGGGGCAGTTATGAGTGAGGAGAGAGTCAGCTGGAAGTGAGATTGTGATTGGCTGGAGGAATGCGTGGACAGTGTATAAGCAGGAAGCTGATTGGCTGGAGGAATGCATGGACAGCAGCATGGCCGCTGAGCCAGCCAGTGGGTTCCTTCTTTCCGTTAAGTTCTGTTCAATTTCAGGTTTCATTTCAGTTACGTTAGGTTAAAATTAAAGGTATAAAACAAGGGGCCGATTTCTACAATAAAGTGATCTCCTTCAGATGCATAAGGGGGTCCGTGTCGCTTTGTTCCCCACTGCTACAACATACCAGCGCTGAAGTTGTCTTTGCAGCTGCGATATCCCTTGATTTGCCCTCTGTGTGTGCGTGACATGCATTAGGACATAATGGTTATGTGATCGTACCCAGCTGTGTTACCAAACAGCTGCTTTGTGCAGGTCACTGCATGGGCATATGCCAGGATCACAGATTGGAGAAGGCTGCTGTCCACAGGCTCAGTTTAGAACGTAATGAGGCACAAGACTGTGGGAAGAGAATATATGATCTCATGGTGGACATAAGTTATAGAGGGACTTGATGATCTTGGTCTTTCTGCACCAAAATGGTTCTGTGACTTCAGTTGCACTGCCAGGGCCTGTGCGGAGTTTCTGCTGATGCCTGGTCCCTGAGGCTGCGGTAATGGCGGGTGCAGGGATGCTCCCCAGCTCCTGCTGTGAGGGAGCGCTGTGCTGGCTCTGCCCTTGTTCTACACCGCAGTGACACCGGGCCATTCTCTGTCCCCCTGCTCTTGAGTTTCTGTGGGAAGGGCGTGGAGGTGTGTGGGTACGAAAGAGCGGCAGAGCGTTCTGGCCAAGGCCCCGGTGCAGGTGGTTGTAAGTCAGCATTGAGCATCATGGCCCAAGGTCTCTGTGAAACCTTGGCAACCCTGGAGAAAAGTGTTCAGCCATGGGGGCTGTGTGTTCTGGGGAGGCAGTGGGTTTAGCCTGGCAGTGCCTATTTGACTGTACAAGGGCAAAGTAGTTGAGCTTGAGGCTGTGTTCTGGTATGGTGAAGGCTGTGAAAATTTTACTGCTGGTGCCTCTGTCATTCCTAATGTCTGGCACTGTTTGGTAGATTGAAATACGCAGATTGTTGCATTTTGATAGGGTTTGTGTACTGTTGTGTCAAAGCAAAATAAAACCTTTAGGAACTCTGTTTATAAAATCCTAATGTATTTCTTCTTCAGAACTGGAAGGGTGATCTTGTTCTCTACTTTTAAATACCAGTCTCCTCTGTCATTTTATTGCCTGCCAGAGTCTGCAGCAGTTAAATTTAAGTCAACAATTTATATTATGGCATAAATCTGTTGATAGAGTAAAAAGTCTGTATTGTAAATTTGGTCTGTAGTTCTGCTTTAATGCCAAAGTATAATGATATACATATCTGTAAATACATATATAAATTCTTTAGTTACTTAGATGTCTACAGATCTTGTAAAAAAACCAAGGAAAAGGATGAAGACAAAGATGGGAAGTATTTTAACTGCTTTGAGTCTGCAGTGGGCCAAAGATATTAAGGTTTTAGACCTCTTCTGGAGTGCTTGGGTTTGTGTCCAGTGATTTTCTTTAAAACCTTCGCAGACCTCAGTTACTTTTTTGGCAGCATATTTTAACATGATATTATGTGCCAGTGTGAATGAATTTATTTAGTTACACTAATGCATTTATTTATTTCCTGGTCCCAGGATTGCTATTTTGGTCACCTTCCAGTCTCCCCTTTCCCTTCATAGCCCTTTCAGTGTTGGGTGCTTGTACAGCCCTATATTAATATTGATCTACTACACCTGAAACAGAACTTTCTTGTACAGTAGTTTATTAATTGATTCTCCAGGGTGGATTAAATCTACTGCATTGCTTTCCCCTGGGAAAAGGTAATTCACCTTAGCCATAAAACGACAGTGGTGTTTTCATGATACAAACCTCCTTCTGTCTTGGGCTTTTTATTCAGCTTTTCTATTTCTTGCAAGCCTATGTGCACAAGCTAATGGCTTGTATTTTCCTGGCTGCTTCACTTGCCTTTTTCAATTCGAGTTTACAGGTTTGTCACAGCAGCTTATGTGAAATGACTGTAATTTCCTTTTTCCCCTGCCTTGAGTCTTCTGCAGTGTAGGGATTGTGTGTTCTTCTTCAGAAATGTGACTCTTTCACCCAAAAGACACCCTCCAGAGAGGAAATGCAAGAGGGAGTTGTCTGTTTTCTCCTGCCCGCTCTGACTTAGTACTTATTGTGTCATCTTTTGGCAAAGCCACCTGAGCCAGCATGGGGGGAGAGGAGCACCTCCAAAGACTTCATTGGCTTTTCCTAAGATGTATATTCAGATAGGATCCTCAGATGGGATGAATGGCCTTTTGATGGTCCTTACCTCTTGTTGTAGAACAAAAGATACTGATATGAACAACTTTATTCTAAATTATTTACTTAGGGGTGGCTAAAATGAGGTGAATGGACCTTCCTCATTCTGTAGGGCACACAAAAAATCTTAAGTTTTTATTCATTTAGAAAGATTTATTTAGAATTTTATTAATTTAGAAAGTTTTTAATGAAAAAGTATTTTTCACCAGTTGTTCATCACTGTGAGAATGAGATCTAAAGAGAATACTTGCTGTTCAAGTCTGTTCAGTATTCAGTGATTTTTAGTCTTGCTTACGAAACTGCTGAAGAAGAGACTCTTGTCACTTCAAAATATATAAAAAAAGAAAATCCCCGAAACATTTGAAGAAGGAGAGAGGCCTGAGCATGCAAGCTTATGGAATTGGTGAACTTGTGAAATTGGTGCACAACCCAGACAAGGAACAGCTTGTAAGAAACTATTCGGCAGGATTACTTTAAGAGCTAAAAGGAAAAAAAAAAATTCACCAAGAAAAACACTGAGAGTATTTGCATGACTTAGCCTAAAATATGCTTTTTGATGAGTTACATGATGATTGTAAGACTATAATTTAAGCAGTAACCCTTCATTCTTGTGGCTGTTACTCTATTACAGAGTCAATAACCTGCATTTGGTGGTGTCTGCAGTTAGGCTTTTTTTTGTAGGGCTCTGTTCGGATCTTCTGTTAAAAATGTTGGCTTTAAAAACTGGATTTTGTTTCTGATGTAAGAACGTTTCTGAAAAACCCAACATTTCTTTGGGTTCCAGGTAATGAAAAAATGACCCAGAACATTGTAATTTCTTTTTGCCAATCTTTTCTTCCTTTCCTCTAGCTCAAAAATATATTTGTTTCACTGTTAGTAACGTTGTAATGCCGATGTTGATTATAGGCACTGGGGGGGAGTTAAGATGCCTTTAACTGCATATCTGCTTCTTTAAAATGCTGTTGCACTTAGTGATCATGTAAAGTGCTGAGAAGAAACTGCTCTTCAGTGCACTGCTCCCCCAGGCCTTGCTCAGTGACAGCTTCAGAGTGCCCAATGCAGACGCACTGTTCAGGGCAGTCCTTGAACACACTCAGTCTCCAAGAACTTTCCTCCTTCGCAAGAGAAATCTTAGTAAGAGCACTATTTAGAATGCAGCATTCTTATGAAATAATTACATGTCTCTGAAGGTAATAACCGTATTTTTGCAGTGTTCAGTTGAGTTTTGGTGCTTTTTTGGTTGTTAGGTCATTTTCCTGGATTAGGATCATGAATATCTTTCTGCTGCCTGCCATGGATTTGGCATACGTGGTCTTGCTCCATCTAAGTTACATGATGAGAGGGAGGGAGGTGGGGGAAGGGTCTCTTGGTTTGAGTGACATTGGTGGAAGGACTGGAAAATTGAGGATGTTGTGTGAATTCTAGATCTTGCTCCCGTGGTAATTTGGTGAAGCCTGGTTTACCTGCAGTCTAATTTTGGAGCAGAGGACACTTGGGGAAGCCTTCCTTTAAGTCAGAGTGCCACTGAACACCAGTGTTGTCTTTGCTTCTGCAATTTCCATAGGCCCCACGGGGATAGTGAGCATGGCAGTATACTAATGGCTTTTTTTTTCCCCCTCTCTAGTGTTTTGTGGGCTGGGGTTGTTGGTTGGTTGGTTTGTTGGGTTTTTTCAAGTAGAATTGCCCTTCTGTAGTCGTTGTATGTGACATTTTGTGATAAATCTTCCCTCACTTGGAGCTACATTAAGAAGTGACTTGTGACTTTCCAATGTCTGTATAACTTTAATATATCCCTTTTAATATATTTCTCTCTTTTAGATCTGAAGGACCACTAGACTGGTCTGGCTCAGTAGAGTCCCTTCATTAATGATAGCCCTTCCCTAAGCTGATAACAAGATCAGGGAACTCCTGCTGTTCATTTTACTGTGTATTTTTAACTGAAGCACTCTCTTGAACTTGCTCAAGGTTATCTCTATGCCCATATCAAAACCATTACCTTCATTTCAGTTGTGACTTTCTTGCACAAGCTCTTAACCTTTGTAGTGTTAAGGACATTTCTTTAATTTCCAGCTCTGTAACCTTTCCTGTTATTTGGAATGTGTTTTCCAGAGCCTCTGGGACATAGTTTTATCTCATTACTGTTGTCATAATGTTTATCTTGCAGTCTTGCACCTACAAACCCTGATGCTATTGTTACTTCACATTTTGGGGGAGTTACAAGCATGCTGTGTCTGTTGCACTTGTCTGTGGTTAACTTGCTGTGTCTCAGGCACCAGCTGATTATTTCCTTTGCTAGTCCACATTCAAAGAATCCTTTCATCCTGTTGTCTTTTAAAACAGTGTAATATGTTGGAGATGGCATCTTTCTTACAGAAGCTGAAGTTTTTGTCTATTTTACAAGCTTTCTGCAGTAGGAACATTTTAGTTCTTAATGAGCAGCTTTGGCTTCATCTGATGTGTCCTGAAGCCAGCTGGCCAGATCTGCCTGCTGGCTTTTCCCAGTATGTACTAAAGTCTTTGGAATACTTTGGGATTTACCACTCTTTTGACCATTTGCTTTTGTAACATTTACATGTCAGAGCATGATTTGCCTCCTAAGCAGGATTGTGAACTGAGTAACTTGATTTCTATAAATCATCAGTGCTTAAGAGTTCATTCTCTATTTCATAGTATTTGTGAGGACTGTTTTGGTTTAAATTGTGAATATGAATCCAGTCTCAGTAAGGATTTCCTTAAGCCTTGCAGTATCTTTTTGTTCTTCAACTGTAGCTCACTTGTAAGTTCTTCATAGAGGTAATTTCCTAACTGGAATTTACGAAAAGCACCTTTCACAGTTTTCATTTTTGCATGTAATACAATTTTATGTTTTATAGTAAAAGTCATAATTTTGTGACATGCCCTATCATAATCGTAAAATTACATGATTTTCCCCGCCTTCCTCCAATAATATTTCCAACTACCTACATCTAACTCCACTCTGTTTAAGATGTTTGTAGTGATTTCTTTCTGGCAACATGCCCTCAGCTCTTTGTGCTTCCTTCCTTAGAAACCATGAACTTTTAGATCTGGAAATGATGCGGTAGCTCTTGATGTGGGGAGCATATGCATAATTCAGTAGGGTTTATATATGCCTGTATATCTATGTTTGGATTATAAATTTGTTAAGATAGTAAAATTGATTCTTGCTGAAATCATAAATGAAAAGCTTGTCTTTATTTTGTTCACCTTGTCTCAGTAAGTCTGTCACCATCATTCATGGCAGTATTTGGAGAAGTGGCACTGAGTGCAGTATATGCCAAATTTCTGTAAATAGGGCTTGTCTTCACTTTCTGGGGACCATATTCTGTTTTCTGCTAGAATCCCACTGCTGGGCAAGGTCATCCCTGAAGCAGATTTTGTTTGCTGCAGGCTTTGTTTTGTGTTACAGTCAATGAGAACACCAGACCTCCTCTTCAGTTTACTCAGTGCTATTAAACAGCTGCAGTTGTTTGGAATAATTCAGTAGGTAGCAGACAAAGTGTAAGGAATGCATCCATCAGAATTGAAGCATTTGTCATCGAGTTTCATGCAGGAATGTACAACTGTCTGTCACTCACACTCCTTTTTGATTGTTGTCAGGCATTAAAAATTCAAAGGTAGACAGCTTCAGTTAGCAGATGGGAAGGTCTGTATCTTGGTTGTTGTGCAAAAAAGTTGTTGCAGAATTCTTCACCCTTTCCAAGGACTATAAAATAGCAGCCATGCTTTGCTCATGGAATACAGTGCCTTAGCAGCCAGGTTAGGCAGTAAACTGTTGACCCTCCTAATCAGCAGGAATGTTTGGGGAAAACCCATAGATGTTTGAAGAGCTTGTTTTGTTGGGGGGTTAGGGTTTTTTTTTCCTTAGGATTCAATTCTATAATTTCTTTCCTGACCTGAAGCTTCAAGTAGCATTCTCTGTACCAGAACATTAATGTTTTCCCAGGAACTTTATTTTTGGTGTTGAGGGAGGCGTGAAATAATTGTCTGAAACTGATTCCTTGGTCTGAAGTCAGAAGTGTTTAGTGAGCAATTCTAGATGATATCAGCATACTGTTGGTTTTGATATGCTTATTTTTTAGGAAGGGGAGGCTAGATTTCAGGAAATACCATGAAGCAGATCTCTGAGGAAACTTCCATGGTAAAATAAACAATATTTAATGATAGTATGTTAAACATCAAAGTTGATACATGGATTATAACAGGAGTGCCAAAATAAGATGGGAAAGATCTAAGAACATGACCCTTGGAAAGAGGATGGTACTCGCTGTACGCTTCCCAAAGTAGGCCTTGCCAAACTCAAACTGCTGGGGAAAAGCTTTCTGGAGAAGAGAGTATGCTGAGGATGGGCTGGGCCTTAGTGCAGGTGACTTGTGAGAAGGGGGGGAGACTGAGATTTGAACGTGGGGAGGTGGCAGCCAAGAGACAATGGATAGAAACCTGCAGCTTCCTGAGAGTTGCAGTGACTCTGGTGCCACTCACCCTTGGGAGAGACAGGTGTCACAATTAAGAGCAGTGGCCACAAGCTGCAGCAGAGAAAATCAGGGAGAGTGTGGGCAGAGCAGGGGATTTATTCACTGTAGTGCAGCACTAGAACAGAGATGCAGTGACATTTCTGTCTTTGAAGGTTTTGAAGACTTAGCTGGACAAAGCTGTGACTGACCTGATGTTGTGTTGGCCATATGTCTAAGGAGGTGATGTGCAGAATTATTTTCAAATTTTGTATGTAGGATTTTTTTCCTGGTGTTAGACACCAGCTGCATTCACTTAAGAGCCATCTTTTCTGGATAATTAAATGTTTTAATGTGGACATTCATTCTCTGCTGTAGTAATCTCAAATTCTTAGAGAAGAGTTCTTTCTCTGCTTAGTGACTTGCTTGTTATTAGAAATACATACTGTTACTATTGAGAAGGACTTTCAGTGTAAAAGTGCTTGCATATACTTCTTTCAAAATCTGCAAATTTCTCCAGAATGCTAATACAGACCTCTTCTATGAAGTATTGTGTATTAAATGGTGGTCAAGCATAGAAACACTGCAAATGGATGCAATCCATCTCTGTGGTTTAGTCTGATACATTTCCAAATAGGCAAAGAAGCATTTAAAATCTGTAGGTACTCTGTTTTTCAAAGTGTTTGTTTACTCTTCAGTGCACTCTTTTCAAACTGTGGTTATTACTTTCTTTTCCTGAGAGCTAATAGTAAAATTCTCAGCAGTGCTCCAGATTTCTTTCAAAATAATAACAACATAGTCCTCTAGTGTTTATTTAATTTGTTCACTTGTCTTGCTTATATTTTATTCTGTGAGATGAGTAAGGCAAGTAAGAACCTGTGCCTAAAAACACACTTAGAGTTTGTATCTTAATACTGTTAGAAGCTATGCTAGTTTTAGTCAGTATAGTTTTACTCGGTTTCTAATAATGCTAGTTTTATTCAGAGTAGTTTTATTCAGTTTCTAACCATTGTTTGTGAGCTGATAACTGACTTTCTTGAATCTTCAATGGTCTTCTATTCTGTATCTTGGAGGAAAATTATTGTGTCTGCATTGCATGTTGGGAGGAAGCTTTCCTGCAGTCCATTTTTGTTAACTCTAAACCCCAAGTAAAGAACAAAATTTTCTTGGGAACCTTTTCAGCCTTTCCATAATGTCTCCACAGAACTGGATGTAGCAGGAAATGTAATTGGCAGTCCCTCTCTTGTCTGTCAGCAGTCCACTGCAGTTGGAATTCTCCCTAAGTGTCCATGCAGAACAGTCAGTACCTGTTACAAGTGATACTCCAACTGTTCCTTTACAGTCTTACACAGAACTTTCTTTAGCTGAAGAACTCTTCCCTGCTGATGATGGTAGCGTTAGCACTAACAGCCATGAATGTTGCTAATTTATTTAAACACTGGTTGATGGAGAGATTTCAGGTAAATATTGAAGAAGGTTCTTTTTAATGTTATTGGTTGGCAATTGGGTAAGACAAGGTTTCTTTGTAGGGCAGAACATGTAACGCAGGATGCAGTTATGGTTGGCGTACTGAGTGCCAACAGCCCCTTCAGGTTCTTGCTTTGAACCCTTAGAGAGAGACACTTGAGTTTGTCACCTTGGCTACAAACAAGCTGCCCATTGGTATTTCACCCTCTGCAACTATCAGTTTTATTGCTCTCGAACAATTATATGCTACAGTTGAACATTCTCATTAAATGTACCAGCATCCCTTTATCACCCTTGATTTTAATCCATTTCAGTATACCGTGTTCTAATAATGAAATGGTGGGCCTCAACAATTAGAACCTCATTCCAAATGCACTGCAGCGATTGCCAGTGACTCCTCTGATTACATGTCAGCCCTTGGGTGGGTTGCTGTTCCTTCTGACTGGTCCCAGTGTTTGTGATCCCACTGAATAGAGTCCCACTGCTCTGAGGGGCTGCAGCAAAGGCAGGAAGCACACACAGAGTTAGTCTGTCACGAGTCACTGCTTTCTGAATCATTCTGAGGCTAGCTCTGAATATTAAATCTAGAGACAGTATTTTTCTGGCACCATTCAGAAAAATATCTTTTCTGCAGTTGACAGCATTTATTAGTATTTCACTGTAATTAAGTATTTGAGGATTTTGGCTACCAAGACGTACTTTTCTTGTGCTTACTTTTTAAATGTCAGCAGTCTTCCATGAGAAATAATTCTTCTTGATGAAATTATTTCAGTTATTCCAAGTTACTGTTGTAGTAGACATAGAAATAAAATGTAGTGACCCTTTTCCCAAATACATTTTGTCTAAGGACATTTTGTCTTCTATGTTTCTGTTGTTTGCTAACATATGTCAGAAACATGGTATCTGACTCTGCCTAAAAAGCTGTATTGATTTTCTGATGTTTCCCAGTGGGATATGCAATTTTTTTTTTCTTTGGGCCAAGAAGAGCTTGGAAATTTGTGTAGTTTTATTCTTTGTGGCTAATTCAATTCCTTTCAGGTTTTCTAGGTTGATGAAACCTACACCTACTGGGAACCAGATTTCTAAAAAGACAATATTTCTAGTAATCTACCAAAATAGCTGGCTGCATTTCAAAATTAAATGTTTAAATTGTTGTCTGCTGTTCATGTTTTGAAGACCAACTCATTGTTGACATAATTTTATTTGGGAAAATATGTCTCAGTTACATGTTCTGAGCTTCTGAAACGACACTGGTGTCTCCTGAAATAAAGCTACTGTACTACATGAAAAGCACCTGGTACCAAGCACTTTTAAGTTCAGCACCACTGCCATGCCCCCTCACTGAAGGACTGGCTGGGGACCACAGACAAGTTTGTGAGTTGGTAACTGCTGCACTCAGTTGTTTCTTCCCACTTCTCTCCCTTATAGGATGACTGTATGGTTTTTGTGAATTGACACCATTCTCTAGCTTAGGTGGTTTATAGCACAATGCTTCTACAATGCAACCAAACAAGGTTCACAGAGAGGGGTTTCGGGTGGTTGTAATTTTATTTTTTATTAAACCCTCAGGACTTTTCTTTCCTTAAATTACTTAAAAAGATGCTCTCTGTTCAGATAATCTTTCTTATGTAGAATGAAGTCACTTGCCCCCCACAAGGACCTCAATTTCCTCTTAATTTCCGTTTTATGGCATTTTCTGTGTCCTGCTCAGTCCATTTGGAAAATCCCAATTTGGGAGTATTTGGTCAGCAGCCTGTAGAAATTGCCTGATACAATTGTCTCCTTGCTCTTGCTGGCTGAGCTTCAGCTGTGATTGGGGTTTTTTTTTGGGTACAGGCTTTGGTTGCTTACTAGTCTTAGCTTCTGTGTATCTGTGTGCCATTCCATGTAGTGCAGATGCCTCTGAATGAAACCCAGGGACTTCACTTAAAGGAAGGAAGGGCATGTTCTGGGCTGTGAACTGAATTGAGAAGTAGTTCTTGTTTCCACAGGTCATGGATGCCCTGCTGTAGCAGGGGACTGATGAGACAAGACAGGCCCACATGGTCCACACTGTCTGCTAAGGAGTAAAAATTAAATTCTGAAATTCCTCTCATGTGTCCTAGGGGGAAATGTCATTCTCATCTGGGATCTCATGGTCAGTCTGTCCTTGAGCATGGCATCAAAGTGTATTAGGTAGAGGGCTTCAAAAAAAGGAGGATTATGTAAATGATTTAAATTATCTTTCTGCTCTTTTGGATGCTGTGAGCTGTCTCTAATGAGTTCCTTATACAGGGAAACTCATCTACTCCCTCAAAAGCATGCCCATGAAGAACCCCATTGAAGATCCCTGTGAGGGATCCCACTGAAGCCTTGAACTGTGATGTTTAGATGCAGGGCACTGCTTTAATTCCCAGTGTAGTGTTCCATGCGTTTGCCAGACTGTGGAGAGGGTGCCTGTGTAGGAGAAAGTCCAGGGATTCCAAAGTCCCAAGCAATCCCCTGTGCAAACTTTACAGAGAACAGGGACTTGTGTGTACATCTAAACTGTCTTGGTGCAAAGCAGAATAACTGTGTGTTCCAGGTAGGAAGCTGAATCACTGTCATGGGTGTGTTCAGGGCAGAATAAATAAGGGCCGTTTCAAAATTAAAAGCAGCAATTTACTGGATTGTCACTCATTAATTACACACACTGCCAATAATTATGTCTCGCTTGCTATCAATATTTTCTCACATTCAGGACAGTTAATGCCTAAAAATCTTACCCTTGTTAGTTGTGAAGATCTAGTACCACAAAACTGCTGTTGTGTTCAGCGTAGTTTCTGTATAAATGTGTCTGTAAACATATGCATACAAAAATATTCATGATGTCCATTTGTATATAGCTAGGTAGTTCTCTATATACACATGTATATACACACTCAGCTGTGTGCTTGTGGGTCTGCCAGCAGTCTGCCAGCTTTGCTAGCTGCAAAATGCTTCTGCACAGCTGCAGCTGGCATAGGACTGAGCTAGAGAAGCAGATACTGATTACAGCTTGCTTTTGTTAGGAAACTTTTTATGTACATCAGGCCTCTGCCTGGGCTACTTCATGTTGTATTACACTGTTATTATGCAGAAACTTTAGCATGAAATGCTACATTCCATTAGGATAATTTATGGATCTTTGTGCTCTAAATAGTCAAGGAGGGGACAGTGGGGAATTCTGAGATTGTGTCTCTCATACACTGGCCTAGGGTTGAGACTGCCAGAGGAATATGAGCTGTTTCAGGTGTTGTAAGTTCCACAAATAGTTAATCTCTTTTCCTGCATAAAACCTATAAGCTTGTTACCAAATAAGGTGATTGAATATGAATGCTAATCTAAGGGGTATAGCAAATACATATAGTCACAAAGCTCCTCTGCTTCTCTCATATTCATATACATACATATGTGGATATGTATGTAAATGTATCTCTTGGTAAGCCATTGGATACAGTGCCAAGGTTACCAATTTAACATTGTATCACAGAAATAGAGGCTTGAATTAAGGGTCTGTACCATAGTAAAATCAGCTTCAGAAGCAGCTTGATCTTCATGTTAGGATTCCATTATGTGGATTTGTAAGAGTCACAAGAGGCTGGACTTTCAAAACCTGTTTGTGTTATTCAGCGCAACCTTTTGCAGTGAGTGCACAGTATTCTTTTTTGCAGTAATTCCATTATTTCAATGTATTTTGGAGCACCTCTATCTCCATCAGTCACTGAAACAGTCTGTTCCATCCTGAATTGCATGTTGAGTGCTGTGACTCAGGCTGCTGCCAGCAGATCCCTTTTATTTCACATGGTGTCCCTTAGCCAGCACAGTTGCCTCCGCTTAGAAGGGTTTTGTTTTTTAATTATTTATATACCATTCTGGATTGAAGTGACAGTAAGAGTAGATGTAATACTTAGCAGTAAAATTGGCTTACTGGAATAGGCAGTGTTCTTACCATCTGAAATTCTTAGATACCTTTCGAGAAGAAATTTACAAATGTTTATTTTTTAATCACAGGAAGTGCAAACTATTATTTGATCTCAAAGAGTGTAATCAAGTGAAGAAGTACCGAATAAAAGCCCTGTGGCTATTAATTAGATTTTACTTTCTCTAGTACTACTTTGCATTTAAGAGGTGTCTGTGTTTTTAATCTTTAAACCATACTTTTCTTCACTTCCACTGAATTCTTGCAACTGGAAAACTGCTTAAATCCTCTGCAAGCAACCTGTATATACCCATCACACTGACTTTCATGCTAGAGATCAGGTTATGGGGGAATAGTAAAATACTTGAGGTACATGCCTCTTGTGTCAAATCACTTCTCATGCTGCCACCACCTGTGCCTGTAGGTCTAGGTTGCACACACCTCTTTTAACTTGCCTGCCTGCACATCTGCTTTATTTCAGTGCTCTGCTATCATGCTAATTCCATATGAAACTCATCCAGTAGCTTTTTAGACCTTACTTGACCATACTTCAGGTGGGTTTTTAGAAGTTTTCCTCCTCTTAGACTCCTAATTCATGACTAGTAACTTACCCTGATTTTCTTATCTTCAGAAGGAAAACCATTTTTTTACTCCAACTTGCCCAATTTTTTTTTTTTTTTTTTTAATGGTCTTTTTTTAATTACTTTTGTTGGGGCACAGAAGATGTCTGCAGGTGGCTGAATGCCCAAGAGAGTCATCTCCTGTGTTGAAAGGCCACTGGAGTTGAGTTAAGCCAAAGCTGTGGCAGGGATGCAGTGTGTGTAGCTGGGCTCTGAAGCTGTGCCACAGAGAGCTTCAGTCACTGCCTGTGCTCTCACTTCCATTTCAAAGCTGCCTTTGAAGGAGTAGTTCTTCAGTCTTCGTTCCAGTGGGAGCTCTCCAGCCTTTTCCCAGTCTGCTGGCACCACTGGGTAAGTTGTTCACAGTCTTTGTACATGTGGATAAACACTGGAGGGAAACTTTGGTTATTTACCACAAATTCTTTTTCTTGAGATAAATTGTGGATTTGCTAGTTACTTCCCTTTTTTCCCTGAGTGAAGAATTCCAAACGTTTTGAATTTTAAAAAAAGAAATAGATTTTTCTTCTGGTCAGTTCTATGAGGTGGTGACTGTTCATGTCCAGTCAGGTGTGTTTGTTTTGTTAAGACACTCTTTAGGTGAGTGTTGGACACATGTGGACAGTTTAGCTTGGGAGACTGTTTTTTTTTCACTGTCGAGCTGTTTTGATGGTGGCTGAAGTGGTGTTAATCACTTAACACATCTGAATTAAAAGGTACAAGTACAGTGGCTCATGCTCTCACCTGTTGGCAGTGGCCTTCTGCAAAGCTGAGAATCTATTTTCGTGATCATTTTATTGTTAAAAATAACAGGCACAGAGTTGCTAATTGGAATAAACTGGTTAGTGAAGTTTAGTTTTCTGTGTGAAGAGCTGGGTCCTGACAGCTATTAAACTACAAAATGGGGTCATTAGTTGGTTTTGATTAAAGATGACAAAATCAATCAAAAATATTAGAGGACTAAGAAGACATGCCTATAAGGAAATATGAATAATATTATTTAAAAAAACAGAGGAATTGGGGAACACTTGATGAATTTTAAAGCAAATGAGGTTAATTTCAAGAATGTAATTTTGGTAGTGTGAAATCTTTAATTACTTTAGGGACTTTGAACATTATGCTTATGAACATATTGATATTTTCCAAACATCCTCCTTTCTACATGTTCCCCCTCAGGGAAAGCAGAAATACAGATGCTCATATTGAAATTTGCTTTTAATTTTTGTTGCAGGAGAAACAAAACAGAACATAAAGAAAACAGAAATAAAATGTACAAATAAAACAAACAAATCCCCATAAAAGTTTAGTACTTCTCAGTTCTCTAACACTTGATATTTTTAATTTTACTTGTTTAATTTTGCTTTTGAAAGACTGAAAAATGAGTAATTTCCACCTGTTTTCAGTTGCATCCACTTCTCCACTATATTTAGGCTGCCTAGAAAAATAAAGCCAAGTACAGGAAAGATGCACGTTATTGGTGTAATTCAAGTCCACTTAATGCAGTATTTCAGAGGGTTGCCTGACCATTTGAGGTCTATGAAGTATTTTGGAAGTATATTTGATGGGTAAGAGCTCATATATGCACCAAAACGCCTTTTTTTTTTAAGTCATTGTTTGGAAGCTCAAAACTGAAATAAATCCCAGTAGTCTTGGATTTGAGGGAGTTATCACTTACAGGGGAAATGACGAGGAATTAAGGCCTGTTAGATAGCCCAAGTGTATTTTCACGCTTCATTAGCAGATTGGTGTGTGTATATATTTTAGACCTGCAGTATAGTCTTGTGTTTTAATTGTCTGTGTAAAAGTGCCATTGCTGAAAAGCCCCATCTGAAATGCTGGCAGAGGAAAGCCCTGAGGTGGTGGTTGTGTACTCAAGTGCACCCTGGGTTGCTTCACTTGGAATTATTTTGATAGCCTAGGTACCAAAATCTTTGTTTAACTGGAGAAAAAAAACCCGTTATGAACTCAGTGGTGGTTCTTGTATTTTTTTTTTTAAACAATAAATAGGCACTTGTTCTCCTTAATTATTTTATTTGGTTGCAAATGGAAAATGTACCTTGTCTTTTCTGTACTGTTATAAATCTTTCCACCGACCTTTTTTAAGGTGAGACAATTCCAGTGATAATCTGAAGAGTGTAGCACTGATTTTAAATACCCTGTTTTTCAAATTAAGTGGCAACTACTTGTTTGGTCCAAGGCAGTGAAGTTACTATAATTTGAGAATGAATTTAAGTGTCTCCAAGGGTTATGTGCGTCTGCTCATTAAAGTTAGGGAGGAAAGCATTATTGGGGCACCTTTCGTACTACTTAAAGTATTAATTTGCCAGGTTTTCTAATTCGGTTGTCTTCAGCTGAAGCTTTGCCTACAAATTTATTATATACTTCAAGATTTGCCTAAAATGTTCCACATTTATTGTATTAGTAGTACTGCTTTCATGTGTTAAGAATTTGTGAATTGCACAGTGTGAATTGTGGAGTGGAGGGTTGAACACAGTATTAGTGTTTGAAACCAGCACGTTGCTGGAGAGAGAGCTTTAGTGCCATGAGGTTTGTTCTTCATACTGAATATTACTCAAGTTGAGTTGTATCCTTTTGCATTTGTTTCTTCTATGTCCTCAGACTCCAAGTGACAGGAAATGAGTTTGGTCTGGGCCTGTTTGAGGTCCTTCTGTGTGTGTGATGGATTTTCCATCTGCATTCCTTCCATATTCTGTGCCAGGTTTCATTTGCTTCTGATTGATGTGAAGGGTTGAGGGAGATGCAGTGCTACCAGGTCACTATGCAGAATAAGGCCCTGGAGCATCAGAAGGAAATGCCCAGGCCATTCTGGGTAAAGCACAGGTTAATATCAAACTGACTCAAAATGCACAGTTTGATTCAATCAAACAAGATAAATTGCCCTGGTAAATTCAGGTTACAGTTGTGGGACTTCCTCAGTTGAAGAATAAGCATCAGTCTTCTGCTAGTTACATTTCCATTCAGACTGAAAGCAGATTGTGAAATAGTGGAAGGCTGTTCAGCAGTGGTTCCAACTTTAAGCCAGGTTGTTCATCCCGATCCTTTGCTAAACTTGCTATTGAAATCACCAACAAATTCTTACAACTGCTTCCCCAGCTCCCCTTTTAAAACTTCTTTCTTCTTTGTAGTACTGTACAACCACCCACAGCTTACGTGCTCACCGTGGGCATTTTTATAACTGTGATAAAAACTACAAATGTATTCTCTTTTAAAAGTAATTGCACTATTACTGTAATGCTTTTTAGGAAATAAAGTTTTTATCAGTGTCAGGTGTTTTGCCAAAAAAGAAAAAATCACGTTCTATCCTTTTTATGCTCACTGAATTTTGGTTTCTTTTTTTTTAATAGTGATTCCAGAGTTTATAAGTCAAGTAAATATTGCATTGGAGAGTTTAAGCAAGAACACAGTGCATCTGTTTGATGACAACCAGTTTGTTGACATTTCCAAGAAGGTGTATGATACAATTCATAACATCAGGTGCTCAGTCATGATGATTCGGGTAAGTTTGTAATTTGTTCTTTTCATATCTGAGATGGGTCAGGATGTCAGGGCATTTTTGGGAGCATGGAGAACTGTGTGTGTGATAAGTGCCCCCAAGCTCATATCCAGGTTGAACTGACCTGGGAAATTTGGGTTACAATGAAACGTGTGATTGTAACTACAGAAGTCTAGAATTGCATTGAGTACCAAGTCAGAAAGTTGCATAAAAATGTCTTTACTTCTTTAAAAATACGTAGTTTTGTTTGGTTGGTAAAGATCTTCGTTCACTTCATTAATTACTGAATTGCAGCTACAAAACCAAATCTTCTTGTAGTTCTTCAGCTTTAACGTGTGGAATGTAGGATAAGGGAGTATTTCCAGGTGATTCTGGTAATCCCATATCAAGTTCTTTCAGCTTTACACCAGAAGACTTAACCTGATTTCTTTCATTCTTACACAATTACGACCACTGCGCTTAACCTTGTGTTTATCCTGAAGTTCAGAAACTGAATCAGAACAGCTGATTTTTAAAATTCAAGCCGGAATTTTGTCAGATGCAGAATTTCCCCCAAATATCTTCATAAAAAATGGTAAACAGCTGAGCTGCAATGTCTGTATGTTCAGCAATTTTCTTTTAAAATAAGATTAAACATTAATAACGATACAGATTTTTTCAAAGGAAGTTCGTCTTCTGCATCGACTTTCCAGCTGAGAACATGGTAAGAAACAGATTCCTTTTCTTGGGAGTACAAACCCATTACAGACCAACCTGACCAACAGGTTGTGGGAGGTGGGTCTGCCCCTCTACTCCATTTCAGTGAGATCCCACCTGCAGAGCTGCCTCCAGCTCTGGGGTCTCAGCACAGGAAGGACAGGGAGCTGTTGGAGCGGGTCCAGAGGAGGCACAGAAATGATCAGAGGGATGGGGCACCTCTCCCATGAGGAATGGCTGAGACAGCTGGGGCTGTTCAGGCTGGAGAAGTCTCTGTGGAGGCTGTACTGCAGCCCTTGGGTACTTGGAGGGGGCTTATAAACAAGATGAGAACAGGCTTTTTAGTAGGGCCTGTTGTGGTAGGGCAAGGGGTAATGGTTTTAAATGGAAAGAGGAGAGATTTAGCTAGATAAAAGGAAGAAATTTATTACAAGGTGAGTGGGGAAACACTGGCAAAGGTTGCCCAGAGAGGTGGTAGAGGCCCCATCCCTGGAAGCATTCAAGGCCGGGCTGCAGGGGGCTCTGAGCAAACTGATCTGCTCATTGCAGGGGGCGTTGGACTAGGTGGCCTTTAAGGGTCCCTTCCAACCAAACCATTCTAATGTGAAGAACATTGGTCTTAACATATTGTCGTGTGTAAGTTAAAGTAGGAATTCTAATGTGCAAAATTATTACAATGTCTCATCCTTATTGCAGTTGTCAGTTAGGAAGCTGTTTGTACACTGAAGAGAGACCCTGAAACATCCAACATGTATCCCATAGCAGTAAGAGTTTGTGAGCTGCACGTAGGTCCAAACTAAACAAACCAGATTGTAGGTGATGCTCTGTTAGGTCTTCAGATCAGTTCCTTTGTCAGTGAAGACAGGCTAGGAGATCTCATTTTTTTTCTAGATAAGCTTCTTTTAATGTCTGTGCTGCTCATCCCTCCCTTAGTGACTCAGATGCTCTTGGGTCTTTTAAGATTAAAGTTGCTTCTGTTTCTCAGTGACATCATAGTCTTCTGTATGTCCAGTCCTCTTAGGCTTGAATTCCATGATCATGACTGAGGACTTCTTTCTGGAGTTTTGCATTTTTGGGGAATTGGGAAATGCACTGAGGAGTATAACACGGCTTCAGTCAGATTCTGTGAAAAGGCAGACACAGCTCTGCAGGAAACTGTTATTTTCTTAGAGTCCTCTGTGGTGGGTGTATGTATGTGGGCAGTCACTTGGAAAGGTTTTATGAGGGGAAAATCCTCAGATGTGAAGGGACTGTAATAGGCCCAAGGCCCAGGAAGTGCCTAGTGTGTAGTACATGTGCTGTGCACCCATAAAATCGTGAGTCACTGCCCAGCACCTGAGTGGAAAGTAGTAATAGAGTGGGTTCTGTCAGGGCCATCTTCCACTGCTGCTTTGCAAGTCCTCACGAGAGCTCAGGAGATTTAAAAAAAAAATTGTTAGAAAGGACGTGAGATTTCTACTTAATGAATACCATTGCTCAGCTGCAGCCATGGGAAGGTTTTTTGAGGTTTGGTGAAATGTTAGTCATCTACTCCAGCATCCCTTAGCGATAGTGATTGCCAGCACAGAGTGCTGAGAAAACCCTGGCATTCATTTTCTGAGTCAGGATGTATTTGCATTCCTAGTTAGATACATTCCAGACAGTGCCAGTTTCCTGGAAGAAGCTTTAGTAAATCTGGTGGTTACTCAGATGTACACTGTTAGTGTAGCAGCCAAGGTGAGGAAATGAAATGTTCTGTGGCCAACGTGCTGATAGTGCCAGAGAACGATGCCTCACTGATTACAGGGGATTGATTGCAAGGCTGAATCAGGGTAAGAACTCGTTTATCAAAAAATAATTGAGAAATGTAAATGAACAAGGCCACTCATTCACAGGGGGCAATTTTTCAACATGGCAGTAAAAGCTGAAATACTCCAGTTTCTCAGGAAGCATTGAAACCATGTAATTAAACAGAAAGACTGTTTTTAAAAATAGAATTCCTACCTGTAAAATGCTGCCCAAAACTAATGTTAATGCAAATGCATTGCATTGCATTAACAAGCTACGCATTTCAGTGTCCAAGCTTAACCAAAGATACATAAAACATTCATTGCAGTCCTGCAAGGTGTAAGGTAACACTTGAGAGCAGCTACATAGTGGCACATGTGTGGTACTGCTGAGCTGTAATAGAGCTGCCTCTGGAGCATCAGGATGCTGCTCCCTTTGAGATGCTTTGCACTGTTCCGTTGCAAGGACTGCTTAAGGCAGTGGTAGCTGTCGATTTGAAATAACTAAATAGTTGATCCAGGGCATATCCACAGTTCTCAGTCATTTTTTGACTCAAAGCATCCCATTTTTGTTGTGTTTTAGAGATTTTTTGTGGACTTGATCTTGCACAGGAGCATATGTACATTATCTGGATAACATTTTAATCAGGATATTGATGTTACAGAAATAGATTAGATTAGATAGTACAATTAAAGGCAATTCTTCCATGTGAAATATGTAGGAATGTCAAAGGAAACAGGTTGATGGTTCTTGAGACAATACATATTAAATGCTGCAGAATTTTAAGATTAATGGTAGAACTTTTTAAAAAACTTCTGTATGAAGGTGGTTTTAGTTGAAAAATGTGAGATAGCTGGATTGAAGTAACATCTAGCAATATCCCATTAGGGTATAAACTCAGTGGAAAGGAATGACTTCAAAAGAATAATAACTGCTGGTAGCTGGAGCAGTTATAATTATTCTAACAAATATACCAAGAACAGTGGAAACAGTGTCACCAAGTCAAAAGTTTCACAGAATTCTTTGTTCTTTTTGGAGGATAAACAAGTGAGCAGCTGTTCAGGTTTTACAGAGATAAAGAAGAGGGCAAAAAGTTCATATACTCTATGCAAAATGCTTTTACTATTCTTACATTCATGGAGGCAGTGAGTGAGGAACCCATGTTCTCTAATTTTGTGAGAAGTGGAGAATGTATATTGAAATTGCACTTCTTAGCAATTTTAAAGCATTTATTAAAAATCCTTTCTGCTGAATGGGTATTCTGTGGGTGCTGTTTCTCTCAGAATTCTGGCATGGAGACCGTAGGTTCCCTCAAGAGATTATGGTGTTAGGCTTTTTGAGTTTGTTTTGCATATTGTTCCTTGATTTCCTTCCCAGCCTCCTCAGCCTCCCTGAAAACTGAAGCAAAGCATTTGTTTTCCTTTTCTGTGTTATCTAGATACTTTTATTTCAACTAGATCCTCCCTGCATCTCCAATCAATTCCTAATATTCCTGTTTCTTTAGCTAACAGTCTTTTACTGTGTGTTTTAATTTCCTTTGGAAAGTCAAACTCAGTTTAGGTGCACATTCAAGAGTCTACAGCATAAAATGCTTTTTCATATGTTTTGGCTTTCTTAGAATATGCTTGGATGGGTTCCCTTTTTTACTTCTTTTGTTGGTTGCAAGTCTGGTGTGGTTTTTCATTCTGTTTTAAAGAAATGTAAGAATTAGTCCGTAACAGAGCTTGTGAGTTCTTCAGTACACTTGATTTCTCTCAGTAAGAGACATCACAGAAGAATTCATTATCTTACACCCAGCAGAGTTACAGGAATTTTTAGAACATGGACCGCTAGGACAGGAAGGTAGCAAGTGGTGAAAACCTTTCAGCCAGTTAATGAGTGTCTAGTTTAAATTCTACCATGGCTTTTATTAATGACAGAATTATCCTACACATGCAGGGCTTTCTGCCTGTTTTTACTTCTGTAGTCCAAGTGAAATAGATCCTGCCTAATGTGGGCAATAACAGGCATAAATTGAACCTCTCTTAAAAAGCTAAAGAAAACAAAGCAAAGCAGGGAAACATATGAGAAGGGCAGACATTTACTGCAGTCCTGTTGTTCGTTTTTCCAAGAGGGCCTTGAGACCTCATGGAACAGACAGACAAGGAAGAGTTCATACAGCTTTGTTAAACTTCATTGTTGTTGGTCTGAAATATAGGATGCTAATCCATTACAAACTCATATTGAGAATCCCTTTTCTATCCTACACCAAGTGCATAAGAGGCAGAACCTTTGCAGCAGAAGTTAGCCACTTGGTCCTGCACCTCTCAGCACTTTCTGGTTGTTTCTGACCTAAGTAGGTCAGGACCTTTCCTTCCTCAGCTCCTTATCAGCTTCAGTCCTGTCACCCAAAGATTTATATGTCTGGATGCAGTGTGACTGCAAAAGAATGTATTCATGTGATGTCTTTAGAAAAGAGTGCAGAAGAAATACCTGTTGCCTGTTAAGGATAGTGGCACACCTCTTCCTTAACACCTCCAGGTTATTATCCTGAGTCACATAAAAGGAGAATGTTAGTTTGTGCTGTAGAACCCAAATAAGAGGTGTGTTAGAAGTGTTTAGTGCCACGATCAACTGTGGATACCTGCAAGTAAAAGCTTCGGACAGCTGCTTGTCCCTGCCATATTACTTGGTTTTTAACATGTCAAGTCACAATCACCAACCTTGAAGTATCATTATGGGAAAACTTAAAGCACTATCCCACATAGGTTACATTTCATATATTAATTCACCTACATATATGTTTTCTAAAAATGTCTATGTTCTTTACAGTATCCCTGGGAAGGCTTCTCGTAATGTACAAATACTTGTTATAATTTATATCAGTATTAGCATCATAGAGTCAGTCATTATTATTATGACTCTGCCTTGCAGTTATCTTATCAAAATGCATTGTACTGAACAGCTTTGGGGCACACTCAGCATACATTTCAATTTAACATGCAGACATTTTTAAAAATGCTTATCTCCCTCTTTTCCAGCGAACAGCTATACATATCAATTTGCTTCTATTTCATGTTTATGTACCATGTAACAAACTCTCAAAGGTCTCAGTTTCATTAGTATAGGGCCTTTAATATCTCCAGCAAATCAGATGACTTCTGGTTCTCAGTGTGATAGTGTTGCTGACTTTGTTGCTTTACAGAGTAAAACGCTGCTCAGTAGTGTATCTGTAAATAATACCCACCTCTTTTTTTTTCCTTGAAAGTTTCATCTATTTGTCTTAACATGTGGGCAGGATGTTACCCTAAGAAATAGCTTTAGTTTGGAGTTGCCCCAATTGTCATAACAAGCACCTGTTCCTAAAAGCTGAGGTGTTTACACAAGAGGAAAAAAAAAATTGTTAGTAGAAATACAGATGGTTTATTGATTTTAAAAACGGATAGTGTATTCACATCTCAGGTAGAGGGGAGAGAGACAGAAGAGGAAAAAAAGCACACGCTTACCCTTCCCATCTCAGACGCAGGAGTGGAAGCTAGAGCACAGATAAAATATTGTTTCACTCAGGGATGGGTGGCCCTCCCTCCTCCCCTTTCTTCAGTTCCCCTTTGCTTAAGCATTGAAGTAGAGTCCATCCACAGGGTAGCTGGGAAACGGTGGATTTTTTTTTTGTTAACAAAAAGACAAGAGAAATTATCTGCTTTTGTATGCTTCTGCATTTCTGCACTTTGAGATTAACAGGTTTTAACTTTTTGGTTCTTTGTACGTCTTTCTGACTGCTGCCCCATTCCCATTCTACAGGCATTTGCTCAGGCTTTACAGGGAGATTCCTGATTTTAGATTCTGGGTTCTTTTTTATGTACAAAATGGACAGTGACTAGAAAAAAACATGCCCCCTTTAGCCTCCTATGTGCAATTCCAAAATGGTCCTTTCATGTCCATGTGTTCCATTATTTCTGATTGCAGAGAAATCATCCAGTGGTAATGTCAGAAGCAGCTGCCCGCCTTCTGAGGAACAGTATGTAGAACTCCTGTGTTGTTTTATGTATGTGCTGGAGGAGCAGACTCTCTCCAATTGCAGCTATAATAAGCTTGTGAGAAAGCACTTGATGTTGTCAGGCCAGTCTTGTGTACAGGTCTGATGGGGAAGATTCTTTCCTCTCCAAAGCAGCAGCTCACATGCACCACCCTGGTGACTCTACAGACGAGTAAATGGAAGTGGATATTTAGAGCAGTACCAGGAACTCACCATTTGGACGGCGCCATGGTCAGACCTGTAGTTTCTGTATGTTAACACGTGCTAGTTTTTTCCCCCATTGCTTTAAATTCCTTCAATACTACTCAGTTATGTTTTTCATTTTCATCAAGATATTATGGTTAATGGACCCTTCTTTTTGAGGCAGAAATATTGCAGTATCTTTTGAACTTCATCTTACTTTATCACACATTTCACTTGTCTCACCCTCTTCTCACTGAGGGGAAGGAGGAGAGAAGTGTGCACAGAGGCTCACAGAGGGAAATGACCTCAGGAGATCAGCTGGTCCAACCTGCTGTTGAAAGCAGAGTGTTATCCAGGGCCCCTCTCAAGACACATCTGACTTCACTGTTTGCTTTTTAATTTTGTCTGTTAGAATTAGAACAGGAATGGGGAATTGATGGGTCAAACAAAGCAATAGTGTGTGTTAAACTTATAAAAGGAAGCTGCTTGCTATGCTGCTGCTGCTAGTCTATAATACTTTCACTGTTGTTGGCTGTGTTTATTCCTCATTGTTTACATTCAGCACAGAAATGTATGACCCATCTTTTCCAGTTAAAAATGGAATTTTCTTTAGCTTGGCTTAGGTTTCCAGTTTATGTCAGCTAATGGAAGGGATGTTGTGTTGTGTTTTGCTTAAGAAAAGAAAGAAAAAAGGAAAAACTTTATGGGTACATACAGACAAAAATAATAAGTGATTTCAGAAATGCTGGTACAGAGATAGGGATGATGGTGGTGTCAACTGCATACTGCATCCATTGTAAGATCCATGTGCAGTTATCCATCCTGGCAAATCTGTGTTGTCTTCTGCCCAAACCACACAGCCGTAGGCATCGTGCAGGACTGTGAAATAAGAGCTCCTCCGCAGCAAATTGCTACATGGCTTTCCATGGAAATCTCCCAGTGCTGGGATCACTGGGTCACACACAGGAGTCAATATGCTTATGGATGGCATAAACAGTTTTGACTAACATACTACTTTAAATGTCAGTTCTTCCCAGTCTAGTGATTAAATTACATTTCAAGTGTCACACATGATTATGCTTTTAATTGTTCACAAAATTACCCTTCTCTTTCAGAAAGACAGAACCTTCCGGAATTATTTGATAGCTCTGGTTTAGTGGCTCATTGGAAACTTAAGCACATAACAGTATTTTTTCTGGAACATTAAAATCTTTGCTGAGGGTCTTTTTATCTTAGAGCAAGAAAAAGTGATGTGTACTCCTTCCTTGCCATTTGGTGCTTACTGTCTAATATAAATTATATTCCCAGAGAAATGGAATGAATATTATGCTGTTAAAAGGATAGGACTGAATTACTGGAACCAAAACTGGGAAGCACAGTAAAAGTGTTACAAATCATAGATACTCTATTAAAATATGCCTCCTGCCACATGGCTCACTGGAGTATGAGCAAGGCAAGCCTGGGAATGGAGACTGCAGCTCTCAGGAGCACTAAGTTCTCAGGCTGTAGCTGTGATGCTGCAATCAGCCCTGTCAGGGCTGGTGCAGTTCTGCCTCGGAGATCTTGGTTGCTCAGGCTAGATCTGGCTGTATTTCCCTTTGCCGCTGATCACAGTGATCCGTAAGGTCCATGGCTTAGTTGAAATTTCTCAGTTGCCATTATCACTGTGGAACCCTTTATCTGGTAGGATGGATCTTTTTAGTGTGGTGCAGAAAAGCAATGAGATACATCACAAATGTGTTCAGAATGTTACTGGACTTCAAAACCTAATGGTAATGATATGTGTTAGGTGGTGATCTGAGTTCTGCTGGCTCAAGAGTAGGGTAGCAGTGCTGGGGTCTGTATCATTCTGTGCTTTGACGTTGGTGTAACAGTGTCAGATCTGGTCCTCTTGTGGTGCATATCCTTGCTGATAAAGCAGTGTAACAGTGGGTTACAATTAATCCCCAAAGGTTTGGGATTAATTGGTTCTTTATTGCTTCCCTGAGTTCTTTTGGTTTCTGTTTTTAGAATTCCTTAGTATTCCATGGGTATATTTGAGTTCAGGTTCTGCTTTTATGACAGCTTCCTTCCATTTTTTAAAATTACATTGCTTGCCAACTTGAATCACACCAGGTTGTTTCCTTGAAAGTGTGCTCAGGGTTGGAATGCAGTTGAGGGAGGGAGGTGGACATAAGGAGACATAGTGATAACAGGGAAACTGACTCACAAAAAAAGAAACCTTGGAAAAAAATTCTTTGGAGAATTGAAAAAAAAAAATAATACCCTCCACTGAGCCTGGCAAGTGGAAGATGGTATAAGGATTCTGTAGAGGTTGACAAAACTGATGCTACCTAATTTCCTGAGAAGCCCTGGGGCTTACAGCCTATTCTTAAAATAGAGACAAAGGAGTCCCTTCATTATATTATCAACAAAATCAGTGTACATGAGTACTGAAGGGAAGTGTGTTGCAGCAGAGGAGTCCTGTGCATCCTCTAGCACATGGATTGGGTTGAAATTGCTGTTTTCCTGCACCATTCTTCCAGTGTAGCCTAGCAAACAGCAACAGGGCATCCAAAGTAATTGCTATACCAGGTACTTAAATTATTAGGAAATTGGAGCAGTAATATTAATTTAAATTAGTTTGTTACTCTGAGTGCCTTGTGATCCTGGTTGTCATGAGGTAGTCTGCATAGAATTGTAGAAAATGGAAGAAAACCTGGTTATTTAGCAAGTAGAACATAATTCTTTTGGAAAGTGGAAGCCTTCCTTTTTGCTGAACATGGTCCAGCATGAAATGGCACATGAGAAATGATCATATGGGCCAGTGTGATTAGCCTTTGAAATCTCCTGGAATCTGCTACAATACACCTACAGGAGGAGTCACAATTCCATGTTAGGATACAGCAGAGCATGTCCACATCAGGGATAAAGAGCTGCTGGAAAGCATCTGGAGTGAGGTCGTGGCAGCCTGGGGATGCACACAGGTACAACTGCATGTCCCTGAGAACGGTTTTGTCACCTGACACCTGCCTCAGGCAGCCCCTGCACCCAGAGCAGCTGCAGGGCCCCATCCCTGCCATCTCATCCCTTACTGCGGTGTTCTGGGGTTCCTCTGTTGGGTCATGGCTAGCACATGGGGGGGAGTATCCTCATTATTGCACGGACACTGAAGCTCACTGGCTGACTGTGTAGTCTTGCAGGGCAGGCACAGGCTTGGCCACAGTAATTGGTGTCAGAGCCACCTGGGGGGCTGGTGTCCATGTTTCTTCTGCCTACGTATATTGTATTAATCACACCTCTGCTTGCCTTTTGCCTACTTTATGATCAGGGTGTGGTTTGTGCATGGAGGAAATCAGATCAGCAGATACCAGCTGTATGTTTGTTGCGATGTCTTCTCAGAATGGGGACTGGACCCTTCTGCCCTAGTGAGAAACCAGTCTGGCATAACACCTGAGCAGGGCATGCCATGGCTGGGAGCTTGGCTGGCCCCACAGGGAGGCTGTGTCAGATACACTCTGAAATGCTATGGGTTGGGAAAGCTGCGTTCCAAGTGCTTAAAGAAACAAGCAGGAGACTTAATTAACATTCAGCAAATGAAAAACAGACATGAATAATTGTTTGCTGTTTTAGTAAGGGAATCCTAAACACAGCAAACAAAGGTAAAGCCATCATAGTACTGGGTTATGTGCTTGAAGTGATGCGAGGTCACACCAGTGCCCTGGACGCATGGGAGTGTGGAGCTCAGTCTGGCTGCTCAGAGGGCAACCAATAAAACATCTGCTTGTCACCTTGGTAAGTGGAGCCAGAAGCAGAACTTACTCAGATTTTAAGCACAGCAACATCAGTGAAAATTGTGAATTAATTTACCAGGGCTGGGGTTTGCAGTTAATCACTTATTGCTGAAATGGAGCCAGTCCCCAAGAGATCTGAAGCCTGAAATTGTGTCTGCCTAAACTTAGGCTTTTCTTTCCACTTGGTGGTTCCATTCCATTAATACAGCCTTAAACCTTGCATCTTCCAGCTTCCTCCATCTCGGACTGGGCTGCTTGATTTGCTTGTGCAGTTTATAGGAAACTAACAGGTCAGAAAGCAGGTGACTCACCCTGGTTGTCCTTTAACTGCAGAAAGGGAGTTATTTTTTTTCCTGAATGAAAAGATCATCCTATCTGATGGGGTTACTGCTGTATTGTTGGTCTTGTTTATATGTTTGGGTTATTAAATGGCATATTAAATCACACCATGCATTTGCAAAACATACTGAATTTATAACTCACAGGACTGTTTTCTCCCTCTAAAATTCTCACATTTCTCACCTGGTAGAGTAAAACTGAGATGAAATTTTAGATTGTGTTTAGTTCATTAGTAAAAAGCTTCTTTTTCTGCTGGTATTTCTCTTCCAGAAAGCTCAGCAGCAAGTATTACCTGCAGCCTGGCTCTTTAGAGATGGAATGGTTCAGTCCTACTCAGCCTGTGGGATTGCCAGATAGCTCAGGGCTTTGGCAGGCAGCTTCCACCTGGCAGCGTTTGGGTTTAGGCTGTGATACATTTCCGCTCCTTTTTGTTTATTCTTGGGTATGTTGATGAGCTCTGAGATTTATCTACTGCCTGGGGAAGAAAAAAGGTTGAGCAGTATTAATTGCCAAAAAATACCATCCTCCACAAAGAGAAGGTAAGGGGAACAATTAGGATTCTTTTCAGGGACCATTCAGCAATCCACACAAATAGCTTACCACAAAGATGTAGCATAGTATTCTTTGAGGACTTGTGGTGCTGCGTTGCAGGCGTAGCTATGCATTGTCCTGCCTCACACAATGATGTTTCTTTGTATCCTCATTTCTTTTCCTTCCCCTCCTTTTTTCATTTCTTTTCTATTTTCTCTCCTCTTACCTTACAGTTTGTCATATGTTGTTTATATGCAGATTCTCTTCTCATGCCTCATACTAAGGTAGTGTAAGAATTGTCTTTTGTAAAGCCTGAAAACTGGCCTCCCCACAGGGTGCCAGTCTTTCTGGAAAAGGGTAACTAACAGATAAATTCTGATTTTTATCTGACCTAAGATAAATGCAGTAATCAAATGCGTACGCTAAAGATGCTGAACTAACTCTATCAATACTGTCTCCTGTGCAGATCAGGATTAACTTCAAATAATTCCCAGTGTTCATTTTTCTGACCTGTTCTTAGAAACATCCACAGCTAGCAACTGGAGGGTGCCTTCAAGAAGTCAGTCCCAGTCCATTCCCTTTAGAAAGTTTATCCCTAAATCCACTCCACACATCTGCTTATGGCATCTTAAAGCACTTCATGTCCATCAAGGATGGATGATCTCCTTCTGCTTGTTTCCTGTACACTTAAAGTTTGGGTTTGTTTTGGGATTTTTTCACATCATGCTGATGCTTGTTGGATCCTGCTCTCCAGCTGTGTCCTTCCTTTGGGAAGTGCAGTGCCCAGCACTTGATACAGTACGTGCAGTGGAGGCTCAGGGCTCAGTTGAAGGGAGGGCATATTTCATAAGATTTGCTGTCTTTGTGCCTGCAGATACTTAAAACAGTCTGATTGCCTTTGTTTTCAGGAATGTGAGGCTGCTGCATCCTCTTTAGCCTGTGCTCCCCTGTAATTCTTAGTGCTTTTCTAGCAAGCATTTATCATGTGTGTTTTTCTCTTTGCATTAAAAAAAAATACCCGTATTCTGTTCCTTTTTAAAATCTATTGCCGTGGGATAAAAATATTTCTATCAGTGCCAGTTACTGATTAAATCTAGGCTGGTTATGGTTAATTTGTGTTTAGATTTATTAGTTCTTGCTGTTCACTTACTGTTCAAGTCAGATAATACTGGAGATGTCTGAAAGACTAATTTCAGTCCATGCAACCAAGCAAGGTTTTACTGAGTTAGAGTTGGTTGCAGTAATTCAGCTTTGTAGGTACCATAGTTAAAAATAAGAGAAGTGAGGATTTAAGTCCCAAAATGAGCAGTGAGAACCTCCAAAATTCCCTAGTTGTTTAAGCAAGTGCACTCTGATTTATTGCAGCTACAATAACCTGAGCATTAGAAATTGCGACCTGTGGGAAAAACACCAAATGTGTTAGTCCTAGTTAGCCCAGGGAACAGAGAACCAAAGGGGAGAGAAGATGGGATATCTGTTTTCATTGATGTAAAATGTTGCACAGGACTGGAGAAAATCTATGTTACATATTCATAATTGATAGAAACAGAATAAACTCTGACTACAAGGGGAAGATTCAGTTTGGACATGAAGAAAACCAAATTTCATACATAAGACTTTGGTCAATTTTCATATATATTAAGGCTTTCGTGTTTGACTTTGTGCCAGTTTTATCTCTGTCAGTCTGTTAGCAGATGACAGAGTTGAGTCTGTCCTGTTTTACTGGGCAGAAGAGGCTGTCAAAGCTGCATATTGTGAAAAAATGTGCAAAGTACTGATCTGGATAACTTTTCATTTGATATCTTAGAGAGGAAGATTCTGTACTGCCTTTCACAGAACTTGCTCACAAAACCTTCCCAGATGGAAGAATTCATTTCACATACAAACAGGAATTTTAGCATCTACAAAAATTCTAAGAAAATCATGTAATAAGTAATTTGTTCAGAAGCTGGACCCAAACTAGTGTTCTTTGAGGGGCAGTTGCGGGGGATTGTGTGTGTTTAATTCCGCTTTGCTTGGAGAGCCTACTTGGTAATGAGGGCTCTCAGCCTCCCAAAGCAGAATGAAATTACTGATTTGGGACATGAAGGCTGGTGTGCACAGTGATGGCCTTAATGGGTTCCTTAGTTCCATGTCAGCTGGCACTGATCATTCACTTGAACATTATTGGTTACTGAATGACTGAGGGTGGGTGGATGTGTGTTCTGGGCATCTGAAGCCTCTTGATAATTAGAAGCAGGAATGAAAGTGATGGATGCAGGATTCATGGCTAGGGTGGTTTTATTTCCATTGTCTGAGTGTTTGGGAGGAATAGCTGCTAAACCTGAAATTTGTGCTTAACAATTGTCAAGTCCTGAGTGGGAATGTGTGGGAAGGATGACAGCAGTGGTACCTGTACTTTGAGAAGCAGGCTGTGCATTACAGTGTACATTTTTCAGTGAGGCATGAGTTTGTGATGGACAGGCTTACTCTGTGTATCTTTTCTGAAGATGATCTGTTTTACTTGCAGCTCAGATAGTACAGAGAGTCGGTTGAGACGGAGGAGGCTGGAACAGATGTTGAGGTTATAGTTAATAATTTCATCTACTCCAGTTTGAGAAATGCACTTATCATTGGCAACCTTTTGCTGAGGAATATATTAATCTGTCCAAGGGAACTTTTTTAGTGTGATCATTTAGCATAATTCATGCAACAGAAACTGACTGATTTGGCATGTTAGAAATCTTTGATAAGCGGCCTACCATTGCTCAGGCTTTATTCATCTGGTAAACCTACATTTCTTGTAGAATTCTGAATTGTCTCTTTTTGTCTCTTGTTTCTTGTCCTTTCTGAGCCCTGAAATGTTTTTAACACAGCCAAAATGAGATATGCGCTGCACCTTTTTTACCTTTAATGTATTGATGTATTCCAAAAGCAGTTTCTTTCCTGCATTTCATCTGCCTGGAAACAATGGTTTTGTTTTGGTGTTGGGGTATACTCTCCTCCACAAAAGTTGGAGGCTTCTGGAGAGGAAATGGAGATTCTGCAGGTAGGCAGACTCTATCATGTGGTTTTAAAGCATAATTTCAGCTCTCTGGTTCTCAGAAGTGGATTTCTCTTTCCACACCTCACTCCATCCCAAGATGCTGTGTGTTGCTGGCAAGGAACACTATTGGCTCCTGTTCAGTGTTCTTTGTGCCAAGAGCCCAAGGTCCTTTTCAGCTGGTCTGCTCTGAAGTCAGGCAGCTCTAGCTTGTTTTGTTTGTAGCTTCTGCCTTCCTAGGTCCACGTATTTGCATTTTCCTTCGGTGAGTTTTAGAAGATTCCTGTCAGCCCATTCCTGCAGTGCATCAGTCCATCTGGATGGCAGCCCTCACACTGAGCCCACTGGCAGGTCCCCTGCCTGGCGTAACGTGAAAACGTGCTGAGTGTGTGCTCCAGCAGCTCCACAGCCCTTGGCAAGCATGTCCTGCAGCCCTGGCCTTCAGAACACCTGTGGTGGTCCTCTTGTTCCCAAGTGGGCACAGCCCGGGAGGCACTGCCCTCTGAGCCCAACAGCCAAAGGCTAATGGCCCAGCTTGGTTACAGCACCTGGGAGATGGTATGAAGAGCCTTTCTCAGTGACAGGCCATGACACTCCAGGGACTTACAGAAGGGTGAGCAGCCTGTACTTGGCCAGTTTGTTCTTCTGGCCTTTATTAAAAATGGGAACTCTTACGAAGTTTCACAGAGGCAAAATGCAGAGCACTTTTCTGGTTGCCTCTGAGGTTAGCCAGGCCGACAGTAAAGATGTTTTAGTTTATCTTTAATACATGCTGTTGAGAGAGAGAAAACAAGGTCTAATCTCATTTTCAAAGGTTGAGGTGATGTTTAGAAACCTGTTTCAAACACAGCTATAAACTGCTTATATATAAGGCCATATGTGATTTTCTTTATGAAGATTACTAGCAAAAGAACAACAGCTAAATTAGTTTTTCGTGATCCATTTTTAAACAGCTTAACAAGTATTTCCATTATAAATGAAATGTCTTAATTAGCTTCCCACTACATGGAGCAAATGTATGTCAACCCAGCAGAGGAAACATGGAACACGTTTTAGATCGTGGAAGACCAAATCACTTGTATTAAGACCTACTGTTCTATTCTTGTTAATTACTAGTTTTCTGAGTTTAAAATGGAAGCTTCTAAGCCATAAGATGATTTTTTCTACTTAATAAACACAAGCAAAGGCTGTGCTTTGCATGAAGCTGTGTATCAGTTGTCATGGTTCTTGTGGAATCAAGGCAGGGGCTTGGGTTACAGCAGAGTTGTGTGATTACCCAAGTTCGATCATATTTTGTTCTTACAGATTTGAAATTCTTTTTTTAAAAGTTGTACCAAAAAAAGTGCTTCCTTGAAATAAAATAACTGGAAAAAAGTAAAGAAGCTTACAGGTTCCTAAGTGAGTCCTCATGTAACCTGGTGAAGGATTTACACCCCTGAAGTCTTAATTTCTTTTTTTGTCATGCTGTTGGTTTTGTAAAACTGTTACCTGTCGCAGTTTCAGAGACAGGCACGTGACTGAAGGCACCAAGGTTCATGCATCCAACTTCTACTGAGCGCTGTTCTCCTTGCATAGTTTCAAAAGTGTGTTGGGTTAGTCCTGATTGGCTGGATTAGTTGCCACCTGGCTAACTGGCCAATGGCTGCCCATTTCCCCAACGGCCTAGACCTGCTCCCCAACGGCCCAGATTGGTTGAGTTATGTAATTACTAGTTTTGTAATTAGTTATGTTAGTTATGTAATTATAATTAGGATTATTTGTAACTATGAGGCCTCCAGGCCAGCTGTTAGCCACCACAGTTTGTAAATCTTACCCTGCTCATATCTTCGGACCTTTTCGGCTACAATACCATTACTAGATGGATTTTCAGGCAGCTGTCAAGTTTCCCCCAACTTTTTAGAGTTAAAGATGTGTTTGGAGCTTCTGTGCAGCATAACTAGGTCAGAATTTCCAGGAGTAAATCTCTCTTTGAATTGCTGAAGGCATTACGTGAGAGTGGCATACATACAAAGTACTGTCGGGGAAAGGAAAGAGGAAAAAATTAAAACAGGGCTGAAATGCATGTTCCCAGAACAAAAAATGTAGCTTAGGATAGAAAACAGGTCCTAAAACTCTCTGTGCCAATTTACTTAGCTGTACCAACTTCACAGTTTTTCTTTAAAAGGATTTTCAGAGGGCAGTACTCAGAATTTTCACTTAAAACTTTTCAGTTACGCTCCTCAGCTCAGATCTTCCCTGTCTCCTGGCTGGTTGTTGAGAAGACTGTTATCCTAATGTATGCCCAGTGAGACCTGGAAGCAGAGGAATTGTCACATGGAGTCAGGCTGTTGATCTACCTTGCTGTCTCTAATGGTGGTTAATTTTAACTTTTTTAGTCCTAATCTCCTGGAGCAGAATGTTATAAGATGACTTGTGAAATCGGCAAACAAAACCTCCAAGCATCCGGTAACAACAAGGCAACTTTTGCCCCATACTGTGGGTTCACAGCATTTCTTAGTTTTAAAACATCTACTCCTTATTATTAAAATAGTTTCATCTTTCAGTGTCAAAGGTCACCGCTTATTCTCATAATTAAATTCTTTGTTCTTCACAAAAATTTATATTTTCACTTATCTTAAGGGGAATAACAAATTTAATATCTAAAAAAGTATTTTGCAGAATTTTCTGTGTTAGTAACAAGAAATATTTAGTACCTACATTTGAAAATGAAAATGTGTACCGAGTATGGCAGGATAATGATTTTACTATTGTTTGATGACAAATTCCTTGCCAGTGCTTGGTGACATTACTGCTGTCAAAGACAGAATTCTGCTCTCTGGCTTAATTAATCATTTGTTGTTATTTTGTTAACAATATCCAATATCCAGTAATGTGGTGTGCTAAAGAAACGATTTTAAGAGAACTCCCAAGAATAGATTTCAAGAATAGACAGGTGACCATCTGTAACAGAGGGGACGGTATCTACCATAGTATTGATATGTCTCAATATTGACAGATTAAGAATGTAATATTTTAATTTGACTTCTATGATGTGGGGTTTATTGTTCTCAACACTCAACTGCTTTTAGCAAAAACATGGTAAGTACTTTAAATGACTAGAAGCAACCATTATGTGAGGCTCTTACTCAGCTAGTCAGAAAAGATAAACAATGCTTGCAGTTTCTTGTTCTCTTTCTAGTGCATCAAAACTCTTGCTGTGGCAGTGTGTCATCTGGCAGAATTAAGTGTGGGATAATGGTGGTGTTGTGACTAATACACAAAAATATCACTCAGTAGCTAAATATTTGCAGAGCATGATTTTTTTGCATTTGTGACATATGTACTGTGGTTTGTTACACTGAGTGATGTGCAGCCTGACAGGATGAAATGTTCAAAATCTGGGCGTTAGGCAAATGTCCACAGTAGAATAGATAATCTCTGTAAACCCATTTTGTGCTCACTGAAGGACATAATAGACAAACTCTGATCCTCCTGGAGTGCATGCAAGCATTTCTGCTGCTGCTGCTGTGGGATTTACATAGCACAAATAACTGTATTTGCAGTAGTAAAATAAAGATATCACTCATCAGCTTAGCTCCTGTTAAGGTGTTAGTCTGCTCTGCATTTTAGTATTGACCTGTGAAAAAGAGTGATTTATGGGGCTGTTGAAACCAAGATAAGACAAAGCATAAGAGCATAAAATGACAGTGTGAAGGTCAGCATTTAATTGAATGTTAGATAAGAGGAGATAGCTTCCTTTCACACCATGATGCCTGTTTGTCCATGTACATTGTGTATCTTGAGATTTTAGACCTGGGTCTGCATTATGTTCTAGCAGCTGAGACCCTTTATTGGCAGGATTGACGGTTCCATGGGTTGTATGTGACCTTTTCAAGCAAATGATACAGAAAAGTTATTTGAATAATCACTTTTGAGGAGGGTTTGCATAAAAAACTTTGTGTTGGAGAAGATGCTGTGAAACTTAGTCAGACATAGTGTTCTACAAAGCTTGGATTAAAAACCAGATAAACCAAAAAGCCCATTTGCAACCAGTTTAGAAAAACTGGCAGAGATCTAAAGACTAGGGCCAGACCTTGGTTTTATTAATTATTCTCTTTAAAATCCTTGTCGACAAGCAAATTAAAAGGTTTGTCATCAGAGAGTGGCTTTCATTTCATAGATGAAAAGGTAATTCATTTCCTGAAATCACCTGGGTGCAATAATAATGACTTGCTGTTGTGGCTTGGAGTTGAGTACCAGCAAGGTGTCAAATTCATCAATATTAGACTTCGCTATAAATACAACTTTGAGTCCTCAGCCTGAGTCTTCAGTAGCAAACCCACTGAGAATGCAGATTTATTATAGACATTGAAATGTGAGAAGGAGTACATGCTACTTGTGTAGCTTGTCAGCCACAGTAATGGAATTACAGCCTAGAATGGATGTGTAGGAATATACTTGAATGTGTTTTTGTCAGGATCAGCAAAGGCTTTTCACAAAGGACTGGAATCTTTTGCAGCCCTGGGCCAGGGGCTGGGGCAGGTGTCCTGTGTGCCTTTGTGCCTTGCTCTTACTGCCAGCTGCTCCATCACCTTGTTTGTAGTGTAGGCTGCTTAGACTTCATCTTGGAATGAATTTCTTCTTTCCTCCAGCACTTCTAGGGGAGACTGTTCAAGAGTTCTGCTCCTGTGGCCGCTGGAAACCTAATTTTTCTCTGTTCAAATTTGTTTCTAAACTCTGTTTACCACTGTGTTACACATGAGTCTGTAGGTTGTTGCTGACTGGAGTCTTGTGCTTCATTTTACCCCTCAGCATTCTTCCTTACATTTACTGGAAATTCCATACTTTGTGTGTCTCACAGTGAATTTGCCATTTATGTCTTGTATTCATTGCGTCACTGACTACAGTACTCAAATCTCTCCCTCTTCTGTCACTTGCAGTTGATAAGGTGCCTGTTAGGAGTCTTCAACAATACTCTCAGCTTCCTTCCATGATTCTCACTCTAGTCCTCCAGCTGTGCTGTTCTCCCTGTGCACAATTTCTGTTTATTGATGCTAGCACAACTATTTTGTGTTGCAAGCCCTCATGTTCATACCAGTTTACCCATGCAGTCATCAGACATTCCTTTTGAATAGCCATGTGTTGGCACATGGAATATTCATATAAGCAGACACAGGTGTGTCTCAGGTATTTAATAAATAGTGGATCATGAGAGCAGCATGAAAAAATCACGTATTTTGCTTTGAATTGCTTAAAAGAGCTTCCAAGGAGAGAAAACTATTGAGTAACTACTTCTGTTGTTCTCATTATTACAGAGGGGAGTTTTTTCAGTTTTTGATGTGTCTGAAAATGACAATAGTTTAGGGTTTGTGATTTAAGGTTTAATAAATCAACAGCTTCCTTCTGAAATGTCCTTAGTCTATAATAACTGGATAGGTTTGTTTTGTTTTTCTGAGTTCTGTGGTACCAACGATTCAAGACTTGGCAGATGTGGGCTTTGGAGGAAATGACTTGAGAAGAGCTTGATGGGAGTGCAGTCCTCTAGCTGGGAGAGCAGGCTTTCTGCAGGAAACTTCTCATCCCAGCCACAAACAGATTTTACTAACATGAAAAGGGCATAGGCAATTTAAATCCAGAAAGGTTCCTGACAGCATTTAGCTCACGAGGGGTTCGGGTGAGCAACACTTAAACCATGAGTCCATGTTTTGCATATGATAAGGAACTGGAGAGGGAATCCCTATGCCAGTGCAGCTAGATCTCTGCTCTACAATTTGCAGTTTGTAAAGTGCCAGATGAGATTAATACAATGATGTTATCTTTGGAAAGCTTACCTGAGACTATTGAGAGGTGTCTTATCCCATGTCCTTTTGCTGACCTCTTTGCTAATGTTTCCATGTTTAGGCTGGTAATATTTACATAGCTTGACTTCACAGAAAAATGGTATCAGTGGAATTCTACAAAATTCTCCTAATGGCCCTAAAATAACCATTTTGTAAATATATAAAGTTTGTTATGGGGTAGTAATGGTATAAAGCTCTTAAACATATTACCTAAAATTC
Organism: Promerops cafer; assembly: GCA_013398275.1. Lineage (NCBI taxonomy): Eukaryota > Metazoa > Chordata > Aves > Passeriformes > Nectariniidae > Promerops > Promerops cafer. The sequence goes on from VZSE01010422.1 coordinate 330,596, forward strand.
ACCTTTGTATAATGTGACTGTCTTAAAGTTATTAACCATTCTGCTCTGTCACAACATTTTGAATTCCATGTTTTATAGAAGAAAGAAACCCTATATTGGAAGTGTGGCATTCTCAAGTACCTGTTCACCCATGAAGAAATGGTGCTCTGCTGCCATGAATCCAGCTTTATTATCATTGGGGGAAAAAAATCCAAACTAGTTTTATTGAAACCCGGGAATTGCAATGTGGTTTTTAAAATTGTTATTACAACCCAAGTATAGTTTGAATTTAAAAGGAAAATGGTTTCTTTTTTTCTGTCAACTTAATCAAGGCTCTTACCTGTTTGAGGGAGTCAATGTAATCCTGAGAAGTTGAAGTTGCTCTGTTTTAATATCATTTATGTTGTTGATCCTCTAATAAGAGTGTCCCTAAATGCTTCAATTAAAGTGAGTTTGTGATAGTTTTTGTTTTATTGCAGGGAGATCCATCATCACCAAAATTTCATTTTGCTTTCATACTGCAGCTTTTTCCAACAACTTTTGTATGGTAACAGCCTTTGGCTACCGTGGAATTCTTACTAGGTCTAATTCCAGTGTTAAAACTGAGACTTCATCACAGTGTTAGTCTTTGCCTCAAAATACGATGTTCCTTTCCCCCACTTTGGGAGTGTAGCGTTACGCTTATCTTTGTCCCAGAAATTGCCTGTTTTCTTGAGGAAGTTTGGGGTATTTATCACCCCCAGCATTCTATTTCTGCCAACTTGTGCACCAACATTGAGTTATTTCTTGCAGTGTTATCTCATAGAAATGATGGTTTTCTTCAGTGAGTGAAATTGTCTGTGTGCTGCTGAAGCAATGGAGTGCTATTTGAGCCTTGTTTCAAGGCTGCTGTTGAACTCTGTGGTTTATGTACCACCCTCTGACCACAGAGGTTCTTTCCCAAAGGACACAAATGCATGCAGGTGGATTTATTCAGGTTAATGCAGTGCCATTACTGTGCTATGGACCCAGAAATAAAATGACAGAACCCTGCAGTGTCCCTCTCAACAGATCTCCTTTGTATATGCCTTGACAGTAAAAACATGAAAGTGAGAATATACAGCAATTCTGGATTAAAAACATTATATTTGACTTGATTGAAAATTGGGTAAAAGTAATGGCTGGGTTTCTTTCTACCTGTCTTTTACTAAGGTTGTCTGATAGTCCTGGTCTTGTCATGTTTCTCTTGGAATGTCAGGCTTTTGGGGGGACTCAGAACATCAGGATTTCTCTCTAATTGGTACTCTAGATGTCAAGGTAGTAGTAGATCTGTCCCAAGCTTTGTAGAGCTTGGTTCTGTATATTTTTGCTTCTTAAAAATGTGAATTTACTTGATAAAGGAAAATTTCTTGAGTGCCCTATTGCATTGGCAGAGCCAATACTATTTTTTAAGTGGTTCGTAATCCCAAAAACCTTGTATGCTTCATTGTGCAGTGTTTTGCTGATAGAAGAAACTTGCTTTTAATGTTTTATTTAGTGTCCTTTATGAAGTTATGTTCATTGTGGATTTTTTGCTATGTTATTTATGATAAAATTCAGAACTTCTACATGAAACCCCTTTTCTTTTAATAATATTTTGGTAAAAGGGAAGAAGTAAATAAATCTGAAGACCTGGATTGTATAGAAAATTTCTTGTCGTAAATGAAACAGAATCACAAAATCAACTGACAGTTGGTGTGACTAGAAGGAACAGACAGTGGCATATTAAATAATGCCATGTATAAAAATAGCAAATTAAGGACACTGATTTTTTCTGGTAGTGTAGGAACTTGTGCTGCTTAATAGAACTGGTAAGTGACAGATTCACAATCCATTCTTGTCATGTAAAGGTTTCTTGTTAGACGCCTTTGCTAGCAGCAGCAACACCAATTTAAACACAGAGTTTAGTAATGGCTCAAACGGGGCTGATTGGTGTTTGTCAGACCTTACCTTAGACCAAATATGATATGTTTGACATGAACATCCAAGTTCCCCAGTGTGACAGAGAATAACCCTTTCCTGCCTTTTCCCCAGACGCCCGAGGAGCTGGAGGACGTGTCTGACCTCGAGGAGGAGCACGATGCGCGCAGCCGTACCAGTGTCCAGACCGAAGGGAAGACTGACCGGGTATGTGTGACCCAGGGGATGGAGGAGCACTCTAAGCAGGGGGAAATGCTGTTGCGTTCTCTTCCTATGAAGTCGCTTCACAGCTGAAGTACTCCCATGGCAAAACATGAGTAGTAGTTTGTAGAAACTTATTATCAAAATGTAGTAAGAAAAGATCCACTGAAGCTCTCAAAGAGCACATTTTCATGCATGGTCTTCTACTTCTCAGCTAAACCAGAGTACTTCTTTAAAGGGAATGCTTTTCTTTGAAAAGAAGACCATAAATAACACATACTTGAGAAGGCACAAAGCAAGACCTAGATGCTGAAGACAGTGGCAGGTGGAGAGCTGCCTGTCAGCAATCAAAGGCACAGATTGGTGCTGTGGGGAGATATCTCTGAGATGTGCTTCTCCTTGTGAGTGGAAGGGACTGCTACACACAGACGGTGGTTAATACAACTAAAACCCCCCAGTACTTAACCATTATAGTATGGACATTTCTATTTTTTCTCTATTTCTCCCTAAAATAATACAGTTACTGTAAACGTTCCTTTTGGTGGCATCTAGATAGAGGCCATGGCTTAAAGCCTGATTCTATGGTTTAGAAACAATTTTCCTAGGTTTCAGATACTGCTATTGGGGCCATAAACGGCACATTACCCCCCAAAACCAATAGAAAATTATAGCTTTGACTAAATTATATATGTATGCACTCAGGCTGAAGTACCATAATGACAGACACCTGCACACACTTTTTTTAAAAAAAGATGTCTTAAATCTATTTGCTGCTGCAGCAGCAAACAAGAACAGTGATTTAAAGGCCTCTTTGTTTGGAGTGCTGTTTGATATTGATATTTGAAGATTTATACCCAGAAGTAGTTTAGCAATATGAGGAATCTGTGTAGGGAAGATAGATGTTAAGGTTTAGGCAGTGTGTGGTTTTGTGTGGTGCAGCAGCTTTGTGTCTGGTTGAGAGGTCGTTGTGTGCAGTGTTGACACCAGGAATGACTGTGTTCCAGAAGTGCTTTGGCAAGATTGCAGAGCAGCCTTTTTTCCTCCTTGAGTTCTTTCTCTTGGGCATTTCAGCTATAATAATTCAGTTTTATTTATACATATCTGGCTCCATATTCATTCTGCATAGGAGCACTCTTGATTCCTCTTGCTTTGTCAAAGAGCGTTGTCATTTCTTCGATGTCACGTCTCTCACTGCTCCAATGGGGAACTGGTGCCTTTTTTCTTTCTGTTTTTATCATAACATATAAAACCAGATGTGATGCATGTATGCCACTTGTAACAAAGGCTACATCTTAACTAGCAAATCCTGTTTCCCTTATGTATGAAAAAGTCATGTATTATTAATCACACCTTCAGATTCTATCTCCATAAAGAGAGAGAGTAGAGGTTAGTGGTGAGATAGTAGGACTGAGATTTGACCTCGTATTTATCTTCCTGATGCATCTTGAAAATGTTACTTCATTGATCTTTTCCCTCAGATAATTTCCTATTTCTGAGATGAATATGATAGTGCCTGTGGCACCATCCCACGCTGGGGGATACAGGTCAACTTGGGCAGTGTGCTGTGAGATCTCTGGGTACTTAAACTGGATAAAAATACTAATGATTATTTGCAGGGTGATTTTACGTCCTTGAAGAGGTTCCTTAGGATCAAACCCTCAGCTACTATAGAAACAGGTACTGCTCGTGGATCCAAGGACTAATGCAGTTTTTCCCAGCTGAAAGTTAGCTCTTCCTCTGGTGGTTGTGTGTAATTTGCGTAGTCAGCTCTGGAAACTTATCACAGACTAATTTATGACATCATGGTCAGTGTACTTCCACTGAGGGAGATAGTGGCTTGTTATCGTGGGATTTTGTGTTGAAGGGAAGGACGAGTAAGATTTTGCCCAGTTCATTTTCAACTTAGAGGACAATGTACACGTTAATGATCAGGAAAAATTACTTTCTGTGTTTGAAGTTACTAAATTAGTGATGAGAACAGCTTAGCTTGATTTCAAAGTTGCTGCTGCAGGTTAAGGTGATAATATCGAGGAAGAGGCAAAATGTTTTACCTCCCAACTTAATCCACTAAGGAGAGAGCAGGCAAGAGCAGAACTCTTTCAGGCAGCCACACATCCACATTTTTTTTTTTTTCCTCAGACTTCTGCAGACAGTTTTGTGAATGCATGGACAAAAATGTCTGAGATTAAGATCATTTTTTATACAGTTTTGTTGCATAGTGTGTTTGTGCAACAATTCTGGGCTGATAAAAAGTTGATTCAGTGTGTTCTGTGAATGAGAAAATCCAGGCTAAGTTATTTCATTGTTGTATTTGTATTGCATTTTAAATACAGAGATCAATTATATAGCTCTAAAAATCTACTTAACTCTAAGAAGAGAGCCTGGATAAAATAGCAAAGACCAAGAAGAACTGCTGATACTTACATAAAAAGTAGTTAGAAGGGAAGTTTGGTTTGCCATCAGATTAATTAGCAATTTTTATTCAAGTAGCAAATACTGTACATCTAGGTTCCTACATCAAATGAAATGCTTACGTACGTTAACAGCAAGTGCTGTTTTGTTAATAAAAAAGCCAATTTTAGATTTTTTTTTTTAGTTTAATTTTTATCAAAGCCCTACACAAGCATGAAATACTGGTTAGAATTCAAGTGTAATGAAAATAACTACTGTAATTTTGAGTAGATTCTATGAATAGTAATTTTGACACTTGATACGTAGCAAAAGATTGCCTGTCAGGAGTCATGATCTATCAAAAGTATTTAATTTTCTTGCCAATTTTTAACCCAATTTCCGTAAAGGGAAGAGATTAAGTTACTGAAATACTCAAGGTGGTAGCAGTATATCATTTACTTCTACAAAGCAGAGCTGGAAAGAACCTCAGGAACTCGGCTAATCCAGCCATTTGGCCCAGGGCAGAATTAATATACTTCTTCTTGACACACACATATATATGAACAATTGCACTGCTCTCTCTCCTTAGTTCATCACTGGAATTGATGGTTTATTGGAAAGTTTTTGTCCTTACACCTCATATGTTGCAATTAACACGTTAACATTCATCTGCAATGGACACAGAGAATGTGAGGTTCCTTTCTGTATGTATTTTTATGTACTTTTACATCCTTTTTCTGTGGCCTCTTTTGGAGCCTCCAGGTTGAATAACTCCGGTAACCTTTATTTACTCTTCAAGGCAGCGTTTCCTGTATGTGCTTTTAGTCTCTCTCTCCTCTGCAGCTGGTTAATGAATTCTTGAATTTTGTGTCCAGACTGTTTATATTGCAAAATATGTGAAGCCACCTGTGATCTCAACAGCACAAGTGTGAGGTTTGCACTATTTCCTGCTGTGTGCATAGTTCAGAAGGAGTTATGTATGAGGTTTGCCTTTCTGCCAAGAGCACAACCTGTTATCAACCACAAATGCCCACCCATACAACTGCCCATGGCTGGTTCTGTCTCAGTTCTGTGTGTGTGCTGGTGATTTTTCTTAGGGGTAAACCCTGTCATTGTCATTGTCTCAGCTCCAGTACACTCTGTGATGTTTCCAGATCAGTTCACAAGTTCACTTTGAGTTATAAACCAGGCCTCTTGCACTGCAAGTGTGCACTGTGCACTCTTGGTTCTGTGGAAACACTGACTAATGCCAGCGTCAGGGCAGCTCCCTTCACAACTTCTCCTGATGGATCCCTTTGCTTCATGTGTGTTCTTGATAAGTGCTCTGCAAGCAGTTTTCTAACCAATATTACATCCACTCCCTGGAGATTACATCTAGACCTTATTTCTCCTGGTTATTTGTAAGGATGACATGAGAGCCAGTGGCAAAGCTCTGGGGAAGCCCAGACTTAGGACATGATGCTTTTTTTTCTACAAGGCCTATGGCCCCAGGACAAAGAGAAATTACATTTAATATGCCATAGTTGCATCATCTAAACCAACCTTCTTAGTGAAGGCTGATGCAAAAATGGCATTAAACACTTAGTTTACTATCTCCCAATAGTTTTACCACTTTATGAGGATTATCTAATTATATTGCATATAAAAATACAGCGGAACTGTCATGGCAGAACAAATGAGGCACTCTGAGCTTGTTTAAGGAATGCTGCACTTCAGCAGGCTTGCTGCACTTCTTGAAACTGGGAAAAGGCAGCTGGTGACAGCAGATAGTGAAGTACTGAAACAAGCACAGCTTCTTCCCACTGTCAGCATCACACACCCACACAGTTCATCTCTGGGAGCCTGTATTCACTTAGCTATGAATGCTGAATATCCAGCATCATCTCTGTCACCTCTTTATCCAAACTCACAAAGTTATTCCCTCAGTAGGAAAAGTAGTAGTAAAAGGCAGTGGACACGTCTTACTCATTTTAACAATCCCTTTTGACTTGGTGGTGTCTCTGTGAATTCACTTATGAACATACTGGCACTCAAACAGAATCAGACTCAGGGAACGATTTGGCTTCAAAGGGGCCTCAAAGATCATCTAGTTCCAGGGCAGGGATGCCACTCACCAGCTCAGGTTGCTCAGGGCTCAGCTCACACGTGTATTTTATGACAGTGGTCTGCAAAGTCCGTTCAAGGAAAAAACAGCTAAAGGTCATGATTGGAACTGTTGTGAAACAGTGTGATTGAAATATATTGCTGTACTTTGAGTGGTTTGCAGGGGTCCTGTTCTTTTTCACCAAATGTTCAGCTGACTGCAGCAGGAGAGCAGGAACAGACCAGAGGGCTTCTTCTGACTGCTGAGGCTCTGGAGGAATGAAAACCTCAGCTCTCAAGACAAAGTAGGGACACAAATCCATTCTTCTGGGATCTCTGCCATTATCTTATAACTACAGTATGTGAAGAGCAGGCTATATTTTGTGTTCTTGCTTGTAAAAGCTCTGAGAAGTTTTTCATGTGCTCATTTTGGAAACTGGGGTTTGTTTCCTTGTAACCTACAAAATTGCAGGAAAAGGGTGTTTTCCTCTTTTCTTCTCTGTAGTTACATGATATATTGCAGACTACAAAGCTGGAAGTGTTAAATAATTTTCAAGGGAGATTCTTTGATTTTACTTGAATGTATTGTGCTGCTTTCTGTTGACTTGCTTTCCTTCCTGGTCCCTGTAAGTGGTAAGAATGGTGGTGGTGTGGATCTGGCCAGTCATTTGGTTTTAGGGGTCAGGAAAGAAAAAATGTATGTCAGTCTGAGATTTTAAGAGCATAATCAAAGTTTATGTGAAAGTCAAATCCTTGGAGAGCAGCCAGAGACAAAGGTGGGCAAAAGGCCAGTTCTTAGGGTTGGGATGTCGTTGGCCAGCAATGTACCAGGGAGAGAAGAGTCAAAATCTTCACCACTTAGTTACCCTTCATGTGTCCTTACATGGCCTTAAAAGTTCAGTTTCTTTGGTGGAGAACTGAGTGAAACATGGAAAGGTAATGAAACACCAGTCTCACAGGGTAAGTCAGGTTGCAAATGGGACAATTCACATAACGCAAACTCCAGTGTTGGAGACTCCAGCTACCAGGGACAAACAGCCTTCAGAAAAGTTAAGTCAGGGAAATTTAAGAAAAAAATCTATATTCTCTTTTTTAATAGAAGGAAGGAAATATCACAGATACAACTTTTCCTCTCACCTAGTCCTAACTCTGTTATCTGCTACTGTAATAATAACATTTTGTCTTTGAAGTAGTGAAAAAATAATTTTCTCTTGCTGGACAGAATAAACCTGCACTCATGTAATAGTCACTCAATTTAGATCTTTCTTTTACAATTGCTGTTATGTTGCCTATTTTGATACAAAGTTAAATCTGTGCTTAAAAGGCTCTGTATACAATTGCTTTATTTTATTGGACATGGTTTTAAAGCAGTATGAGGGAAAGGAGAGAAAAGACAAGGTCAGAATTATAATTTCCTTTGCCCTTTGTTCCAGTAGATAATGTCTCTTCCACCTGAAGCTCATTATTGTTGGCAGGTAGCAAGATGCTATATGTCACAGTTCCCTCATTAAAATGTCATCTTTCTTGTGGCTTCAAGATCCAGGCCTGTGATCTTGAACTCAAAACAGTGTTGAACCTGGGGGCTAGGAAACACCACAGACATCCACCCATCAGCAAACATGTATGAGATCATAAAAGTTCTCTTCCCTCTGTAGCCCATTTCAGGGTTTTTGAACAACATGGGAGAAATAGCTGCAAAATAGTTGTGCTTTCTAATTCTGTGACTGTAGGGTAATTCTGACCACTGTAAGACACTTACTTCTACCCTTAACCATTCTGTGATTCTGTGTGATTTTGTGACTGCAATTACAGGTACATGCTGGGAAACCTGTAATTTTCAGTAATTTGTGTATGTGAGAAAGCTAACTTTTTGGCAGTGATTCTTGCATAAATAAAATCTCTGAAAAGGCATGGCTTGAAAAACATACACATTATGTATAGAACTGATTACCCGTTTCATTAATTAGAAGCAATTCAGCCATGGCTTAACTTTCCACTTTATTGGTGGTAGATAATGTTTTCTAAACAAGAATTAGTCACAAAATATTTATTGTGTAATTACAGAGTAATGACAGTGTGTTAATAATTGCTGTGTGTAGTTGTGAGTTCCTGATGACCTGAAGGGAAGGTGTGAGATAAGAGCCAGCATAGCAACAGAGCCATCAGGACCAGCATGGCTCTTCTCTCCTGGGGTAGGAGGTATGATGAAGGGGCATAGTCTCCATGTGGTTGTGTTATATCCTAGCCCCTGGCTGCTTCCTGGCCTGTTTCTGACACAGGAGGGGTGTCTGAGCTATGACTATAGCTGGCTAAGGCCATAGTGTGTTTAAACTATGTATTTATTAATGTGCAGTGGTTTTCTTTAAAAAAAAGAAAATGCTCTGACATAGATGTTTTACAAATCAAATTATTCTGTTTTAGGCCAAGATGACTCAACTGCCAGAAGCTGAAAAGGAAAAGATAGCTGAGCAAGTGGCTGACTTCAAAAAAGTCAAGAGTAAGCTTGATGCAGAGATTGAAATCTGGGATGATACCAGCAATGACATAATTGTTCTGGCCAAGAGGATGTGTGTGATCATGATGGAGATGACTGACTTCACAAGGTAATTACGTAAAAAATGGTTCTTGGATACTTAGAAATGGTGGAGGCCATTGTCACACTTAACAGCAGCAAATACAGAGTTTAATATTAGCTCACAGCATCTCTGCAAAATTGAGTGGCTCAGCTAATGCAACACATCAGGTATGATCACTGAAGTGGTGGGGGATTTAATGTTTTGAACTATGCTTATCCCTAGTTTTTTGCCTTTGTCCTCTCTTATTAATTTTTTGGTAGAGTTTTTGCACATGTTTTAGCACTCTATTTCTGTTCTCAGTGAAAGGGAAAAAAGTAACAAAATAATCTTGATTTTAAGCTGTAGATTTGTCTCATCTGTTGTTCTGTCTGCTTGTATCAGAGCATGCTGTCAAGCATAAAACACTCTGTACAGAGCCCATGTGTGACAGTACACATTCAGACTTATACATATTTTACATCCCATTATTGCTGTTGCTTTCATCAGAATTCTTGTGCTCCTAAATGTAGTTTAAAGAATGAAGAGTACCACAGCAGATAGCTCTCAAAGCTGGTATTTCTTTATACTGCCAGGGTGTGTTTCATGATGCTCTCACAACAGGAAACAAGTTTAAGTGCAGGAGCTTTTTCTGCCATGTTCTGAATTAAATATTGTGTAAATCTCATCAAATTGATCATAACAAAGGAAGATAATGGTGGTGGTATCTGTCTTTCTTCTCCCTCCCTCACCCCCCAGCCCCGGTCTAGTTAGCAGTGAAATAGTTGCTGACAGGTGAAGCCTTTACACACAGCTACTCTTGCAGGACCCTTACTGCCTCATAAAATCAATACTTTTGTGCAAGAGACAAAGAACATTCTTTTTGTATCTTTGTGGGTGTCAGTGAGCAGGGCTGCATTGAGCTGAACCAGCTGGGAGAGAGCTGGGCTCTGGTGCAGGCTCTTTCTGGGGAAGGCAGTTCTTGCATTTTATCACACTGGCACTTTGCAAAACCACCTGCAAGTGAGAGAGGGTCATGCATGGAGAAGTCTGCAATCTGTTATAAAGCTGGTTTTAAATATCTCCTTCAGTAAGAAGTTCTGTTTCTTCTTTAATGATGCCAGATAAAGTCTGGTAAAAGGAAGATTTGTATCTGTCTGTCTTCAGCTGGGAGTTTGTATTCTCTTACCAACTGTCAAAGGTGGGGCAGTTATCTTTTGTTAATTGGCCACCTGATAAAAGCAGGTGGGGCAGTTTTCTTTATCTTTTCCACAACCAATCCTCCCTCAAGGAGATATCTTAAGTTAATGGGCCATTGAGTCTCATTATGAGATGCTCCGCCCAGGGGGAAGAGCCAAGCATTCCTACCTGGATAAAATCTGACATCTGGAGCACCTCAGACAGCCTTTTTTCCCACTGGATTTGCAGAGGAAAGACCAGGCCCATCTCCACCACCACTGGACTTTCAGAGGAAACCTAGATCCTTTTACAGAATCACTGCTTCAACAGAACCACATCCAGAAGGATTGCAGCCACCGTTTAATTGGACTGTTACCAACACCCTGACTAACAGAGTTTCAGGGGGTATTCTGACTCTGTTAGGGATTTCTTTTTTTTTGTACTATTGCATTTGTATTTTTAATTTTCCTAGTAAAGAACTGTTATTCCTATTCCCATATCTTTGCCTGAGCCCCTTAATTTCAAAATTCGGAGGGGGGGTGTCTATATTTTCCATTTCAAGGGAGGCTCCTGACTTCCTTAGCAGACACCCGTCTTTTGAAACCAAGATACTGAGTAATAGGTGAACTCCCATGGCTCTTCCTGTTATTGTTGCTTATCAAAGGTGGCAGTTGCATGTGCTGAGAAGCACAGCTGGCTCTTCACTTCCTGCTCTGTGGAAATCTGTGAACAGATCGTAGAATTGTGTAGGTTGGAAAAGATCCTTAAGGTCGTTGAATCGATCCATTATTGCAGCACCACCATGTTCATTGCTAAACCATGTCCCAAAGTACCACATCCACATGTTTTTGGACACTTCCAGGGATGGTGATTCCATCGCTTCCCTGGACAGCCTGTTCTGGTGCTGGACTACCCTTTCAGTGGAGAAATCTTCCTTAATATCTAACACAAGCCTCCCCTTGGTGCAACTTGAAGCCATTCCCTCATCCTGTCACTTGTCCCCTGGGAGCAGAGCCTGACACCCCCCCTCCTCCGGCTGCACCCTCCTGTCAAGGAGTTGTGCAGAGCCAGAAGATTGCCCCTGAGCCTCCTTTTCTACAGGCTGAGCCCCACCAGCTCCCTGAGCTGCTCCAGACCCTCTCCCAGTTCCTTTGCCCTTCTCTGGACACCCAGGGCATGAAATGTTGCAGAACGCACAGCAAGTACCAGCTCACCTTAGGGCCTGAGCTCGCCACTCTGTAACTCCCAAGTTCTTGAACATGGAAGAAATAAAAGATCCTGACATCTTGTATTTGTTACATCAGAAGCTACTCAGACAAATAGAAAATTTCTGTATTTGAGTCGCTCGTTACATAAGCTGATTGCTGTTGTTCTTCATATGGTATTACCTTGCATTCATTGTTATTTAATCTCCGTGAGTGGTTTGCAAAGTTTGGGTTTTTTGCTCTGTCTTCTGTGTAAGTAAATAGCAGGAAATGGCCCAACCTGCTATAAGAGTTTTAATATTATTTTAGTGGAAATACTCTAATTTCTCTCCTGATTGGCTAAAAATGTACAAGAAAATCCCAGGGCTGCATTTGGTTTGTTCTGGTTTTCCCTAACCTTTATGTTTAAATGAAGCGAGCTCTTTGTTTTCCATTGCCAAAGCAGACCTACAATTAAAAGGTATTTGCCAATAAACATACCTAAGTCCCTTTTGCTCATATAAGGGAATGTGAATCTAATTCAAGCTGTGCTTTGGATTACAACACTGGAACTTGGAATTTCAGTTGAGAAAGGAGCAAGGAAGGGTCAATGGTTTAAGCATAAAGGGAGCTCAGCTATCAAGTTTTTGAGACTAGTTTTGCTGTTTGAGCCCTGTGCACCAGGGGAAAGTTTCTTCAAACAGAGAACTGCAGGATGTGTGTGCAGGATTTTCACAGCACTTTGATTATGGGGAAGGTATCACCAGGGCTCAGGAAGATTGGGACACCAGGCAGAGTTTGCTGCTGTGTCAGAGGTGATTCTGTAGATGCACCACAGAGTCCAGTGCTGGTAATTGGCCTGGATAGGCTGTTCCACAGCCTGTCCTGACAGTGTGCAGCCCATGGATTCAGAATTCACAGTGCCTGTTGAAGGCTCTGGGACAATCCCTCTCAGTTTTCTGTGGTGTAAACAGTAAATGAGAATTGCTGGGCTTTTACCCCTTACCCATTCAGTAGATTGTTAGATTAAAAATGGGGCCATATGAACACTTTCTTCAAACAAGAGTGCAGCTCTCAGCAAACTGTTCAGAAAGTGTCTCATATTTGTTCTTCCTACTTGACATTTGTTTCTAAAATGGCATCAATATTGGAGTTAATATGAGAAATATAGTGAAAATAGGAAAACAAATTAACAAGACTAGAAAAAATAAATCTAGCAAAGTCACCCTCCAAAAGCTGTCCCCCTTTATCCTTGTAGTAAGATTAAATGTACTTCTCTAGTACTTGAAGGATTTTAGCTTGGCTAAACTTTTCTCTCTGTAGTACTCCTGGTTACCACCAAGTGCAGCTGCCTTGTTGAGCAGGGCTCCTCACCTGGTAATAGCCACAGTCCTCAGCCTTAATTCATCTGGGCTTCTAGTCTTTGCTTGGGAAATCAAAATCGAGGTGGCAGTTCTGTAGTTACTGGACTCGCAGAGACCATGAGACACACAGATGACAAAGAAAGAGGACAGAAGAGGGTTCTATTCCTAGTCAAGTTCATCCATGAAATTCCTCACCATAACTCATTATTTGATTTACTTTTCCTGGTGCCTGTTCCCACTTCAGAGTTACCTGATCCTTAGTGAGTTAGTGATCCTCCTATTTCCCATCCAGCAGCCAGATGCTTCTGAAATTCTGTGGAGCTTTTTCATTGCATCCTGAAATCTGCTGCCTTCCTTGCCTTTTTCTGGCCCTTCTAGCCCTCAGATTTGTATCAGCTCCATCCAGCTCCTCTCACCCATGTGGAAATCCCGTGTCCCAGCTCTCCTGCTCAGTCTTTTCCCTGTCACCAACCTGGTTTGTCAGTGCCACAAAAGGTAATGGTACCTTGATTACTGACCCCCTGAACTAAGTGTCATTGTGGTCACAGTTCAGCTTGAGATACATGTAGGAATTTCCCCTTTCCCTCCCCTCCATGCTCATCTCAGGGCATTCACTGCTCAGCACTGTTTCATTAAGCAGTCTGGGATGCTTTTGAGAAGTACATAGCTACGCAGTGTTTGCGTCATAAGCCGTATATGAGAACAAACAACACCCGCTTTAAATTATTTCATCAAAAATCACTTAAAGATTGAAGGTTGTAAAATTTTCATCAACAGAAGTGCTTTCCAGCTGAGTTATCAGCAAGGACAGTTATTTGGAGACAGTGACTTTGGGCAAAGAAGGTGAACCTCTCCTTTGGGTTCTGTGTTAAGAGCAGCTTCTACTTGTGTTACTTATGTAAAGACGTTCTTTAGGGTAAATTTGTTTCCTGAACAAGAACAGTTCAGCTGTGTGTGCATACGTGCATGTGTTTTATCATCCATGCCTTGTCGAACAGAGCCAGAAGGATTTCCTTGTTCCAGCACGGAAGGTTAAGCAGGTACATTTTGCTGTTAAAATGAGCAGCAGAATTGCATTAGCTGCAGTGGTGCCAGTGCAGTTAAAGGGTTTGCAGTGCTCGAGGATCCCAACTGTCCTGCCAGGACTGTGTGCAGTGGCCTCAGGCAGTTGCTCTCAAATAAACACGGGCTCTCAGATTTGTGATGGATCCTTGAGGGGTGTCAAATTAAACCATGTAGCACAAGCAGCTGATACTGCTCCTTCTGCCTGAATGTCAGAGCTTCTAATATTTCCACAAATCAGTCAGGATTTTGAAGGCAGAAATCCAGTATCTGTGTCTTCCTGACCATCCCAAAAGCTTGTGACTGAGTGAATTTCCTTTATGTTACTGCTGTGTCGTTACTAATGATACTTGCATAGAATGTGATACTTCATATGATACTTTTGTGGATGCTTCTGCCACTTTTGTAGTAGAAATAATTTCAGCTGATTCTTAAATACGTACATCAGCAAGTATTTAATCTGATTTGGCAGTTGCTACTCAATATAATTCTAATAATTAAGTGCTGAATATTCATCCTTCAATAGTAAAATGTCTAAAAAACCCCTATAAAATCCAAATATATTACTTATTTTATACAACCCTTATTCCAAAGGGAAAATCACATGGTGGATCAAAGTCCTAGAACCAAAAGAGAAACATTTAAAGAAACAAAACCAATTCAACAGTTTGGCTCTGTGACAGTGTTACTCCAAGTATTTATACATCCAATTTGACTGCAAGCTAAGTGGATTTATTTTCCTGTAGTAGGCAAAATTACCATCAATAGTCGTATTATTAAACAAACACAGAAGCTCATGAATGCACAGTCTGGTTTAGATCCTTCTGATGGGGATTTAACAGTCAGAATTCCCCCAGTGCCACAGGTTCCAGTGGTGGCAGTGTGCAGCTGCAGAGGATGTTGGGGGATCAGAGGCACATGCACACCCTTCACATGGCTGCTCTTTGCAGGTTAACAAAGCACAGTAAATACTTGTAAACCAATACGGTGAACAGCTAATGGCCATCATAATGAGCACAAAATTTCTTCCTTTCCTCTGCAGCATTTCTGTGGCAAAGTACAGCTGACTCATGTAAGCTGCAGGTTGTGCTGTTACTCATAACTGGAGTAGAAATACTAAAGGGAAAGGATGAACTGGAGTTGCCTGTCAGCATCACGGTAGGAAGAGGACAGGTACATACACAGGCCTGTGTGCATCAGCTGTGTTTCTGCAGTCTTCTGTTCTTTTTTGTGTCACATGTTGTTCTTTAACCACAACCATTTTAGGCACTTCTGTTCTCTGCCTTTGCTGTCAAAGCCAAAACACACATTTTCTCTCATGTCTGAGTATTACTGCAGGCAGCATATGACATTCAGAATGCTCTGGTACAGGCAGGAGAGACTTTTAAGTCCCTGAAATTGTTCTTGGAATTTCTGGGAAAATAAAAGCTCTTTAGCAAATGTCAGGACAGAAAGATGTTCTGTTATTATTTCTTCCTTCTCTCAGTGACATAATTACATCATGGATATCTTTCTATATGATAAGCATGTGTAATTAATTCATATATCTATTGCCTCTTTCTGTGGAAGGGTGAGGCATTCACAGTTTGTTCTTTAATTTAAAAACTGTTTTTGAAAAAGGTACTTTATTTGTGCAACTTCCATTCCCTTGGAACAGAAATGAAAGTAAACGTAGTAGTCCTTTTATTGAGCTTAAGTTACAGTCAGACTTTTGATAGAAAGGTGACAAAAAATTATTTTAGCTTGACATTTGACCTTTCTAAGTTTCAACTTTTTTATATTGCCAATGCTTGCAAACCATTTTTTAAAATTCTTATTTTCCTGCAAGAAATCCAGATACTGATACAAGTAGCAGGGCTCAAAATTGAACCTTTTTTATGAATGAA
Source organism: Promerops cafer (assembly GCA_013398275.1). Lineage (NCBI taxonomy): Eukaryota > Metazoa > Chordata > Aves > Passeriformes > Nectariniidae > Promerops > Promerops cafer. Next base: position 346,414 of record VZSE01010422.1, read on the forward strand.
GCCTTTTTCATATGGACATGAAAGTTAACTTAAGATAATGTTTTAATTGATTTTAAAGTCATTTGCAGCTAGAATGAGAAATTACTCCTAAATTTCTTGTATACAGGAAGAAATCCAGACACATTCTCACAAAGAGAATTCTCCCAGTCATCTGTTTAAAAGTCTTGTGTAAAACTCTTCAGCTTAAAAATTCTAGTGGTGGTTTACTTGTGTGATGTGTTCAGTTGACTTACTACTGGACTGTGTGAAGCCACTTCTGAATCATTTCTTGCTTGCTGTAGGATGCCTTGTAGTCATGGAAGCTGTGAAGATTAATTCCTCTGATTAGAGCAATTACATGCTCCACATCCTAAAAGAATTTTATAAATTGAAGTCCAAGAGAATGTGTTCCATTTTAAACAGTAAGGCTCTTAATTGTGCTGTTTGTGTAGAAATTCTTGGTCTGTGCTGATGTGTTAGTCATACCTCATGTGTGGGTAAGCAGAGGGCAAAGCAATAATGACACAACCTCCCTGTCTCCATGTCCAAGTGTGACTGGTATTTACTTGAAGACAGGAGATCATCAAAATAATCAGAGGGATCAGCTGTTGCTTGTTTCTTATTTTTCCTGTACTCCTGTGTAAGATTTCAGCGAATTCCTTGCATTCTTAGTAATATTACAATTAGTGTAACAGTTATTTCAGTGTATCTAGTACTACAACCCAAAGTTGAGGGAAAAAAAGTGAAGAGATAGAGATGTTTGTTGGTTTGGCAAAGAGGACCATGAGGACCTATTGTTCATGCCTCATATGTATAGTCAAAAACAAATTAATAAAATGGAGACATACTCAAATATAGCAAAATCACAAATAAGGCAGACAAACAGATCTATGTAGCCTCTGGCAGAAGTCTGTCCAGAACCAGAAGCAAATCAACTACAAATCACAGTGTACATTACTGCAAATGCAACCCTATTTTAGTGACAAGCTGTATGCCTTGTGCCAGAAAGAGACATCTTCTGCCTTTCATCTTTAGTCAGAGGACAAAGGGATTTCAGACCTCTCAAGTATCAGCTCCTCTCGGCAGAGGCATCAGGAGTGTAAAGAGGAGTTCAGGCAGTAATTTGACCTCTTCCAGGCCAGATTTCCTGGGCAGCTGGGAGGGCTATGGTGGGACATCTCCTTTGGGCACAGTAGAGCAAGTCAGAAGAGTGCCTGTCTGAGCAGCACCAGGCCCAGCCTGGAGCCAGGGGTGCCTTGCAGCAGTTCAGGGTGTGCTCAGCATTTCGCAGGGGTGGGCAGAGGTGGGCTAATCCCCCCAGCAGGGGCAACAGGAACCTTTGAGCTCTAGGCTGCTGCAGGGCACCCACACTGACTGGAGCTGCTCCACTGCCATCCCTCAGCACCTTCCTCCTTGTCCTGGGCGCAGCAGGAGAGAGGTGCTGAGATTGTGAGGGCGTAGCCCAGCTGCTCCCCGAGGGAGACGAGCCAGGGGCCAAGGGTAGTCCCAGTGCAGACACAGCTTGCACTGAGCACCGCTCTGTTCGGCAGCATCGGGATGTAGGAGCAGCCCAGGGGGCTGATACCCACTGGCAGTCCCAGCCAGGAGGAGCAGGGAGCAGCTTCATGGTCCCTTGAGGGGCGCAAAGCCAGGCTGCGGCATGTCCCTGAGCCTGTCTGGGAGAGAAGCTGCTGCCAAAGCAGGGCCAGCACCCAGCCAGAGGGCAAGGCTGGGGTAGCTGTCCCTGTGAGCCAGGGCTGGGCTGGGCTGCAGGGCAGAGCTTAACTGGGGCTCATGGGCAGTGGGAGGGGCCCAGGTGAGCCTGGGCAGCACCACTGAGGGTCACTGGTGCCCTGGGGCTGTGGCACCTGGCGCAGCAGAGCCGGTTCTCAGGCCTAGAACGGGAAGCCAGGATCACGTGGGATACTGGATGGTGATCAGTGATAAGTTCTGTTGTCGTGACAGGTTCAGGGAAGTCATAACAATGACAGTTTTGAAGCATTCTCCAAAGGTACAGCATGGAACCTGCCTTTTGAGGTTCCGTGTCTTGCACAAGTCTTGTTTTTATGTTTATTTTGCTCAAGCTGTTGTTGAGTGAGAGGGCACCCAGCAATCTCTCCTAGGAAAATAAGCAGTCATTAAAAAGGCAAAACACCTCTCCCAGCTTTTTACCCTTTAAAATATAGGCCTATTTTTATGGGATATATTTGCTATATTTTGTATATGCTATATATTTTTGGCTATAACACCATATGTTCAGGTTCCTCCTGAATTAATTAGCAGACGTTAGAAGCAGGCTTTGGAGGGCTTCCAAGAAATGAGATGGAAACTTTTGCATTTATCAGCCCCTTCATTGGAAGGGTAGGCACAGCAGTGAATTAATTACGACCAGAAATTTGACATAAAATATTAGTTACTTTTTTTTTCCTGTGAATTTAATGCTGATTCAAATGGAAGTTTTGCTTACAAGAGATCAGTCATGTTCAGAGTATGATGTACACCCACATTTCTCTTGACAATTTATTGTCTAAGAATGGATGTATGGCAGTTACTGCACTGTTGACCTGGCTGGTGAAAGAGAAGTCTGGAGTTGTCACTGCAGAGTTTGTGAACTTGATAATACAGATAGCACCTAATGGGGCTACATAAAAATGAGTAGTAGTTGCAGATAGTGAAATAGAAAGGAAACAGATCAGTGGGAATTGCTTTTGAGGCTGAATAGGCTTTGCAGAGCTGGTGACAACAATTGGCTGATGTCCTCAGGGGGCTGCTTGTGGCTACTGGGATGAGATGGCTGCAGTAAAGGGATGTTGTTGTCTGGACTGCTGCTCTGATCTCGGTGGGGAGGCAAGTGGGCAGTCCAGAGAAGGGAATGAGGTACAGGGACTTCCTGCCATCTTCCCCCTGCTTCTTTTCCCTTAACAGTGCTATCAACTTTGTATACCAAGGTTTCTCTATTAGAATATAAAACATGGGAAAAAAATTGAGGCCTTAAGTCATGTTTTCCAAAGCAAAGAGATTTTATAACACGAAGTATTTTCTTTTACATTCACATATACAATAAGTTCATAAGCACTGGAGGAAAGCCGGGTTTTGTCTCTGTGTTCTGGACGTGTCTGCAATCATTGTGTAGGTGAGGTGACGGCACAGCATACCCTGAGAACCAGGTTGATGTGGTACCCAACTATGTCCAAATGAGCTACAGGCTCCTCTGTAGGATTGTGTGTCTGGCTTTGGTTGTTTGGAATGCCAGAAGCACATTCTAGGCTGGGGAGAAGTATAGTTAGAATTTCCTCTACTGAAGTGTATTATTTCAGTTGTTCCCAAATCATTGTCTTATTATTACTTTCCCCTCCTCCCTAGACTGAGAACTGCAGCACTTGCTGTAGTCACCCTTTTCTGTGCAGATGAAGGCACTGTTATTTCAGAGAGCTAAGGCTTTTGTTTTTCCAAAATCACTTCTTCTGTATTATTTCTCATCTCTCTCTTCACCCTACCAAATGTCTGACTTGCTTCTCACTTGAGTGATCAACCCACAGCAAATAATTTCCACAGGAAAGAACCTTTGGTTTCTTCATGGCTAGGATGGAGCTGCCATCTAATAAAATATAACTGTTCCCAGAAGCTGCAGGGTTGCAAGCAGTCTTACTGTATTTCCTATATAATTAATTTTATTTAGTAATGTTTTAGTTTAGTTTTCTTTCTGGAGTATGCATACTTCTGAGAAAAACTGTGCACAAATGCTCACCTTGGGAGCACAGTGAACAACAGAAACAGTGCTGAACTGCTGTTTTCTGCTGAAATTATGACTGGAGTCTGTTCCAACCTTTTTTAATTAAACCAGGACCTTTCACGGTTTGCATAGCCTGCCAATGGTTTTCACACTTCTTTCTTCCAAAACTGTATGGCATTTTTTTAACACATTTTTCAATTCAGTATCTTTGGCAGCTGCTCTTTTGCTACTTTTGGGAATCAAGACTCTGTCTTTCTCCTTAAGGTGGCACTGGCAGTGGCATTCAGCATCTCTCAGTACACCTCAGATTTAGCTGGAGTACTGCTGCTCATAAAGGTTAGCAAACAGATTTGCCTCTCCATCCTCCTGCCTTGTTGCCAGGTTGAGGCACAGGACTGGAGGGCAGAAAGAGGATGCCCTTAGTGAGCCTCTAGCCCAACCCCTGAGCTGGTAAGAAGATGGCTAAAGGCAGAAGTGGGGAGGGATCTGCATGGCAGATTGTAAACATAAGGTGTTCTTTCACAGCATTTTCTCAAAGCTCTCTCAATCCTGCACTGTTAAGGTCATCTGAGAGCTATTCTTACTGCTAGGAAGTAGTGGATCACATAACCCCACTGCTTAGGGGTGCTCTGTGGTGGCAGAGGGAAGGAGTGACACTGTTCAATGTGTCTGGGGTGGATGAGAGCTAATGGAAGGAGTTTGAGAGTTCAGTAGGGTCACTTCATCTCATGGTAAACCTATTGAAAAGCTAGTTTAAACTAGACACGGACCACTGAGATCATCCCTACGCAGGCACTTCTATTGCTACCTTAAAATAAGTAGCTGACACTGTCATTGAGGTCTTTAGGCTGATGGAAAGGCCACTGGTCGTCAATATATGAAGAAGGAAAATAAATAAAATACAATCAGAGCTGGAAAGGAGGAGGGGAGAGGTGTTGTGAGCACACTTCTTCCTGCAGGCCTGCCCCAGGAACGAGTGTTCTTGTGGAGAAAGTGTGCTTCTGATCAGTGCATTGTCAGAGAAGGAGGAAACAGAAATGTAGTTACTGCTTTTCAACATTCAGATCAGCTTCCCACTTCCACCTGGATGACTGGATCGCTAGTTCTGTTGCTGTCCTGATGGGAGAGTCTCTCCCTAGAGCTGAAGGCAAACTGTGAAAGCTAGGTGTAAAATTAAGAGAAGACTTGGCCATTCACACTAACAGCTTTGACTCACATTTAGCATTAAGCAGTGGTTTATTTTCAATTTTGTTCGTTGTTTTAAACATCTTTTTCCTGTTGGCTGAGTCATCTATGCAGAGCAGCATATTCAGTGGGTAATGGCTGAGAAGCCTCTTTGGTATGTATGGGCCTGTGGTAATTGCTAGCCATATGGCAGTGCTCTGCTCTTAAGTAACTTTTTTTGCTAAATAGTTATAAACAGATCATAGATCCCAGTTAATTTAGTGCTTGAAGGTTTCTGTACTGGAATATGCATGATTCTGTTTCTCTCTCTGGAATGTCTTCATTATTGCTGCCTGCTCTGTTGATACTGCTTTTCAAGTGGGCCAGTCTGAGGTAGCAGATGAGGATAACATGAATATTCCAAAAATGATTTCTTTAAAGGGTTCTCAGTGCTTGTACAGGAAGGCAGGAGCTGCAGACACCAGATGCTGGACATCTGTTAGCAGGAACTGCGAGAGCTCAGTGCTGTGTTACACCAAGGGTTTGGCATGGTGAAGGAAACACAGGATATGGCAGGAAGGAGTTGCTGCCGAGGGAGTTACTGCTGCTGGAATGGGCATTGCAAGCATGCAGTCAATGTTGCCTTTAATTTTGCATTTATACCTGAAACATCTTGTTTGCATTTCCAAATATTCAGGGCTGTACATAGGCATGTCCTGGCCAGATTAATCGCTGAAGTCTACCCATGTCAAGAATGTTCTGTTTTCCACACAGGGTTGCAGCTTTCCTCTGCACAAGCCATAACTTTGCTTTTGGAACCAGCAGTTCAGTCTGGATTAGTAAGTGTCAATGAGTTACTCCTCTTTCATTTCCCATACCTTTTTAAACTAGCTGTAGGATTTTTTTTTTCATTTTTTTCCTCAAAGGGCACTTCCAGACCTGTCCATCAGATTCTCTGCAAGAGCAGTTGCTGTCCACAGTGTGGCAAGCTGAAGGCCCCAGGATGGCAAAGCTCTCTGGTGATGTTTGAGCAACAGCCCGTTGCTGGCATTAGGAATGTACATCCTACATTCCCAAGGGAGAAGCACTCGGATAAGGTCTCCCCCGGCTTCTGACAGTAGGCAAACCAAACAGAAGGAGGGTGGGAGGAGGAATGATGATGGGGATGTTGTAGAGGGAAGTCCTCACTAAGTTACTCAGGGCCATTCCTCACATCTTTGCTGTCTCAGCAGCAGAAACCCTCAAGGTTTTGTCAGGATTTCAGTGAACAAGCAGCTGTTGTACTGCATTCCTTGCCAAGACAGTAACTTATTCCAGAAGTTCTCTTCAGCTTTAAATCCTGTAGGCTTGAGGACACAAGCTGCCACTATAGTTTTAGGCCTTAGAAAAAGGTGTGGTTTAATACTGATAGAAAAATAAGGTGAAGTGGTGTTTTTTGTTCAGGACTACCACATTATTTTTTGGACATGTTTTATTCAATGCAAATGCTCCCTTCCCCCTTTCCATCCTAGGAAATTTTGCCTACCATGATACAAGAAATAAAGTTTTATTCGCTGGAGAGCCTCTGCCAAACATATTTTCAAATGCTTTGTCTTGACCTAGCAATGTGACAGCGACACTGATGCTGATGCCAAGTAACTTGCCTGGCTGAATAGTGTCAGTTGTGTTAATACAATCTTCTGCAGAAACTGTGTGTCCTTTCAGAAAAGTCGCCTGCATTCTTTGTTGTTAAGAAAACCTTGAAGTACCTAATTAGTGTAGCCAGGAGTGGCCTGTCTTGCTGAGGTTGCACCAGGCAGTCCAAAACAGTAAGGAATGATCTCTCTAAGCCCCAAATTCTGGCTGCAGTTTGCAGTCTCTCAACCAGGCCTTTCAGCAGGTGAGTTCTTGCATCACTGTGGGGAAGGAAATCCCTTCCTCACCCCAGTGTTCTGCGGCAGGAATGATGGATGCTCTCTAATTGCCAGTCTGTAGCAAATTCCTTATTCTTAAAATGGTGGAGAGGAAAGCAGAGTGAGGTACAGCACTGCCAGAGACAGGACTGCCTGCCAAAGGCTATTCTAGCAAACAGCACCCATGTTAATTCTTTTTGTTTGGTATCAGTGGTAGATTCTAGCCAGTGCCAATATTCTCCTGCCATATTCCCACTTATCTCTCACCACTGTGTGGCTGCAAGAGAGCTTCCTCACTGCCATTTGATGAGCAGACAGAAATAAAGACCTTACATGTTTCAACTGCTCTTTTTTAGACACATATAATACGTCAGTGCTTCTAACTCAGAACATTATTAAAAATCTTTGTATGTGTATATTTTGTGTCTTGGCGCTGGAGATATGTTATTGTAGGAGAAACTCACCTACCCCCAGCATTTTTTAATTAAGTTTCATGGCTGCTGAGCAAATCCTGAAAATGGGACCCCTGAAGGCTTGGAAAAGAGAAAGTAAATACAAAGAACTGCAGATGTATTATTTAAATTCTGCTGGTGTTTATTCCAGTTCTGTGGTATTTTAGAGCCTGACTCATGATACTTGAGTGCTTGGGGCTGACAATACAAATTTCATTCACCCAGTCTCTATGTTACACTGTGTTTATGTAAGCAGAGCAATAAGGAGAGCCCACCATGAAAAATGGGGGAGATCTGGGAGGATGGGAACATCATAACCCTTTTCCTTTGGTACTGCAGGGCTGTTGATAACTCTGAGTCAACCATATCAAGGAGAATTTGTTTACTTACTGTTTTTCTCAAAGTGCGAGCAAGGCACATATCAAATTGATGAAGTACAAAGAAAATGCATTTCAGTCTAAACTGTTCTTTGTCATTATACAAAGTAGATATTTTTTATTCTGAAAGTAGTTTCCTCTTTGCATTTTACAGCCAGGTACTTTTTCCTCTGTAGTGAACTTGCAATGAAGTAAACTTTATCTGTACCTTCATGAAGGCTTAGAAATTAGGAGAAGAGTTGGTGAGAGAATATGTCCACAGTGAGGGTGAGGCATAAGTAGTTAAGTGTAGTGGGTATCAGTAGTTAAGTGCTAGCATATTAGAAAAGAATATTAGGATCTTTAATTTAATAAACCATCATTATTTATACAGTGTGAGAAATCTTAAAACAGTGATGTGCAGCTGAAGCCAAATATTTCCACAATTAACTGAATTGTCTAACTAAACTCTCTCACTCCAAGCCAGTAATTCAGGTAAGGGCCTGGTCTGTAGTACTGTGGCAAGAAGAGGGGGGATTTTCTAATCCTGAGAGTTCGAAATTTTGTTTTTAATGCCATATTAGAGGGAGGGTCTCTAAGTCTTTCATACAATATACTTATTATAAATACAACATGGTGTAACTATTGTACCCTGTTGCTGAAACCAAACTGCAAGTTAATGGTGCTTTTCACAGGCCATAGCAGTAAAGCAGGAATTTTTTGGAAATATTTTGATAATTGGTTCTGCATATATTCAGAAACTTATGTGGTGTTTAGAAGATAGATTACTGAGCCATTAGCAGTCTAGCAATATGATCCGATATCCATATTAATAAACATCTGTCCCAGTGGCGTAGCAGATGTGCTAGGTGCATATATAACATAAAATGTACATTTTTTATGAGTACTTTATTCTTTTTTTACTACAAAATATTTTAATTACATTGCAGATCATGCCATTAGTTTCAATTTGCAACACTGAAAATGTGTTTTTTAAAACAAAACCCAAATGGTGTGAGGACAGTTTCCTGAGAAATTCTAAAATACTACTCTGCTAGTGGAATGAACTAATTTTAAAAGGTGAATTTTACTATCTTCCACTACCAGGTTTGAGCCTATCATTACCGGGTTTGGGGCAACATTTTGATTCTGATGGCCCTAGTTTGGTTCCTCTCTAGGTTCAGTAGCCCCCTTAATTCCAATTGCTGCTGAATTTATAATGAATGGCATGCAGAGGGCCTAGCTTCATGACTCCCCTTGGGAAATGTCCCAGTCTGGCAAAAATTGCCATTGTTTTTTGAAGATGAAACTTGAAAACTTGATAAATGCAGGTATCATACTAGTATAAGATACAGTAGTTTAACTACTAGAAAATTGATTCCCTAACTCCAAAAAATTCTTCCATTCCCATGTTTTGCATCCTAAACTTAATCCAATTTAAAAAGCATTTATCATAGTTACAAAATCTTCTATAATTGCTGGTTTTTTTTCTTTGCAAAACACAAGATGGGCACTCTGAAGGACAGTGTTGCAATAATGTCATAACCCTTTAGCTAAATACATATTTTTAAAACATTAAAACTGCTAAAAACATTAGCGGTTTACTGGTAGCCCAGGTGAGTTTTTTAATCAGACTTTAGTATTAACTTGTATTTTTCTGGGAGGTTTTCCAAAGACTAAGTCCTTTGTTGTGACATTTTGGGTAGTTAAATTATAATTATGCCACTGGGAGGTCTTGTTCTTTCAAGTAGCATTGAGAAGCTGTTAATGAACAGCTTGTGGGCACCAGTGTTGGGAAATAGGGTTGTTAATAGCCCGTGTTCACAGCACAAGGAGCTGGCAGTGGCCGCCAGGAGCACAGGCTCTGCCAGGAGTTAAAGGCTTGGGGAAGAGTCGCCTGGGATCGTTCCACGGCTGTGACAAACCCTGCAGGCCGGAGTATTGCAAACAGGAACGGCTGCCCTGGAGGAGGGAAGGCTGTGAGTCAGCTCTGAGAATCCGAAGGATGTTGGAGGGAAGTGAAGAAGGCGTTTGCAGAGGCTCCCTGGCACGGCTTCAGGTGCCTGAGACAGATGTGGCCAGAGCATGGCCTCCCTTCTAGCTTGTGACACTACTGCTATTCAGCAGTTTTGCCAGTTCTCCCAATTTTCTGCCACATCTAGGAATACAAGTTCCTTTTTCCCTAAAGCAACTGCTTCTGAGGACCTGTGGGTAGAGGAGCCTCTCAGACCTCTGCTTCACTTGGGAAGAGGCGTGTTGTTGTCAGTTCTTGCAGAGGTGACCCCAGCGACTGCAGTCCGGCAGTTCAATACCTTGATTGGAAGGTAAAATGATTTGGGCTTTCACGATTAGAGATTAAATGCCTGGAGACATGACCAGTGTGGAGTCTTGAGCCTCAAAAATACTTCCCCTTCCCCCAAGTAATCCAAACAGCACAACTTTTTGGACAGTTTTGTGGCTTTTGAGATCTGGATGAGGTTATTTTTAATTACTGTGGTTGAAGAGATAGTCAAGGGGAATGAGAAAATTTGAGATAAGAAGGGCTCAGAGTTAAAACTGCGTTGGTTGATACAACTCTTAGCTTAGTTGTGTTAAAAGCCCTCTCAGCAGCTGTGTTCCCACCCCCAGCACTGCGCATGTGTCAGGTTTCCCGGAGTTTCCAGTTTGCTTGGCTGGTACTGAAATCTAGATACAGGACTTTTACTTGCAGGGTGGTCTCCATATAGAGAGTTGCTCCACAAGGTGTGTTATTCTCTTGCTGCAAAACGGATGTGGTGGTTAATGATGTGAACTGTGGCATCTGAGAGCAAACTGAAAATAATTGATCTACTTTCATTTGCAGTTTCTCCTGTCAGATGATCAGTAGGATTGTGGTCAGTTCGATTAGGGGAAAAAACAGATAAAAAGTGTAAACCGCAAAAAGACAGCTTGGTCATAGAGAACATATAAATGCACAGTTACAGCTTTTTGGGTGTATCCAATAGCTGGCACTGTGACCCTGTGTTACTGAACCAGAGCTGTCCTACTGTGACTCTTGCTCATGGCAGTCTTTCTGTCTCTCTGGAGTTCATGAAAAAGAGCTCTCTGAACTCTGAGTTTGGGTTTTTCAGTGTTTGTTTTTGGATAATCAGTTTACTGTCTTCTTTGTTAGTTGTTGAAAAATCTAAAAATCCTTTAGAAGTCAGTTCTTCACAGTGTCTATGTTTTCTTTTGCTACCATCCATTTTTTTCCACAGGTAAGTAAAATGCACCGTTGTATTTTCATCTGGGTTTGTGATGATGTAATTAGGATTCTTTACAACTCCATGTGCAGAGGGTAGTTGGCACCTTCAACCTCTAGCTTGGACATTCTGAATTCAGATGTTTATGCATCTGCCAGAGTACCTAATGGTCTTCAAGTAGCTTATATTTTTAAATTTCATGGATATTTTTTGTATTAGTTTATTTTCTACATCCGGAAGTGTTCTTACCTGCTTGAGGCTGGGGGAAAATGCTCTCTGCTCATTCGAACATGCCATTGAACAAGTGAGGTCAGATCCTACCATGTGCTCCATCCCTGCTTTGTTCTCAGTGAGAATTTGATGCTTCACAGAACGTGCTGCTCCATTCATTTGATTGCACGTGTTGTCCCTAGTGGCGTTTGCATCCATGAGGCAAAGGATGGCCTTGGAACAGTGACTGTAAGTGCAGGGGCAGAGCTGCTGGCTCAGGACAGCCTCTCTGTAGCCGGGGGCTCTGTGGGTTTGGTTCCTGAGCAGCAGTGCATGCAGGGGGTTAGGCACAGGCTGTGTGGGACCACGGGCCAGCTGAGGGACACAGGGATGTCCTGGGAGGTCTCGCAGTCCACCTGAGGATGCTGCTGGGGGGACACTGGCACTGGAGAGGCCAGTGACTGGTTTAGAGAGTGATTTCCCCCAACAGCATGGCCCTGGAGCCCGGCTCCTGTAACTCAGTTTTGCCGCTCAGTTCATGTGTCTGTGCTCTGATGGGAAATTCCGAACGGTAACGTCTGCCGTTAATGAATTTTTTTAAAATGACATAATTAAGTGAGGAATAAATACCCTAAAAAAAATGATAGTACAGCAGTCATAAAGCCATAAACTATACCTTTTGGGATTCACTGAGTTTAAGTTGCTGAACAGGCCTTGCTGCAGGGCATGCTCTGAAAGGATAAGGAAGTAGTCTTGGTGTAGATGTGGCTGGATTCTTTTAAAGAAAATACATTAATAGTGATTTTCAGGACAATCTGTTTGCTTCTTGTTATTGGAGAAGTGAAAAGATACACTTTTAAAAGCAAGGAGAATGTTTCATTTTTAAAGGTTACAGTATAGCCAGAGGATTTTAAAAGACAATATTGACTTACTTAAGAGGCCTTGCTCTATTTTTGCCCTGTACTGCTCCCACCCCTATTTTGTTTCATTAGTACACCTCCTGTGGCATTTTTTCTCCTTCCAGGCCCTTAAGACTTGCTTTTTCTAGAGCACGTTATAACTCCTGTTGGAAATTCAGCACGTGGTCCACAGGAGTGGGAAGCAGGTGGGGATTTCTTAGAGCTGACTGGGCTGTAGTTCACCTGTGTGCTTTGGGAGGGTGCAGATGTGCAGCTGCAGTTGGTCATCTGGAGACATCCTGCGCACTGCTGAACACCTCCGTGCCTGCTGTGCCAGCTTTCCCAGGAGACAGCTGGGAGTGCCCCTGCAGCCAGGCTGGCAGTGCACAGGGGTGTACCACGGGCAGTCCTGGCCTGTTGGGCAAGGACGAGCCTTGACACGTCCTTTGCATTGTCCCCTCCCTGCCCAGCCCAGCTCAGAGTGTAGGGGAGCAGTGCATTCAAAGCCTAATGTATGCCTATGTTTAATGTTACTTGTTCAGAAGCCAATCGCTGCTGCTCACAGAGTTCAGAAATTCCTGAAACACAGTCTGTGAGGCTCTTGGATGGTTTCCTGTATTAGAGAGGTTAAAATCTCCAGATAATTTCTGTTTGTGACAGAAAAAAAATGGGTGAAGGTGGATTGATGAGGCAAATATCAGAGACTTTTCCTGCAGTCAGTGAAACAGTAACTGTGGGTATGTAACATAGTGATTAAAATGACAGGCAGCCAAATTAAAGTCCCTGACTGGTAAGGTCTGCTGGCCTTACAGACTGGAATTGACAGTGTTCTTTGAAAACCTGGATCTGGAAGCAGTAGGAGATGGAGAAGCGTCTGAGAGATAATGAAAGTAAAAAGAGGTGAGAGGCATACACAGTTGATGCCTGGTTGAGATGGCAGAACACTTGAGATGTTGTGGTGTTCCCTCACTTTGCACTAATGGCATTTGTGTAGGGCTATGAGAAACAGATCACAGAGAATCTGGGGAGACCTTTCTGGTGGCACAGAAAATAGTGGCTGGGAAATTGTAAAACTTGGGAAACCAGTTTCTACAGCTGTAATTAATTTCCTTTGGAACTAAACTTGAGCTTCATGGATGCCATCTGCCTACAAAAGGCCTAATCAGATTTATCCAGGCGCACTATCTTGTACAAACCACTGATTTTATTATAATTTAATCTTTTTTTAACAAACCAGTACCAAACATAGAAGTATTTCTATGTTTATATGCGCTTACAGAGCTGAAAATACAAGACATGCCATACTTTGACTTGTGCACACCGATGGACACCCTTGGATGTTTGGAATTCTCTTGCAGTCTTTGGTAAGATGCATCATCAAAGTCCAGTTTATACCCAGCTGAGACCTGCTGCAGGACAGCAGCTTCCTCTTGTTCCACTTTTTTCATCACTACAGGCTTTTTGACATGCTTTTATTTATTTTTTTTTTTTTAATTCAGTGTAAAATCCACTGATTAAATAGTTTAGCAGCAACAACGAGCTTTGTAAAGTGCTTTTCATCTTTAGATCACAATGAGAATTTGATCATGTTACTTTCTTATATGTAGGTAAAAAGTATTTAATTATATGGTGTTCTGTTTATTTAATATATGTACCTCCTGCAGTTGGTCTCAATTGGACAGAAATTACACATTTTCATTAATACATTTCATCATGGTTGCAGAAGAACTGCAAATGTCTTAGAGAAGATTTGGACTTCAGGACCTAGAAGTGAAGGGAAAGGTTGTGTGTGTGCACAAGTGTAAGTGTGGGAAGATACTACAATTCTTTCATTTTCATCTCTATAAACAGTGTATGTAAACATCCAGACACTGCTGTGGTTGGTTGCTGCACACATGAATATTCAGTGCATCAGAGTCAGACCTGTACAAATATACCCCTTTGATGCTTTGCTTCCTGCGTTCTGTTGTTGCTGTGATGAGTTTTGTCAGAATTGTGATTTAACAACTTATAGTCAGAATTTCAGCTGCTTTTCTGCCTCCCAGGCTGGAGGTACAGCTTCTCTCCTGACATACCTTCCTCTGTTCCCATCTGACTGCTGCTTTGGGTTCTCTTCCATATTATTTTAAGAGGCAGTTCAAAACTGTGAAACATTCGTGATAGGTAACATTATTATCAGCAACTACTCAAGCAGTATCAGCATTTTTCACTCTGAATTATATCAGGATTTCTCAGTTCCACAAGTGATACGATCAGGATGGTAAAGCAGTGCTCTGCTGTATGGGACTACATTCTGAAGCAGGAATTCCTTTCTGGTTTTATGCTTTTTAAAACTGGGGACCAGAAATACTTCTAGTGACAGTTGTTTTGCAGTGCTCACCTTTGACTGTGCAGCCAAGTTCTCAGTGCCTAGATTGCTCTAACAAAGTTTATTCAGCTGAAAAAAATAGAGTATGGGAGCTTAGAAACACACCCGTTTGTCCTTGTCACGTTCAAATAGCTGGATTGTGGCTTCATTTATCCAAGCAGAGAGGAAGAAAACTCAGGACTGATTAGGAAATGGTCTCTTCTGTGTTTATGTATCATCGGATATTTTGTCCAGGCAGTGCTACAGATGAAGGGCGTTGTGTTTTTCACGGTGCAGTCCTGCTGTCTGTTACAGATGAGAGATGGCCAGCTCTGGGAAAAGCATGGAGAGGTCAGGAGCAGAACTAGTGAGGGTGGACCTGAGGGCTGCAGCAGACGGAGAGCCGGGGACCATGTTCTTGGAAGCAGCTGCTGTGGATGGGGAGGCAGGGCTCTGCTGCTCGGTGGCCCACACATCCCTGCTACATGGGTGTGGCACTGGAGATGAGCTACAGATGTACCACAGAGTCTTCCAGGTGCTTTGTGAAATTACCACAGCACTCAGGTTTTCCTCAGAGCCCACAAGTGATCTTGTTTTTAGTGAGATTCAGGGAATTTTGGACATGGCCATCAGTATTGAAATTGATAGTCACTGAAGGTCTTTGAAAAATCTGCTTCTGTATTGTATGAAGTGCTGAGAAAATTTTTGGTAGCTGTATTTTGATCTTGGATTGCACAATGCAGCAAGTAAGAGCAACAACAAAAAAAAAAGACTGGGTCCCTCGTAGAGCAAAGCCTTCTAAATAATAGCATGGCTTTATTTTGTAGGGCTGGTGAAAGCACAGGGGACCTGGGGAGAGAAGGATGACCCAGATAAGAAAACTACCAATGTGAGATCAACAACGAGTATCTAGGTAGTAGAGCAGAAAAAGAAAGAATCATAGGACTGATAGAAAGTTGTATTGATCTAAAAAAATTGCTGTAAAACCCAGTAATTTTCAATTCCAATTTCACTGCCACAGAGGTGTAAAGCCTTTAGCTAATGCCATGGATTTTTGCACTGGCCTTCATTTTCAGTATTTCTTTAGCCAGAGTTGCATTATCATTCTGCCTTGGAGAAGGGGAGAGTAGGGAAGTACAGCTCCCAGGAGCAGGGTGGCCACTTGGACAGGACCGGATGCCTGTGGGACAGGACCTGGCCGTGGGCGGGATGTCACCGGTGTTGGACCTTGTTCTGTGTGAGTGCCACAACTTCCCTGTGCACGGCACCAGCCACTGCCACTGGACAGGAGGAGCCTTAGTGCCTATTCCACTGGAATAAGCTGAAGCTTAGAAGCAAACCCAAATCTAATCCATTCTGTTGGCACTCAGTCTTCTCTTTCCTAAACAAAGTCTTAACATTTTTCCAGAAATTCTCCTACAGAGACCTCGTTGCTGTAAAAAAGACAATAAGTGTTTATTTCTCCTCTTTAGTCATCACTTTCCTATTACCTCTTCTTCTGCAGCATGCTAGTGCTGATTCCTGATGGATTTGTGATCCACTAAAACTCAGTGTCTCTCACTGTCCTGTTATGTAGGGACTGACTCTCCATGTGTATCTCTGTGTTTGATTTTCCTACCTGAGGGCACGTATCTTTTTTTTCATTGTATCTACTTTCTCTTCTTACTTATCTCAGGTAATTCTTAATTCCAATTCTGGCCTCCTAGCCTATTTCCTTCTTCTTCCACATCAGTATCAAATGTAAGTTCATTAAGTATTCACTTCATTCAAGCCATGAATAAAGAACTGAGCAGCTCCAACACCAAGGCAGATCCCAGAGAAACGAGGTTGCTTCTCTTCTGCCCTCTGCTGTGGCAGTGGCCCTTTGATTACCAGTCCTTCTTGCCGTGTGCTCTTCCAAGTTTGGCATCTCCTCAGCAATGACTTCATCTGTTTTCTATGTATTGTTTAGGCAGATCATGAAAATGCAACAGGAGAAAGTTTCAGACCCTGCCTGAAGATACATGGTATTTACAGCTTCTAATCTTTCCAGAAGCCATAAAAGCTTTTTTTCCATTAGTTGGACAATATTTATGCTTGAAAAATCATGTGGGTTCTTACTTATCTCTGTTGCATTCTGCCTGCTTCTTGTTTGTTTGATTACAAATTGATAGGATTTATTTGCCCTCAGCAGACACCATTTGGAACTGGCAGACAATTGGGGCATCTGCTCTGCTGGCATTGCTGCCAAGAGGTTTGGAAGGGCACCAGGTCAGGGACTGGCTTCTGCACAGTCAAAAAGGTACCAACCCAGAACAGACACTTGTACAGACACTCCTTTACAAAGTACTCAGGTTGGGTTTGTGGGTATCACCCCGCTCTTGCTGTCCAAAGCCGGTGCTTTTGGACCTCCTCTCCCTTACTCCTCTTGGAGGGAGACACGGACCCCACATATCACCAGTGCAGGAGGGCAGCAAGGAAGAGAAACTCCTGTATTAAACCCATTTTCACTTCCAGAATTACAGATACATATATATGCTGTGTTCACATTGCCTGGAACTCCACTGTCCCATTCTTGGGTCCACAGATATTTTTGTAAGTCTTAAATTCCTTTACTCACAAAAGGTATTTTCTACCTTATGAAATATTATTTATTACAATGAGTTCATGTTTTTTTTCTTCATGCCTTTGAAAGTTTTTTTCGCTCTGCCCTTTTCTCATCTGGCTACACTTTCATTTGTATTACATTAATTTTGTTAGGGAATAGACCTGCTTCAGCCATTGCACCTGTAAATGTCGAGTGGGGGTTTGGCCTTAATTCAGTTATTTAATTTTGCCAGCATTAAGAGTTCTTCTCTTGTAATTTCCAAACCTGTACACCCAGACAGCGACAGAAAATGCATGATATGAAAGTCTTTCTTGCTCTTGTGTCTACAGCTGTAACGAACTGGCAGAGGTCAGCTCTGGGATCCACCTGTACAATCTCCAATTACCTTTTCCCCATGTGGATTTCCTGAGGAGCTCTGCTGCCTCCTGTTTGTGTAGGTGTAACTGACAGAGATGTGCAACCAGGTGTAATAAAAGGGATTTTTGTTTATAGCTATAGTTCTAAAAAGTATAATTTTTCCTCGTTGAACACCAAGCCCTTCACAGATTTCATCTAAACCTCTGCACGTTCAGCTGGGAGGGGCAGGCAAAGTGATCTGCAGGAAAAAAACATTCACTCAGTAAGTTTAGAGCATTTGTGATGAGCAAGATATGAATCCTGCTTCCTTATCCCCATTCTCAGGATTGCACACAGTCACTGGGTTAATAAAACAAAAAGCAAACTTCAGAAACAGCTCATGGAATAGAGATCAGAATGTGAGACTGGAATCCAGATTTCCTACCATGCCAGTACTAAAGCACTTCGCAGAGCAGCAGTAGGAAGCAGAAGAAAGAAGAAACACATGGTGTGTTTGGGGAAGAACTGCAGGAAGTACAAATGGTACCTTGGAATGTGGTGACAACTGAATTAACTAACCACAATATTGTCTATAAAAGGTAGTTATTTGTAGGAGTATCTTTTTGTGAGTAAAGTAATGGCTGTACCTTATACAATTGCGCAGCAGTGTAAGTTATGCAGTTTCCTCAGGGCAAACGTGTACCTGAAGTAACACTTTCATCACCTGGATGGGAGCTCTGACCTTCCTCACCTCAGGAAATGTCCCAGTCCACTCCCACCTCCAAGGAGCCGTTGCCATCGCTCAGCTTCCTCCAGCTCTAACACATGGTCCAGACTGGGGCTGCTCAGGTGGCTGCTCAGGTGGACACGGCCTGGCTTTGGCCAGGATTGCCAGACCTGATCCTTTGCTGAGCTCAGGTTTGAACAGCAAGAGAGATACATTGCTGGGTTAGGACTGGTTTGTAGTTGTGCCTCCTCTGCAGTGCCCCTGGTGAACTTGCAGTTAGAGTGGGAGCTGTCAGGACCTGCTGAGCTACAAACTAGGCCTGATGGCAGAATGGTCAGAGCCTGGAGCTCAGGGCCAGAGAGTGGCCGTGACCACGGGGGCTGTGGGTTGGAGCTGACGGTGAAGCTTTCAGATCACACCATGGAGTGCTGTGAAATGTGTCCATGTGTTGGGGTGTGAGGTGGGAGTTCCTCAGCCATGGCTCACTGCAGCTCCCTTTGGCTGCTTCTGCTGCAGGGCAAGTATGGAGCATTTGCTGAGGGGAGCACCACGTGTAGGGGGAAGCCACCAGCTTTGCTTGCAGACAGAAAAATTTCTCTTCCTGTGATGGCAAAGATGTTTTGGAGTTGAAGTAGAAGTTTTCATTACTGTAAGAATTAGGAGTATCTATCACTGCTTTTCAGAGTGAAATTCCACTGTGAAGGAAAACAGAAAACAATGTCCCATGTCTGGTAATTTCTGTGGTTAAGTTTAGGCAGACAGGGATGGAGTTGCTCTCAGTTTGTCCTGGCTTGGAGCAAGAACAATGAGACTTGAGAGGCTTCAGGCTCTCTTTTAACCAAAACCCTCGGTGTTGTACTAATTAACACAGTCCAACTTCTTTCCTCCTGTGATTGTACCTTTCAAGAAACATTGAGGTGAAGTTTTGGTGTTTTTTCCTCCTGTACCTTCGTGGAGATACTCCAAATGGCTTTCTTTGTAAATAATCCATTTTCTTTCTTGTTAGACTTAGCTGGATATCTCTCTATATTTATGGCCTATTCCCAGTTTTGTTGTTGGATAGAGTGGTTGATTTGAGCTCTAGAAACAATCCATCACTACCTTGGGGAGATAATAATTGCTTGTAAATGTAGTACTTTTTGTCTTGTCTTTGTTTTTCATCGCCGTCAATGTGTTATCAGCTTGCTCAACCTCTAAAGCTTTATACTTGGAAATAGTGAGGTGTAAGGAAAATAGATGTATTAGATCTTCCATGCAATGAATCCAGAGTCTACTCTTGTAGGTTATGAACTCAGTGAAATCACTGGGGACAAACTTCAGTATCTGAGTGTGAGAGGTGAAGTTTGGCCTTTAACATTAGAGACTGGAAGCAGGGAAAAAACAGATTAAAGCTAACTTGAAAAAAAAAAATTACACAGTTTCCATAGCAAAGAAATTAGACTTCTTTAGGGGAACAGGTGGAAAACTCCACAATGGAAATATTTTGTGATGTTGTTGACCAGCAGATAGTACTTGGTGGAAAGGTTTTTTATATTTGTTTCTTTAACAGCTGTGGGTGCATTAGCACACACAGAGGTCTGCACTGTCCACCCTAATTTGGGATGCTTCAGCATGTAGTGGAGGAGGATCAGGGAGTAGGTCTGTAGGAGGAAAGGGATGCTGTTGCAGTGATACAAAGAAAGACCTAAATATCTGGAAAAGCGTTCCAGAGAGTGAGATGAATAGCTCAGGGAAACATTGCCTTTCCAAGCAAAGTGTTTTTTCATACTTCAAACTTGCTAGAAAAAAATACAGGCGCATATAAAACTGGTAGGAAGCTGTGCAGTGTCTGGGGAAAACAACCTAGATGATTTAATAGACTTTGTGTCTCTAACATCTGGACACAGGGAGTTAATCTGAGTTTGTGGCATTCTGAATCTAGTGATTTTGTGCTAAATCAGGAGAAGTGGGAATTCACAAAGTGCACAGCTGCGCTGGTACCATTAGAAGGCAACATGCATTGAACCTGGTAGTTATTCACCAAAACCCATGAAACTCCTTTGTTGAATTTCAAACAATAAAATCACAGGACTGCAGAGCCCTCAGCAGAGGGTGGAAGGATCCCACCCTCAGAACAGGCGGCTGGCTGGCCTCGCCCATTGGCAGTGGTGCCGCAGCCCCGTGGCTGCTCTGCTGCACCCCTCGCTGAGCCTGCTCCTCCAGAAGGTGAGCTCCGAACCTCCTCCCCTCCCAGCACAGCCCTGGAGCCCCTGGAAGGCTCTCTGTGTGTCCCACAGCCTCTCTTGCTCACCATTCCTCCTTTGCCCCACTCCAAACTTCCAGACTGTTGTGGGTGTAAACCCTTCTGTCTCTCCTTAGGTTTATGACATGTAATCATCCTTTTTGCACAGCTTCCCATTGTGTCCAAGCTGCCTTCATGGAAACCTTCACAGACCTGCAGCTGCAGTCTTACCAAAACAGGGAAAGCTGCAGGAAAACTTTGTGTAGGATACTACCTGTGTACCTCGTTGTGCTATCTGCTGTCCTCACAGCAGCTCTGCCTCAGGGCCTCCTGTTCAGACTGATGGTTGAAACAACCCCTGTGGCTTTGTACAAGAATCCTATAGGGACTCTTTCTAAGCAGCAGATTACTTATGTCCAAATTTAGTGTTTGCAGTTGAACTAGCATCCTGGTTTGGGTTTTTTGGTTTTTCTCTCCATTTCTTCCATTTGGCCAGTGATTCAGCAGATCTAGTGTACTCTCCCAAGTATTCTTTTCAAAGTACTCAGAATTTCCTAGCATCATAAACTGGGACTAATGGCTTATTATGCCATGCCCTAAGGCAGCTAAGACTGTGCTTTATGTCAAAGGCTCTGGATTTTACATGAAGGTAAAAAAAAGGAGCACAGATGGTTCTTGGTTGTGTAGCAAAGGAGCTTTCTTTGTGCCTGTAACTTAATGTGCTGGGGTTTCAGCACTTTTTAACACAAGGCTGAGGCATTCCTAGATATTTAACATTTATTTCGAAACTGAGCTGTGGCTGACAGCTCAGAGGCATCGCACCTCACATTTCTTAGGGGCTGTAGTGGAGAACTTGAACCATTGGTGCATTAGGTGCCCTGTGGGGCAGAAGTCTCCAGAACAGTCATTGCTGAGTGCTCCTCTAGTGGCTCTGAGGGTGGCCTTGTCTGTGGTGAAAAGTAATACTTCATTTTCATTTGTCTGAAGTATTTTTTTGGGGTGGAATTGTTTCATTCTCATTAGATCTCTGAGGGTACAAGAAAATTGCTGCTTTAATTGGAGAACTTTACCCCCAAAGCCAGCTTCAAACGTCAGCAAAGCTGCTGCAGATTCAAGAACTACCTAAGCAGAATTGGCTTGATCTGTTTGTGCCATCTCTCCTTTGCTGGCTGTTTCAGTCCTGGGCTGTGTTCACCTTTGGTATTGTTTGGCTGGTCCTGGGTTGGACCTTGACAGGAGGGTGCTGGGCTGCTGGTCATTTGTGGAGCAGCTAAAGGATGTACTGTGGATGCCTGACAAACCTCTGGCCTTTGGAACTGCTGCAGTGCAAATAACGCTGAACCAGTGGCCCAGAATGGAGGGAGGGGTCACTAGGCACATGTAAGAATTGGGCTGTACAACTAAGGATTCAAAGGGAAAAGACCAGGAAAGGCAAATGAAGGATATGGGTGAGGGTTCAAGTACTTAATCCCAGATACAAGGGATTACATTTGCAAATTCATTCCCCACATACACTATAATTCTTTTTATAAACTGATCAATCTGCCAGGTAGGTTTGCTATTGCAAACCTGTTTCTGTAGAACAATGATGTGTAAAATACTGGATTCTAGGTTGCTCCAAATGTGGGCTTCCAAAGTTGAGAATAAGGAACTGTAATTGGTAAAGTATGCTTTCCCCCAAGGACTAATAGTTCTTTGCTGAGCAATATGATTAATCAAGAGATTAAACATTATCTGCCATGTTGTGTTGTCACCACTGCCATTTCCTGACTGCAGTGTTTGTACACGTCCATACCATAATATTTTTAGGTTAAATGAGTTTTTTACTGGAATGCTCTTTACACATAAAACCATACTGACTTTGAGGAAAAGGGTCTTCTCATTTGAACAAAGAGTTACATTAATATTTTTCATGTTGTCTGCTTCCTTCTTTCAGTGCAGAACTTGTAAATTGATTTGGAAATTAAATACTAAGTAAAACTAGAAGTATTCCTGTCAAAGATGTTGGAAGGCAAAGCTGAGTTCAGCAGCATTGCTCACTTTATACATGCATGAAGTACAATTAAGTGTTGATTTTAGTTTAGGTGAAGTGTTTCAGCATTAACGAGGCTGAGGCTCAAGCAAATGTGAAGAGGAAGGTGGTCATACTTCCTGCCTTAAGTAGTCACATTTTACTTCTTAGTTCTTAGAAACATTCTCCTGTAATTAAAGCAGCTTTCTGGGCTTGGGGCGGGGGAGGGCATACAGAAGGAGTCTGACTTTTTGGCAGACTGTTCACAAGAATTTGGCTGTTTTCCTAGACTGAAATTCTGAAGAAATTCTATAATTGTTTGGGAAGTATTTTTCCCATACGGCATATCTGTGTTCTGAGTGGCATGTGTAAGCTGATTTGCAGCCCTGTTCATACATCTCTGTTTGTGCATGGGTGCACCAATTAAATTTTAAAAACCCCAACCAAACCAACTCCACTATTTTTCTGACCAGATATCCATAATGATTCTCAGAATACACTGAGCTGAACTTCCTTAGAACATATTGCTAGATAATTCATGGAAGGGAAAGGAACTTCATATAACCCTGGGAACAGCAAACTGCCCAAGAAATTTCTTAAAATCAGGATTTGGCATGGGTTGTACTTTCAATATGAAGAAACTGTGACATCTTTCTGGTACTTCTGCATCCCGTTGATGCCAAACAATACAAATTTGTGGGACATGAAAACAGTTGAGGGGGGATTTGATTACTGTCACTTGTGTATGGATTAGTTGCTTTGTTTAATTGAGTTGTTTTGCACCGAGTTTGCATGGCTGTGATTTATTCGGAGTGTCTGTTTCCTCTGAAGGGGGAGAGGCCCACTGAAGCACACGTCCGATGTCATCAATGCTGCCAAGATGATCTCGGAGTCGGGCTCGCGCATGGACACCCTGGCGCGGCTCATCGCTGACCAGGTGAGTACCATGCAGCACTGCAGGAGCCCTGCCCCTGCTCAGCCACACACACCCCCTTAACAGCTTCCAGAGTCTCCTGCAGGAGTGCCTGTGACACAAATCCTGTCTGAACCTCCGTGTGGATTGTCTTCTCCATTTGTATCAGTGGTCTGTTCATGTACACCCTGAAATGGATGTGTACATAAACCACACACACCGACCTGCAGATGTGTGAATATTTGTGAGCTCCCTTAAGCTATGAATGCAACATTTTAGACATACAGTAATATGAACATGTATATAGATACACATTTAAAATATATATATTCATGGTTGCTTTAATATATATATATATAT
>VZSE01010422.1:369836-400503 GCA_013398275.1 Promerops cafer
AGTATATAAATAGTTGTATAAAAAACTGTTGCCCAGGTTTAACCCCAGCTGGCAACTGAGTACAATGCAGCTGCTCGGTCACCTACTCCTGGAACTTGAAAAAAAAGGAAGCCTCATGGGTTGATATAAAAAGTTTAATAATTTAAAATATAATAATAGTAGTAGTAGTAGTACTAGTACTGATATTGATGCTGAAAGAGAGGGGGAGAGAGGACTGAGACCAGAGAGATGATGCCCAGCACAATTCCCCAGCACGTGCTGACCGATGCCCAGCCTGTCCCTGAACAGCAATCGGCCCTTTCCAGGTGAGTCCCCCATAGTAGGCATTGACACTCCATGGTATCAGTATGGAAGAGCCTTTGGCCAGTTCACGTCACCTGTCCTGGCCATGCTCCCCTGCAGCTGCCTGTGCACTTCTCACTGGCAGAGAGTGGGACACTGAAAGGTCCTTGTGTACCAACTTCCTTCCCATTCTTAATCCAGCACAGCACGGGGCCAGCCACTGTGGAGAGCATGAACTCTATGCCAGGCAAAGCCAGGCCAGCTGTGCAGGCAGCAGTTCAGAGGTGCAGGCTCATCCTCTCCTGACTGACCTAGGTAAATTACCCAGCAGCAATGGCAGCTGCTCCAGGTGAGCTGGGGGGAACACAGGATGGTGGCACTGGCACAGAGCTCTGCTGCTCTGGGCAGGTGCTTGGTCTCAGCACCAGCTTTGTAAGGACAGACTTGTCTGGCTCCAGAATGGTTTGTTCTCCACCCTCTGCAGAATCCATGCTTTTGCTGTACCTTCCTTCTCTGCCCCCCACCCCTAACACTGGCTGTTTTGGTCTCTGCAAATCTGCAGATTGAACGTGATTTTTGGTTTTGCATTTAATTTTTATTTATATTTATAGTTATTTTAAGTAACACTTATGAGTTACTTATCACCATGAAATGCAAAAGTGTTAGAGCTGAAAGGTGTGCTTTATTGCAGTTGGATTTTTAGATCAGCAGATGGCTCAGCCTCCCCCCAGAACAGCCCAGCAGGAGCAGGGTAACTCAGCAGCCTGCCTAAGGGAGCTGCAGTGGTGCATGAGCACCCCTGCAGCCTGCTCACCAGGTTGTCTGGGTCGCTTCAGGGCCATACAACACCAACAGAGGAGTGCAGGAAATGGCAGTGTGCAGGTGTCACACTGGAAGCATTTCTTCCTTTGTGGCTGCCTTTCAGGTCCAGGGCAGCACAGGACAGTCACTGTTTCCACACCCTCACATGCTCTCTCTTTTCCCTTCACTCTTTGTTTTCATATTCAGTGCTTGCTTTCCTATTGTCTAGGAAGCAACACCAGTCTGTTAGTGGTTATGTGCCTCCCTGAATTCCAGATAACAAAGAATTTCTATTTTGTATCTGTACAATTGTGATCAGATTTGTGGAAAAAAATAGGTAAAATGTCTGGATTCTCCATTCCTGATCTTGACACACATTCTTCCAGCACTGGACAACAGCTGCTTTCAAGATTTTATCTATTACAGATTGAAATTCAAACCTGTCACTGATACATTGCAGAAAACGATGACATAGCAAAGCCCAAGATGAGTAAGGGTTATGAATTTCTGCTGGTTTTAGGACAGGGAATCCACTTTCACTGAAATATTTCTTCTATGAAAGAAAGATTTCAGCTGTAATAGTACAGTGACTCTAGACTAGAAGCTTGAAAAAATCAGTGTGAGGAAAAAGTATTCATGAACCATTAGTGTTGATAATTCGTGTGTCCCCTCAGAGCTGCTGGGAACTGTGACATCGTTCAGGTTATTGTAACCCTTTTACTGAATTCAGTCCAACTCTTTGTCTTTGTCCTCGCTCAGAGCTTGCACACAGCTGACACCTGGGAGCCACCTGACCCCTGGGATTTGTTCTATTCATCTGAAGGACACTCCTTACTTACAGGTGTTGCTTGGATTTTAGATGCGGTTTTACATTACATTATATGCATTAAAACCAGAAAAACCCAAACACAAATCAAAAGATGAACCAAGGCAGCCCTTCCAGTTATGGTGAACAGAATTGCAAGTATTGCTGGATAGGTGTCAAACTTAGTAAAAAAGAATTTTGCTTTATTCCTCCTATTACAGATATTCTTAGTATGATCCTCTCTTAGTATGATTTCTTGCATGGCTAGAGATCTTTTAACTTCTGTAACATTTTTTGGCTGTGCAAAGTTATCCTGTAACTTACTTAGAAAGCTCTTTTCTCATTGCAGTGGGTTTTTTTATCTCAAAGGTATTTTCAAATTCCTCGTCTCAGCTGTTATGTTGCCCTGCACTCTTGGGGTCTTAAAATAAAATAAAGTTTACCTTCCTCTGGGCTACCAAATAACTCTTCTCTGAATGTGGGCCAAACTGGATAAGCCCTTCAGGAATTTGGTGCCCAGAGAACATGAGTGCCAGTAGTGCCTTCCTGAGCAGCACTCAGACTTCTTAGTGGAGTATTTCTCATGTTGCCTTTTACTAACAACTACATTCTGTAGAATTTCTATTATGTGGAAAAAAAAGGATTTGTATGATTTTTATAGCTCCCTGTTGCTGTGTTTGAAGGGAAGGGATACAGTGTGGTACGATTAGCAGAACTCAGCTGTATTTCACTCCACAGTCACAAGCACTTCTAGGATGGCTCAGAGTAACAACAGTGCAAATTGTCACAGTTACAGCATCAACAGCAACCTATGCACGTGAATCACAAGTGCATTATAAATTCATTATCAGGAGATGTTTCCTTTTGTCCGAAGATTTTTGTCCCTTGTTCCATCTGTCAGAAGATTTTTGCTACTTAATGTGACCTGGAAGCCCTAAGATAACACAGGCAATGAGTACATCACCCTGGTTTGATGAAATGGGCTGAAGAGTGAGGTCTGTATTAAGAGCCTCCTCTGTGTTGAAGCTGTTCCACACTCATTAGGATCCCAGTCAGGCAGGCCCTGACTGGGGTCATTTAGAATGCTGTTTGTCACAGCTAATTACAGTGGTCAGGAAAGCACTGCGTACATAATCCCTTTCGGTGATGAGAACCCCACTGGTAGAGCTGCAAAGCTGCCTCCTGTCTGTGCACAGCACACATTTATAATAGGTGGTGGGTGATTATCCCCAATATTGATCCCCAGGAAGACAGATTTGGATTCTGTAGAGTAATGCTTTGGCCCTTGTTAGCAAAGGGATGAAGTGGGAGCAAACCAAACCCAGAATGGTCTGCAGTCAGAAGCTCCTGTGCATTGTTCATTCACACCCGCCCTGTGCAACTGCTGTGCCAGTGGCTTTTTCACTTGGTGAATGCTGGTTTCAGTCTGGTTTTAATCACTGCATCATTTTAATTCCTCAAATTGTTTGGATGTTCTGGTGGCTATTCTGTTGGGTAAAATACCACTGCATTTTTGGGATGCAGGTCAGTTCTGACGCTGCTCTTACAGAAAGCCCTTGTTAGCAACAGCGCCTGCCCGCAGGATGTGTGGGAAACTACCTCTCAGAATCTGATGGGCTCTCCAGTTAGGAATGTGCAGCAATAAACTGGTAACCATCAATTGCCTGTGGGATGATTTACTGATTGTCCTCCTGTTGCAGCCTAGTGTTTGGTTTCACTGGTGAGCAAGTGCTGCTTATACCAGCTGCTTCTGAGCAATAGGTAGGAGATTCCTTATGCAGCGTCCTCCCTGCAGTACACTTGTTCCTAACATCTGTTGATTGCTGATCTGACATGCTACAAGGCATGAGGTTTAATTTTCTGCAGTGCTTGTTCATGTCCGACCCTCTGCTGAGGTGCTGTGGCCAGGCCTCAGGCACAGATGTGCTGGTCCCTGCTGCTGCCCAAGGGAACGCTGAGTATTGACACAACTCAGGAGATCATGGCCTGACTACCATGGTGTTCTCAGCCTCCAGCAGCCATGCCAGAATTTATATAATCAAACATATTTTTTATATACTTGACATGGGAAATAGTCCTTGATACTTTTCCATTCATTTGTCCTGTAACTTCTTTTACCTATGTAAAATTTTAATATAACCGTTCTGTAACAAAGATTTCTGCAATTTAAAAACCCCGTGTTAAAAACCATTTCCTTTGTTTTGTGCTCCTGGGAGTCGCTTTTAATGACCCCTGGGGTTTGTAGTGGAGGAAGAATACTGGGATTCATTACAATCTTCCTCTTTCCGTCTGGGCCTTGGTGTGGCCAGTGCAGGGGAAAGATGCACTCTATCTACTCGGTAGTGAAGCTGTGGACATGCCACAGACTTGTACAGTTGTGTAATTACATTTCAAGAGAATTTCCTTATCCAATGCCATGCATTTGCTTTTTTGAATGCTTCTGGGCACTGAAAGTGTTTCCACAGAACCTCAAGGTCTTGTTCTTGAGTGCAGTTTCCTGGCCTTTGATGTGCATCATCTGTAGCATTCCTAAAATGGAACACATTTCTTCTGTAATGCTGTGTAAGGGAGACAGTACCTGTGACTAGCCTGACATTAATATATAAAAGAGTACTATATAATAATCATTCTTATCTCTGAACTCCTGTAATTGGTATTGTCACTGTTTGAAGTGGATGAGGCACTATATTGGCACCCTATACACCTTTCTCTTGAGTTTTTCTGGCCAGAGGGATAAAATCAAAGTGTAACTAAGGAAAGAAAAAAACGGAGAGGGAAGAATCTCATTCCAGGAATACACACCATCTTGATGTTATGGGTTCTGATGCTCTAAGGGATTATATTGTACTTTACTTGAAGTATAATTTTTTATTAATTAAATTAAATAAGCAGTGAGTATTCCAGTGAGTATTTCTAAACACTGAGATACCATTATATAAATACTGATTTGGGCAGTTCTTAAAGCAGTGCTTAATAAGGAAGAAATAAAAACTTATTTTAGGGCAGTTTTCCAAAATGTGCTAGCATTTTGAAAACATCACACATAGAAAGAGAACATGTCAAGGAAGTGTTCTGGTCTTGTAAACTGTGCCCAAATGCAGGAAACAATAATGGACGCAGCAGAACATGAGGTAACGACTGATGTTAAGTTGTATTAATTAATTTAAAATTGTACACTCTGACCTTCCTTGTTTACTGTTACCTTTTGCTAAGTCTAAAGCATGAACTTGCTTAACCAAACATTATTGCATAGCCATGAAGAACATCATTCTCACACCAGCCCTTCGGACACATACTGTTGTTTCAGCAAAGCCAGGAGCTGAAATATTTTTGGATTTAAGTAGAATTGGTGCTTTTTCTGGCTTCTGGCAGGTTTTGGATTTAAATCCACTGACCACAATTCAATAGAACCACAGGTGATTGTTGACAGTTTGCAGTTGGTGGGGATGTATCTTTGCTTCTTCAGTATGCAAAGCTGAGCAGAGTTTTCTGTTGAAAGGAAGGGGCTGTATTTATCATGTAACTACCACACCTGGGACAAAACCATGTCTGCAAACCTGCAGGGATCTTGTGCTTATATATCACTCTTACCAGCTCTGGGAGCTCACCATTCCCCTTAAGATCCCTTTGTTCTGCCAGAGCAATGAAAACCAGCTTTAGAACAAATTCATACCCAGCCTTTCATGGCTGGCCTGGTACCCACAGAGCAACACTGCACTCCAAGTACTCCATGTATTTTGGGAAAAAATTAGGTTACAGCGATCCTATTTTTATTTCTATAATATAAATCTGTATTGTTAAAAATATTGAAATCAGTGACTTTTCCATAAGACATTCTAATTTTGCTCTTCCCATTGCTAGAGAAGATCTGCAGATTGAGTTCAATACACTCTGGATGGAACACAAAAAAACCCCCATAGATCATATTATAACAAGATAAAGCATCATACGTAGATATTAACATGTCTCTGCATGTTTGGTTATATTGCCCACAAAATCTGTTTGGATTGCCCTCAATGGAGGTATTTTCTTAGAGATCATCTTAGGACTGGAAGTAATTACTCCGTACACTAAAGGATGTGGTTAGAAATACTGCTAAGGCAAGCACAGCACTGTTAAATACAGAGTGAGGAATCTGAGGTTTAATCTGACCTTCCAACTATAGCATTAAAAAGCTTCCCAAGAGGAATGAACTTTGCAGCCTGATACAACTGCAGTGAAAAGCAGTAGCTGTAGTCTGCAACTGGAATACTCCTCAGTGAAGTTTTAACGTGATTCCTGAGACATCATTTAAATGCTTTATTTATTGTTCTTTTCAGTGCCCAGACCAGTCATGCAAACAGGATTTACTGGCTTACCTAGAACAGATCAAGCTGTACTCCCATCAGCTCAAGATCTGCAGCCAGGTTAAAGCAGAAATCCAGAATCTTGGTGGAGAGCTCATCATGTCTGCAGTAAGTAGAAAAATGGCATCAAGTACTCTGTTAAGTCAAACTATGTATTAATTTGAGTTGGGTTTTCCTGTGCTTGCAGCATGTTTCACTGTCACTCCAAATCCTATTTTCTAATAGCCACTTAACAGCAAGAATCTACGACAGTGAAGCGTAAGACTTCTGGCTTCAAAGGAATAACAATCACCTTTTCTTTTTAAATTCTCACTGCACATTGAGTTATCACTGTTACTCTGAAGTAGTTTGGTTTGAAGAGCTGTAACCCTCTTGACAATGCTGGTGCATTGGCTTACACATGTGGAATATGCTCATGGTTGTGTCTGAACACAATAAAAACACTCTAGGGGTGGAGTTCCAGGTCAGAAAAAAATGCTGCAGGACTTTCTACAGATTTACAGAATTAAATAAAAGGAAGAGCAAGGTGACTTGATTCCTGAGTGAATGTCTTGATTTTGCTTTAAGTTAAGAGTTATTAGCTCCTTTACAGCCAAGTATCATTAGCCATGGAACAGATGTTTTGTGATTTTATGGAACATTTATGCACTTGGCCTCAGCATAGCCATCCATAAAATGCCTTCACATTCCCATGTTCTGTGATGTGTTACTGCTTGAAGCACATGGGATTATGATTTCAAGGTATAAATCTACTAAATGGCATCAAAACCAGGTAAGACACCCTTCCCACTGGGCACATTCCTACCCTTTACATACTTTGCATTATATTCAAGGGAACTTCACATTCACATAGTTTGGAATGCTCTCTCTCTGTATCTCTCTCTCTCCCCAGGTGTACCTCTGTGTCTATACCTATCACTGGCTATTTGTATTCATCTATCTCTGTGTATCCTGTATATCTATCTGTATGTATCTATACCTATCTCTATGTCCCTACCTCTGTCTGTACCTATCTATATTAATCTATACCTGTGCCTGTCTTTATCCACCTATAGCTGTCTCATGTTATCCATCTCTGTCTATCCCTATCTGTTCCTGTCTGTATCTACCTCTACCTATGTGTCCTCTGTCTATACCTATCTACAGCTCTGTATTTATCTACACCTGTCTATAAATATCTCTGCCTATCTGTACCTATACCGGTCTATACTTATCTCTATACATCTCTATCAAACCATACCTATGTCTGCCTGTCTGTACCTGCTAATACTTATCTGTACCTGTCCATACGTGTCAGGACCTATCTACACCTGTCAATATTTAGCTCTGCCTGTCTAAACCTATCTCGTCTATACGTATCTATATCTTCATACACCTCTCTATATATACAGATCTCTACCCATATATCTATATATATCACTAGTTATCTATACATTTCTCTATCCATCTATATTTATTCCACCTGTCAGTACTTGTCGTTCTCTGTCCTTATATATATCTCCGTCTCTGTACCTGTCAATATCTGACAAAATCTCTGTCAAAGATCTGTCTCCATCACTGCCAATATCTCTGTCAGAGCCTAAGAGCATTTGTCAAAATGTGTCAGAATCTGCCAAAATCTAACAGAATCGGCTAAAATCTTAGAGAATCTGTCAAAATCTATCTGTACCTGTCTCTATCTGTCAAAAATGTCTCTTTATCTGTCAATATCTATCTCTACCTGACAAAATCTGCCAGCACCTCTCTCCATCCATCCATATCTGTCAGTCTCTCTGCCTGTCCATCTGTACCTATCTGCACCTGTCTATACCTGTCTGTATCCAAACCTGTTTCTACCTGTGTCAACCTCTCTGTACCTGATTGTCTCTCCCTGTGCCTGTCTAGCCCTGTCTCTACCCATTGATATCTGTACATACCTATTTCTGCCTCTCTCTAGGCCTACCTATCCCTATTAATCTCTCACTAAAACTATTATTACATTTTATGTGGTTTATAAACTAATTAGAAATGAAGCCTTTCTTGCTGACGTGAGATTTGAAACACTCATTTCTGTAGGATCCTTGTGCTGGCTAATTCAGATGGTAATTTAGACGCCATGTTTGAACTTCTGGAACATACCAGAAGTTAATTAACTTCAATTGAGTGTATAATTTCTGAAGCCAGTGCTTGTTTTCACTTGGACTGCACATTAACAAAGTTTCTTTTCCTTACCTGTTTCTTTTCACAAGCAGTTCTGTGACCAGTGTGGTTTGTAGTAAAGCCAAATGTTGGAACCAAGTTTGGTTCTTGCTATTTCTGCCTCCTGCTGTAGAATACTCACATTGTTTTCTTCACCTTTTTTGTTGGGTCACTCCTGTCAACAGTGCATAATCCGCCTGGTGCAAAAATTTTAAGTTCTAAAAATGAAACCCCAAGTTTAACTTCATGGATAATCCAGAAGAGATGGCTATAGATCCTAACCCTGCTTCAAGGAAGGAGGGTGAGAACTTGTCCTATGTGCATCCAGAAACTCGAGAAAGCCAACTGCTTGTTCAGATAAATGCTCACCTCCCTTCTAGTTCAATAAACACAGTTAAGTAGGTGCCTAGTTTGGGAGTCAGTGGAAATGAAGAACATGCTTAGGGGCCTGAATGGCTTTGTGTGTGTTCTGTGACATCAAGATGGGATGCTGCAAGGTTGCTACTCTCTTAAATAATCTGAGAAAATGCTCCAACAATGGCTGTGTTAATTTTTTTTTAATAATATGGGTGTTACATAGAAAAGAGCCAAATTGCTAGCCAGTGTCAGAAGAGACCTGTGCTCTCAAGCCAAGCCTTTTAAAGACAGTGGACCGCTGGTGTCAGTGGTTATGAAAAATTTCTAAAAAATTGAAAAAAAGTCTCCCTGATCTCTGTCTTGGGAAGGGGAGGCCATTCGTGACTGTACTCAACTATCCCCCTGCAATTAAAATTGTGGTTATGTGAAACTGTAGCCCAACCAACCAGAGAGGGCCTTTTGTATTAATTTAACTATTTATGTTTTAATTGCTTCAATTTTAGAAGAATAGCAGGATTTACGTTGTAAAGATAAATTGCTCAGTTGAGAGGGAGAGAAATGCACTAGTGGTATAAAATGGCTGGTTATTGAATTGCTTTTCTTAAAAGCTGGAGCAAGTTCCAGCTTTGAAAGTGCATTTGGGGGCTTTAGAAATTGATCACTTTCCTAGGTTAGCTGGCCTTGAAAAGTGACAAACGCAAGTTCTGTGTGAGAAAGCAGAGGGGTTCTTCTCCCCCTTCCCAACTTCTCCCTCCCCAGAAGGTAGTATTAGAACTCCATTAGAAAATACAGGAGTCACAACTGTAGCTGGAATATATTTTATATTCTCCCCAGTCCTAATCTTCTCCAAATGAGAATCAGAAAAGGAGACAGCAAGCCCTTGCAGATAGTAAAGGTTTTATTGTTCATTAAGTAAAAAACTTCTGAGTTTCCAAATACCTGAAACTGAATCCATGCTCTGGTTAGTGAAGACCTGCTACAGGGAAAGAAATCTACCACAAAGAGCATTAGGAAATAATCATATGCACAGGGTCCTCCACTGTTTGCTCCCTCCTGCACCCATGTAGGTGTGTGCCAGGAATGACCTCCCTGGTCCTTGGGCATCCACCCCTCCTGTGGCTGGCATTGGCTCCTCACAGTCCTTCCCTCATCTCCCACCTCCTTCAGGAGCTGGGATAGGCATCTGGCAGCAGAAAAGCTGAGGGGGGAGGCTCCTCTCCTGTTAGAAATGACACATTTCCACATTTAGATGGGTCAGTACCAACTTTCACAGTGACAAATCCACTTGAGTACCAGCTGGTGGAATCCACACATAAAAACACTGTTTTGAGATGGCTCTTTACATTCACCCCACACCTCCCTTCTCCAGGCATTAGAAATGTGCACAAGGATCTTGGATTTAAATCACCTTCAAGGAAAATTCCTTGTCACAAGAGTAGCAGTTCATTAAAAAAATAACCCAAACCAGCCTCTCTTGAAGCCTAAAGACCAATTGAGAGGAAGAGAGGGATGAAAAGTAGAGGATGTAGTGTCATGTATTGGCAGATCTGCAAAAGAAAGAACCGTCATCTTGAAACAGAGCAGCCACAATCCCTGTCTTACCAGTTCTGGATGATGCTGTGGTGGAGCAACTAAAGGAGCCCTAAACTGGTATTCCAGGTTAACCCTGGATGGTACCATGGAGCAGCGGGTGGCAGTGCCATGGCACAAGGGCAGCTGTGTCTCTGTCAGCAGCGAAGTGTGTTCTCACTAACATGATGACCTGCACTGGAGGAGGTGCTGCTGGCTGCCAGCATGGAATGACAACAGAAAGCATTATGCATATGAAAAACTATGTTGAAATCCATAAATGCAGCTCAGTCCTCTTCAGCTGTTTTTGATCTGTGTGCCCTGTGCCTGTGTCTGCTCTGCAGCAATGCTCAGCCTCCTGCCCTGGAAGGTTTCTTACCTACAGTTCATACCCGGCTGTATCATTAGTGGAGGTTAATTAGGCCACTTTCCCTGGGGCAGCTGGGATGCTTTGTGGACTTCCCAGCTGACAGATCTTCTCACTGCTCTCCTTGTTTAGTGGCTTTTGGACTTCAGGCCACACACTCTTGTATAGTCTGCTTTTCTCACTGTCCATTCCCAAGCTCCCGTACTTTCTTTCTAGTCAGCCCTCCGTTATGGAGGTTAAAAGGGGTCCTGTGCAGAAGAAGAGAGGAAGAGATGTGGATCATCACCTTCTCATTCTCCAGTTATTGCAGTTTTGTTATTTTCATTCATTAAAAATTTCTTGCTCACTATTTAGTCTTTTATAGTCCCATCCAATACTGTGAGTACTTGCATTGCCAGGTTCTAAGCTGCACAAGTCCAAATGGTGAGGATTCACTAAGTCTTCATTAGGAGTGATTAAATAGGAAATGGACATTTCCTTCTGTTAATTAAATTGGTGCCTCTTCAGGCACAAAATAATGGGGTAACATTTGCAGTATGCAGAGTGACAGTAATTGCATTCATTTAGGCAGATAAGCTGATACTTCACTTACAAGCACTGCACAGCTATAGGCTTGCACCCTACCTTGCCAGTTTGCCCTTTTTCCAACAATGGCTTTAACTAGAGAGAATTATATCACAGGGCAGAAAATGAACATATCTTACATATTAATATTGTGCTCCATGACTCTCGCCAGGCAATTCTGTTTTGTGCTATTTATAGTCATTATCTTCTTGTGTTTCATTTTATGTTGTACTTGGCAAGAGAGACAAAGCTTTTTGGCCTTAAAAAGGAAGGGTCTGGAAGAACAAACTCTCAAGAGTCCCAGTATCCCAGAATTTGCTAACTGGCACAGAAGCTCCCCCCCGCCTCGCCCCGCTCAGGTTGGCTAGCCTTACCTTTGCACTGAGGGCTGTTTCACTCTGCTGTTCCTGCAGACGTCTCATTTATCTTCAGCTCTTCCCCCGGTATCTCAAGAGCCAGAATTAAAACACTGACGTCAGGCCGCTTTTGTGCCAAATGGAGGTGCTTTAATGTGTCTAACTACATGCTCCAAGGCTGGACTGAAATACCCGTTTCCCTTCCTGAGTTCTCAGGCCTGTTAAATCACAAGTTTCCAGCACAACACTGCAATGAATGTGTTCCAGCTTTGAAGGGTGCACCACAGGTGAAAACACAGAGGCAAAGCTGTAAGCCAGAAGTTAGAAAAACGCAAGGGAGGGTCTCTGCCCCCAGGCCTTTGGCTGATACAGTCCCAATCCCTGGATATCCATACCCCAGGAAAAGGCTGCCTTGGCCAACGCACACCGCTGTGGCAACTGGCAAATGGCCCCACGCCTTTGCCACACTGGAAGGGGATCAGCTGCTGCTGGAGAGGAGCTGCCCCTTGGCAGGGCAGGAGATGGGAGCAGTACATTTCAGCTCCTTTTAGGGTCTGGCTGTGCTTTCCCCCTGGAAGAGAAGTGACCTGGGCAGAGCAGCCTTGTTGTGGCCCCAGCAGGACTGGAGGGAAGAAACAAAGGGCTAAAAGCAGCAAGCTGGGAATCACACTGCAACAGGGGCTGCCCTGACGGCCCACTTAAATGACTACAGTACCTGGTTCATTCCTCTGCCTTCAGTGCTCCTGTCCCACTCGTGCTGCTGTGTGGACTTCGGTGGAACAGCATCCCTTTTTCCTTGCTTCAGATCCACAGTGGCTTCTCTGACAAAGCCATGCCCGCGAGCACCAGGGCACAGCTCCTGCTCTGTGCTCAGCCACTTTGCTTCTCCTGGCTGGCATTTCTCCTTGGCACTTCTTGAGAACTCTGAGTTCAGCCTGTTTGAATGGATGGGGAAGGTTACTTGTAGGGCCTCACACCATGCATGAAATGACTTATTTCAGTATTTGACTCTGAAAATACTGAACTGCTCAATTTCTAAAATTAACATTAACATTTCTGATATTAACCCCCAAGAGCTGACACAAGTTTTTTACTGCTGAGAGTCAACAGAAATGTTTCACTCTGGGCTTTTTATATTTAGTAACACTATACCTTTCTTGCTTTTCCCTAGTTTACACTGGCAGATGTGTGGATATAGAAATCCTGGCCTTTGGAAGCAAAGCAAGAGATAGATTTTCCTGTCAATCACTTAAAGAGACATCAGTTACTATTGCTTTCTAAACTGCATCTACTGAGAAAAACTAAATTAAAGGAGTAGGAAGTATTTCTGGTAATGTACACTAAAGGACAGCTAACTTTTCCTGGTAATAATTTTTCTGGCAATTAGCAAAATCAGGATGTGTCTTACAGTTCTTAGCGTATGTAAAAGATTATTGTAACAAACACTCGATTTCTTCCTCAACAGCAAGGAAAGGATTTATATTAAGCCGCTATTCTCTTTTTCTCAAGGGCCTGTTTTTAAAAAAATAGATTCCTTTTTTAGAATCCTCCCTGGAAGTGAAAGCAGCAGTACTGGGGAGGAACTGAGCTATCTGCCTGGCTAAGCATCTGCTCCATTATGGTGTTGCACAGGAACAATTTCACAGCCCTTAATATAAGTTGTTTGTCATTTAACTTGGACACAGGCCTGGCCTAATTACAGAACTCAGTTTCAGTTCTTTGAATCCTTCTTAGCCTGAAGCAGACTCTGGTAATGGTTAGTTTTCAGTCCATTAGATTCAATTTCCCCTCCTGAAAAATGGGTAAAACATAGAACAAGCCCCAGACACCCCTGAGGTGTTTAATGCAATCACTGGTTGGACACACAAGCATATATAACCAATGGAACAGCCACGTTTCTAGGAAAACTCTTGTTCCTTGAAAAGAAACTCAAGCAGTGAAGCTGTTTTCCTGAGGCCATGTCCATGGGTTGAAACCTCCCCAGTATCCCAGAGGGAGAGCATGGCGAAGCAGAGGTGAGCGGAACACTGAGGGAGCAGTTTCCAGAGAAAATAATCACAATGGCAAGGCTCCCTTTGGCTCATTTTGGATCTAAGCTGTACTGGGGTTGAATCTGTGACAGGTTCTGTGTGTCATCTGTCAGCTGCATGAGCACACACAGTAGGTAACCAAGTGCTTCCAGTTCCAACTTTTGCTGTGCTTTCTTGGACACCCATCTTCTGGTGCCACTGTTAGACCAAGATCTCCATTTCCACTAAAAAGAAATTAACACTGCTCTGAGTGGGGAAAAAAGGGAGGCTCAGAAAACCAGGCAAGTAAGTGGTGTTAAAATCCTGGCCAAGGTGCAGCAAAAACTCCAATGCCTTCAGCAATGGAAATTTCACTCTTTTTGGATTGTTCTGCTACCTTTAATCTTAAGGGATTAAATGACTATTTTATATAGCAACCTTAGTGAAAGAACCATAAAATAATTCAGAACAGCAAATAGCTACACCTAGTAAAAAAGCAGGATTTAAATCAAAAGCACAATATAGCAAGGACTCCTTACCTGAAATGCAGCACTACTCAGACACTCACTGCTCTCCACAAAAATGTAGAACTCGTGTTACTTTCAGATGTAGCTGTCAAAGAAACAAAACTTCAGTCTTAGTCTCTCGGTATAGGGTACCAAAGGAAATCTGCTTCTAGGAATGTATTTAATGAACTTTGTGTTTCAATTAAAATCAGTTTTTAATAACTTACCTTGTTTCCAAAAGAATTTTAAGTTCAGACTTCAAACACTGTTGGAAACTCTGTATTTGATACTCAGTTCTCAGCTTCCACCTGTATGAAAAACCTAAATCTGGCTGAACTGTAAATACAACTTGGGACACTGTAAACAGCCAACTAATAAATCTGTTCTCAAATAGCAAAACCTTACAGTTCCCTGCAAAAACTCCAAGAACACTCCCAGCAGAGCAGTCCAGGTGTCCCAGCCGGGGCTCCAGGCACTGCCACATTACACAGAACACTTTGGGAGTGTTCTTCTGCAGGCCTGCACAGCTTTATGCTGGGAGACACGTGTCTGTCACTGCCTTACAGCAAAGGGACAGCACCTGCACATCCACACCAACAACAGGAGTGGGAGCCTGGCTTCTCTGCATGCCCTGGAAAAGGAGAGTTTGTATTTAACTGCTACACGAGTTACTACTGCTGACATGGGACAATGGAAGCATTTCTTAGTGCACTGAACAGAAAATACTTTGACAGAAAAAGGGTTTCTGCAGTTTCTAAGCCATGATTCTGTTTGTTACTCTGAATATTAAAAATAAGTGCCCATATCAGTTATTACGTTGTTCAGCATTTCATAGCAATGGATTGCCACTACTGCCAAGACATGAAATTACTTTACAAAAATAAGAAAAATACAATGCATGTAAGCAAACTAAAAAAAAAAAAGTTTCAGAATTCATTTATTGTCTAACCTTTTCCTTCAGCTTTGTTATTCAGTGGAGCGTTTGCTTTCTTGCTCTCAGGACTTACTACAGAGGAGGAATAAAAGTGCTGGAAATGGGCGAGTGGATTTCAGCATGAGTGCTGCCAGCCTGATTTGGGGTGGGGGTTTTTTTCTTAAAAAATATTGTCATCTGCTCTGTATCTTGTGTGTTTCACCCCAGTGTGAAATTACAGTGGTCAGAATAATTCTGAATTCCTTTTGCAATGGCAGCCAAGTAGTAATGCTCACAGGACAGGTGAAGAAAGAAATGGCAAGGGATGTTTTTCCTAAAGCCTTTAATGAATTACTGTCTTAATTGACACAGTCAGACAGTAAAATCTGCAGGCTGGGATGTTTCATCTCCACGGAAAATGCTGAAAGAGCAAAAGCGAAGTTAGGCAAAAATAAAACAGCTTTTTGTCTGGGGTTGGTTGGTTTGTTTGTTTTACTATTGAATCTTTATGTACTGCTTGCTGTGCATTGAAGAGTTTGCAGCTACATCTCTCTAAGTGAAATGAACTTAAACGCTCAATGAATATTTTATCAGTCTTTCATTTATGCCAAGTTTCATTTCTTCAGTTTTCCTGGATATGAGACCTTGAAGAGCCTGCTGAATATCTGAGATAAAAGCATCCAAGTGAAGACAGTTCTTGAGTACATCAGTTTTATAGAACAGATTTCCACCAAACTGTACAGTGTTACTGGAATTGAGGTAGAAAAACAGCTGCTCTCTAAAGCCAAGAAAAAGGAGATTAAATGTATGGCCTGATTGTTTCCATCTGTTGTACATATCTAAGAACATCGAAAAGCTTCTCCAAAATTCTGAATGCAGTTAATACCCACCCCAACACAACCTTCCTCTTTAGAAGGCAAATGCACACAGTGCATCAGAAAGCTGAGGGGACAGGTGGACACGAGGACACAGCCAATGCTGTGAGCAGACAGCCTAAGGGCAGCATTAACTGATGTCCCTGCACCTCACTGCCTGTTCTGACTCAGCCCAGCCCCATGTAATGCAGCAAAACCCCAGGTCAAACACCCTTGTTGGGCTCTAGGTCAGTGCCTTGCAGCAGGGGAGCCGTTTCTCACACCGAGCTGTTTCTCACAGCCTGGGGCCAGGTGCCTGCACAGCTCTTTGTGGCTCAGGGCATCTTTTGTAGTGGTTTAATGTTATGGCAGAGGTTCAGTTCCTCTGGCGTGGCAAGGGGCAGGGGTGTTCTGCCACTTGGAATTAGAGCTCTACAGTTGGGCTTGGAGTCAGGCTTTGGCTCTTCAGCATTTAAAATGGCACCCTTGAAGTTTTTTTTGTTGCTTATAGTAGATACCTATGACTGTAGTTTAGAAAACAATAAAAACACAGCTTTCTTGATCCAAGTGGTGGGGTGAAGGAGCCCTAGACTGGTTCCACAGCTGATTTGTGGAAGAAACCACAGGGGGCAGAAGGAGGAGGTAACTGTTCAGTTTCCACAGGAGAGGAAAGACCAGCTAAGTTCTAGTGCTCACCTCAACACTCTCCATGTTCCACAGTACACACACTCAAGTCACAGTAAAGAATAGCTCAAGTTTTGTAGCGTCCTGCCTGGATGCTACCAGTTTCTTCTAGAAGCCTTTTCCCTGCCATGCAAACAGGAATTCATTCGCTGCCCAACCTGCCACCCCTCCTCACATGCCTCTATCACCCAGCAACTTGAAGAAGGTGGAGCAGTTAGACACTGCAGTCACTGGGAAACTTCAGGGAAAAAACTTCCTCTGAAGCCCATTCACCATCTGCCACAGAACCAAAACCATCAGCTTCACAGTGGTGTTACTACTATGCCAGTGCTGGAAAAGGGACTGTTAGGGTAGGGGGAAAAAAAAAGGTTATTCAAAGCTTTCAAGAAGCTGTCAGGATTATGGTGTTGTCAGCTCTTCTAGATAACAACAGATAATTGGAATTTCATGTGTGTGTGTGCATGCAGAGGTGTGTCTGTGTATAACCAGTCCTCAGGTCAGCATGAAAGAAAGAAGCTCCTAATAAGCTCTGTCTCCTCCTGCTCCAGTAAACACCATGTGACAGCATCCAGCAGTGAGGTGTGGCCAGGGCCTCCCTTCATCTGCCCCTGAGCTAGGACTGCACCTCCAGGCAGCCTCCCTGGGTGTGCTGCAGAGGTCCTGGGAGTGTGAGACAAGAACTTGGAGCAAAACCTTCCCCAGAGCCTGCGGCTTTGGGAAATGGTTTGCTTCAAATGTGTTGGATGTATAAAGAAGTGTTTGAAATTTGGGGGTCAGCACGTGCTTTGAAGTTCACATCGAAGTGTGTGACAGAAGCTGTGCTGCAGGGCCAAGCCTACTGAGCAGCTGGGCAGCCTGGCTCCCTCATTCAGTTCATACATCACAGTCCCCAAACACACCCACCTACCCTCTCATGGCAGCAGTGCCCTGCAAACACCTCGTGGCTGCTAGAGACTGGCAGCCCTTTCTAGAAAGTTCACATCCTGCAGCAGGGAATGAACTTTAGAGGCCATCTGGTAGATTTTACACCTTTTCTTGGGGAATTGAGAGAATTTCAGTTTGCCATCACACATATGTGTGCATTCAACCAGACATCTTACTTTTTCTTTTTTTTTTTTGCATTTCCAGAGAGCAGCAGTGTGTGTTGTATTAACTAGAAGATTTTTCTGCCAGTTCAGAGGCATTTCTAAATTGTAACTAAATCCAGCCTCTTGGCTGCATTTTTTATTTCTGCCTTATTTGCATTTGTGTTATACAATCAGAATGAAGACAGACAATAACAACACACCTCTCTCACCTGATCAATTTGTTTGACCTGGCAAAGAGAGAAGTCCTCGAACCTTTCCTAATTACTCCGTTTGTAAATCTGTACCTTGCCCAAGGCTCTGGGGTTGGGCTGGATGGAAAAGGACAGGAGCACTCTGCCACTAAAGCCACGGACAGTCCTTCAGAGAACTGGCCTCAGTGCTTTTACACAGATTTTTCAGCAAAGGGGATGTTTAGAAAGGGAAGACTCTCCCATTTTGAAGAGTAATCCTACTGTTTCTCCATCCCAGCCATAGCAAGCTTCCTCAGTGTTCCTGGTCTCCTGTCCATGAGCAGTGAAGGAAGACACCCCTGCTGTGGCACTGGTGTGGCTGTGCTGGATGCTGGGGAAGGTGCCTGTAGGAGATGGGCTTTGTTTGTTCTGCATTCTACCCTTGGGTGGCACTTCCCAAGCAGCTGGAGAGGCCACACAGTCACTGAGATTTCTGTAGGTTATCCCACTTCTAATATCCCATACAAATCCTGGCTGCTGAGAACAGGTTCAGCAGCTCTGTCAGAGGCAGAGCCAGACACTTCAGAGTATCCCAGCACTGCTCCTGAGCACCTGTGGGAGCCTGGAATGGGACAGGAGCAGCTGGAGGCCTCACCTAGTGCTGAAACAAAGGAAGCAAGGGATCACATTTTCACAGCTCTTCAAGTTGGTTTCATTACCCATCAGTAGCAATTGCAGTAGGACCCTGCAGACAAGCATCATGAATTCCTGTTAAAGAAAAAACCAAAATAATTAGCAGTGTCTCCCAAAGCATTTATATATTCCACCGGCACAAATTTCTGTACATCACAGTAAATCTGAGCAGCAGACCATGAGTACAGTGATCAAACACACAAAGGGAAAATGTGGGAATTATGGTTTAGTCTCTGGTAGTCTTACTTTTTAACTGTTGTTTATTCCTGTGCTTACTGTGATTAAAAGCACACTGACTTCTAGGCTGGTGTTTCTGTTTCCTATTAACAGCTGGACAGCGTCACTTCACTAATTCAGGCTGCCAAAAATTTAATGAACTCTGTGGTGCAGACAGTGAAGATGTCCTATATTGCATCCACAAAGATTATCAAGATTCAGAGTCCTACTGGCCCACGACATCCAGTTGTAATGTGGAGAATGAAGGCTCCAGAGAAGAAGCCCCTGATTAAAAGAGAGAAGCCAGAAGAAATCTATGCTGCTGTCAGAAAAGGTTCTGCAAAGAAGAGGATCCATCCTGTGCAAGTCATGAGTGAATTCAGAGGCAGAGAAATAATCTAGTATTTTGCCACTGTCTTCCTATATTGAATTTCCAATGATTTTTTCTTTTCCCCCGCTTATTTAATAATTATATATGTCAACATTTTTCTCTAAATCTGTAAGATAACACTTGCTTAAATTATTTGAAAATGCTGTTGGATTAGTTAAAAGCACACAGTTGAAACTAATACTGATTCTCCTGCAGTGACAAACTCTGGTGTCTCTGTACAGCTGGGCCCATGCTGCAGTTGGGAAGGAGCAATGTGCCAAGTACCCAAAGCCAGCCTTCATTCACCAGGCATTAGGAGCTCCCTCAGCAGGGGTGAGAGCGGCCCCCACTGCAATGAATCTGTTTTGTGACACACAGGATTTCAAACTGGGCCAGGTCCCTGATGGGCATCATCACCCCATGACCAGGTCAGCTGGGTTGCTCAGCTGAGTCCAGAGTCTGGGTCCTAAACCTGGGTCCAGACTGCAGCATGCAAAGACTTGTCCTTGGCCAAGACCATGCCTTGGAAATGTAAGCTTGAAAATGTTTGATGAGACACACAAAGTGTTGGAACAACACGGATGTAATAATGTAATAAAAGAAGCACTGACTGCAAGCCAGCAGGGATGACAGCTCTTTAGAAGGCCTTTGGAAACATGAAGAGGAATCTCTGTTCTTCTCCCTGCTCTCTTCTGTGAGCCCCAATAAATCTGCTGACTTGTATTTGGCAGTTCAGATAAATCAGACATTAACAATAAAAAACTTTACTAATTGCTATACAAAAGAAGAACTTTGAAACAAATCATTATTCTGAGACCAGTGTGTGAAATACCTATCTTGAATCTTAGGGAAGACTTTTCCAAAGCAACTGTAGGGAATTAAGTTACTTCTGACAGACTTCCTAAATGCAGGACTGTGCTGGTGAGTGCTGAATGGCTGCACTCAAAGTGTGGAATAATGATAAATCCTGCTAGTCCAGACCTCTGCAATGTACTTTTAAAAACCTAGTTTTTCCTAAATACTTTTGAATCTGAAATCTACTTGGACTAAATTTTTTAGAAGGATCTAACTTGCCTTTTTGCCATGTCATGAATTCTTTCCAGACTACATTTGTTACTCAGGTTGTCTTTGCTCGGCCATTCAGTAGATCCTTCGGCATGGCCTTCTACACTTGCTAAGGTGAAAGGGTTCCCTCAAAAGCCAGAGCTTCCTGTGTGTCACTGACTGCCATTATGGGCTGGCTCCACTCTCTGGGCTGCTGCTCCAGGTCATTTATTACCATGTTTGCACAGCAGTGCCTGCCTTAGCCCAGTGTGGGCAGCAAGAATAACCCTAAACTATGCTTTTCCTCTTGGGGCTGCTGTTTGTAAGCTCAGGATGCTGGGGCAGGGCAATTTCTAGGCTGTTGGTTATGAAACCCTGTAAAACTATAGTGCTCATGAATTAAAAATTCTACAGATCATTCTTCCACCTTCCCTAACCTTGCAATCAGTTAAATGGAACAAAAGGAGAAGTTTGGAAGAAGATGACCTTCTTCCAACTCCAGTTCCCTCCAGAGTGTTTGCATCAAGATGTCAATAATGTCTCATGGCTTTGCTGCTCATCCTAGGGCTCCAGAGGCAGCAGGTGAGCTGACACAGCCTTGTGAGCTGCTTTGGGGGTATGACTGTCCTGAAACCCTCCTGTCTCCAGGTTACACCTTTGATCCCAGTCCCCTTGACGTCAAACATTTGTAACTAATGCCTTGGTACCACATTACTAATAAAAAAAGCATGTACACCCATGAGAAGCTGCTGTCAGTGTTGTGGGATTTTTTTCAGTGTGTCTGAAGTTCAAGGCCTGCCAGGTGTGCTCACAGAAGCACCAGCCTTCCTTCCAGCACACTGTGTGTGCTCCATTAACTGCTCTGCAGGAGAGGTTTTCCAGCACCAGTATCACTAAAGCACACTTTACTGCTTCATTTCATGCTACTTCCTGCACTGCCAGTCTCTGCTCTTACCCTGGCCATGCTCAGTAGCCAGTATGATCTCAACACACCAATTTATTACACAAAAACCACCCTCTAAACGAACAAGGA
This sequence comes from Promerops cafer, assembly GCA_013398275.1. Lineage (NCBI taxonomy): Eukaryota > Metazoa > Chordata > Aves > Passeriformes > Nectariniidae > Promerops > Promerops cafer. The sequence goes on from VZSE01010422.1 coordinate 391,042, forward strand.
ATTTAAAACCCACTGCAGGTTGTTGAGAAGAGCTAAAAGAACGATAATCAAATCTAGACTAAATTTATCTTGGGTCAAATTCAATCCCAAGTGAGAAAGTTTATTCCTGGCTAAGGAGGCAGAGGGTAAGAAGTCCTGGAGCTGTAAAAAGGCCAGCTCCTTACCCCTCAGCCAGTCTGGGAAGCAGGGAACCACCACTTCCCTGCCACGAGGGAGAATTCTGAAGGAGGATGAACTGCTCAGTAAGTTTTATTCCAAGCAGCTCCTCATTTTCTTGCAATCTCCTCATTCTCCGCTAGCCCAGCTTTCAGAGCATAACTTCTCCCCCAGTTTCTGTCTGCCCCTCATCAGCACATCCCCTCACACTGTGCCCTCAGCTGCTCTCAGCCTGGCAGAGCTGCAGCTTTCTTACCTCAGCAGCTCAGATTATTTCATTAGCCTGCCTTGGCCTCTCCCCATTACCACATTATGGAGCAAAGTGATGGATGACTGAAGGCAATTTTATATTAAAAATTTTCACTAGAGCACTAGAAAGTGAGAGTCCCATTGCTGAAGCCCACTAGTTTGAGAGGACAGGTCTGTGTCATTTCCATGAATCCCAAAGCTGTTGAATTCTTTTTTTTTTAATCAACAGCCGATGCACTTTTTCTCCCAACATAGCCTGGTATCAGGGAAGTTCTATAGCTGCATCTCTACTAAAGAACACAACTAAGCAGCCTGACATCAGGCCTGGCATGGTGTTTTAAAAGTCCTGCAGCAATTTTTGAAAGGCTTGTGTCCTTTATTCTCTGTGAGTCCACAATTGAAGCATTTGAGAAAAGTATGTTGATACAGCAAGTTCTTTCGTGAGCCTTTAGAAGTTTTCTTTTGACAAAAAAATAAAAAAATTTAAGTCTCTTATCAGCAGTAGATAATAAAATTGTATGTAAAACCTATTTTTGCTTCCAGATATTAGTTATCCCTTGTGTGTTGCTCCTGGTTGAACTCTGGGGACTTGCCAGTATATTAGGTTCAGGAAATGAGATAAATAAACCCCTATTGCCTCAGGTTGGATTTAAAACCAGAATAGAACCAATACCCTGTGTTGGAAGAGGCAGAAAGAGACTGGTGTGTGTGAGTGCTGGACAGGATGGTAACAGGGGTGGCACTTCTGGCAGAGGACAGGGAGCTGTGGGGGCTCCAGAGCCAGGGCAGTGCTGGGCTCTCACCATGGTACCTGAGCCCAGCGCTGTGGCTGCAGCGAGGGTGGGTGCCTGTTCCTGCCTCACAGCCCTGCATCCCAACAGCCTGGAAAAGCAGCACTCACCTCCCCCTCCCAGCCAGCAGCTCTCAGATGCCCGAGGCCCCAGGGACCCTCCCCAGTCCTCTCTGCTGGGCTCCCACCTCCTTTCCTCCCCCACAGAATCCTCTGCATCCCACAGAGCCGTGCCTGAAACACTGAGGGAGCTTTGCCTGGTTACACACAACAGGTAATGAACCCCCTAATGCCCCTGGGGGACTGGGAAGAGAGACAACAGAACAAAAGCACTCATCTGATACTGTCCAGTAGAGGCAATTTAGCATATGAGTAATTAAATAATAATTAAAGATCAAGCAGATGATGCTACACACTTTCGTTTTCCCTGTGAGATCATTAGAACTGGCTTCACTCTCTCTCTCCCCAAGGTGATCAGTGGGGTTGGTTTTTGCACAACTACTTCTTACATGGAAGAAAATGCACCGGCAGTGTTAATTAAAAAGCCACAGATTTTGTGTTGTGCACTGGAAGTGGTGTTGCTGCACTGAAAAATACCACCTTTCAAATAATAAACCACAACTCACTGGAAATTTTCCTGGCATAAAGAATAAATACATCCAAAGTAGAAATGGCAAACAAACCATGAAAATACTTTAAAGCCCCTGATGTCTCTCATCAACAGGAGGAATGTGCTGCTACGGTCCAAGGAACTGGAAGCTGAGAAACTAATTTTTGGCTCCAGCCTAAAAGCAACAGTAAAGATGAAAGCTTGCACTGCAAGAGGTGGATCTAACAGTTTTATGTTTTAAGGAGCTTTTTACAGGATAGGAAATAGTCACATTCTACTTCCTGATGGTGAAAATGACTGTTAAAGCAGGCTGGAGACCACAGAGATGCCCTGTGCAGGATGATGTTTCCTCTCAACCCTCAAATCTTTTGTCAGCCTGGTCATTTTAGAGCCATTGGCTTTTCTGCTGCAGTTCTGAGTTACCTTCATAGAAAGCAGCACATGACTCAAGAGCAGCAGGCAACACCCCACAGCTCAGGAGCTGTGGGTCAGGCACTGCTCTTTCCAGGGCGTGGAGGGTTAAAGGAGCTGGTGCTCCTTGCTCCAGCAAGCCTCTGTGCCATGGCTGCTTCATTCCCAGAGCTCCCTTCACTGGATGGAAACAGGATAGGAAATGGCTCCCACACTTTGTACCATGCCCAACCAGCCAGCATGGCTGAGAGAATGGGAAAAGCTTTCTTGGTGGGTTTTTAGCTTCTCTGGTGGAGGAAGAGTCATTTAAAGCAGTGATTTCTCCAGGAAAGCAGAAGCTCCCTGGAGTCAAGGCTTTGCAAAGAGGAAAATACAGCAAAAGGCTCTTTTCTGCCTTCCACTCTCTCTATAAACCCAGTCTAGTCCTCTCAGACATCACTGAGGGTTGGGGCTTTGCAGCTGTCTGGAGGTGTGGTCCTTAGAACCTCAAATGAAAATAAGTAAATAAAACAACCAGTGCAACTTGCTGTCAGGAAGGTTTGCATTGGTTTCTCTAAGAGAACATCTGGGTGCATATTGCAAAATTTATATTTAGCTCATCTGCACTTAGGAGCAAGTTGAGGACAGAAAAGAGAGGACTAGAGCTCTGCTACTTTACATCTTGGGTACAAATTCAAAGAGGGGAAATGTAGGTTAGATATAGGGAAGGAATTATCTTCTGTGAGGGTGGGGGGTGAGGCCCTGGAACAGGCTGCCCAGGGAGGCTGTGATGCCCCTTGATCCCTGGAAGTGTCCAAGGCCAGGCTGGACTGGGCTAGTGGGATAGTGGCAAGTGTTCGACAAGATGGTCTTAAAGGTCCACTCCAACCCCTCAACATTCTGTGATTCTATATGGATTATACAGGTGCCACAGACTTCATACAGAAATAGTAAACATAAAGAGAGGCAGATGCCAAGCACGCACTGCAAACCATCTGCCTTTAATGTGGCTGCCTTAGTGCTTGCGTGATCTTTGCCCTTGGCTGACAGAAAAATAACCCTCTCTTATTTATCTCTTTATATAATTATATAATTTACCTATTATGTATTTTATATCTATTACAACACACATTAGTAATGACTATTATAACACATTCATAAAATACAAATAACAAATTAATGTAATTATTTTTAATATAATATACAGATATATTTATAGTTAAATGTGTTTATATAATTACACAATACTTAGATACCAATAAACTGAAGTTGTTGGAATTCATAGCAAGTACACAGAAGTACGTGAATGTTTCACTTTATAAAAATGCAGCATCTCATATACTCAGCCTCAATTTTCTGCTTTTGAATTACTCTGGAAGGGAAAAAAATGGCTGCATCTTATGGCAAAAGTATAACAACTGCATCTAGTCAGTCAGAAAGCAAACTGGAACTTAAGCCCCCAGCAGTTAAAAATAAGCACAGAAGAATTATGTCTTCAAACCTTTGAAGAGTTTGAATAGGATATTCATACCTATTATACTATAAAAAGAAACGATAACTTTCTGACTCAGGATGAGCTCTGTTATCACTGAAATAATTTCTGTCTAGCTGCAAGCATTACACAAGCCAATATAATTTCAAGACAAGTAGTTATGTTAACAAGAATGACTAAGATGCTTCACTTCACCCAGCATCCTGTCCTTCAACTGCTCTTCCCTATTTCCCCCCCCCCCCAGAAGAACCTCTTGTTCTCAGGGCTCTGGGATGAATACAGCATATACAAATGTACTAACATTTCAGTGACTGTATCCATCCCAGAGATTCCATCTGAAACAGTTACTGTGAATTAAACCCATAATCTTGGCTAAAAATAAACAGAGTGTAGACAACCCTGTCACTGGAATGAAATTCAAGACTCAAACCTACCAAACTATTCTGTATTCACTCCTCTTGTTCCAGGCGTTCTCTATTCTATTTTGCTTTTTTTAGCTTGTATGTAAGACACTGCCTGCACTGGATATTCCCAGATATAGATCTCACAATAAAATTGGTTCAGTCTGTGATCAAAACAAGAAGTTTGGTTTTTTGGAAATCCAGTCACAAGCCAAACTCTCTTATAATTCCCTGGAGCTGGGTATCTAATGGAAGCAAAGCTTTAAGGTGCCAGTCTCCTCCTTCCCCTGTTCCAGTACCTCTAACAATTCCAGCTGCTGTGCCACCTGGGCACAGCTCCACTTTCCCAGTGCCCTGCTCACAGCGGGCCTTCCCAGCTGTCCCCACTGCCTCTTTGGCACCTTCACCTGGAGTGTGGAGTGCAGAACACTCTGTGTGGGTGCCAGCAGCCATCCTGGCTCTCCTCTGTGCTGCTGCTGGGAATGCTTCTGCAGGAGAGAACGTGTACCCCTTTCTAAGCGCAGGGGAAAAGGGGGAGAAGAGAAAAAGTGACATTTACAGAACATGGAAAACTTCTGGTTTGTAATTCTATTGTGAAGGCAGCATTTCCCAAGGGGGCAGAAATAAGTGCTGCTTTCCTCCAGAAATGCCTCTGGGGGCGGTTTCTTTGTATGGAGCTCCGACATGTGCCCACCTTGTATTCAGCACTTTGAGGCCAGCAGTTCATTGTCAGCACGCACTAAGGATTTTGAAAGCCACCAACCACCTTCCTAAGGAAGATCACTTTTCATTTTCACCAGACTGCTCTCTAAGGGACTCAAGGGACATTTTGCTTGTCACTGAGGAAAAAGGCAGTCCTAGGACTCTGACACATCCCCAAGCACTGGATAACAAACACTCTCATGGGCCAACCTGCTGGAAGCAGATGAGTTGGAACAGCATTCAGATCACTTTGCAATGCTTTTAATATTGCTATTATTTATACACGTCCAACATTTACTTGAATTCTATCCTTCTTCTGGAGTGAAAGGTTTTTCTTTGTCCTGTGAAATCAATATGATCCCAACCTGCTTATGCCCTCCTGCTTGTCTAACCTGAGGGACACAGAGAGAGAGAAACTCTACATATTTCTTCAATGTATCTCTTTTTCCCTTGTAGACAGATTTTCCCTTGTAGTTAGCTCTCTTTAAATGAGTAAAAGATCCACTGATCAGCTTCAGCCTAATTGCCGTCATTCCCACACTGCCTCCCTGGCAGTAAGACTCCAACCTTTTTTACTCAAGTGCCAAGCTGTTTTGGCAAGCTGTGTTAATTGCCCACTATAATGCCTAAAGATTCTGATACCAAAAGGGAGAATAAAACAGGGATTAGTAGCAAAGCACTAAAGAATTAAAGCCGCACATATAGAAGAGCTTACAAAGCACTCAAAACCTTAGACTGCAAACAGAGCAGGCTCCACCTACAAAGTCAACAACCTTAACTGCAGTGGCTAAAGGCTTCTCCCTCCAATCTGTGCTTTGGCAACAGCAACAGTATTTCCTTGTTTAGAAAAAGGTTGTATTTTCAAAATTCCCATCCTTAAACTTGTGTGCTCTGAGAACAGATGGCAAACCATGTGTCATAAAAGAAAACAAGACTTTTAGACAGAGATTAGAAAACAAGATTTTTCCTTTAAAACCAGGCATCATTCACTGGACTCCTGAAGCCACTGCACTGCAAGCTCTTGTTACAAAGGCCTCAAGGAAATCAGCTCTCTCCTGAGAACTACAATAACAAAGGGAACAATAAGAAGTATTTCAAAGACCTCAGCAACCTCTCTGTCACTGCTTACTACTTCTGTACTGCTGTCTCTGAGTTTTGGAGACACTACTTTCAGTACTCTGATCTCTGAAGTTTAGCTCTCCCCAGAAGCACAGCAACCATCAGATTTGTACTTGTATTTTAATTCTGAATCTCTGAGGGAGCCGTTTTGTTTCTCTCTTAGGTAGGTAGGTAAGGAAGTAACAGATAAGCAACACTGCAGGGAAGTTCCAAGAAGCAGTGCCTACTGCTCTCCATCAAAATGGCACCAGGATGCAGGCAATCCTCCCAAAGCAAAATGGCACCAGGATGCAGGCAATCCTCCCGAGATGTCCCATGCAAGGAAGGGGCTGTGAGAGCCCAGGCTGGATGTGCAGAGGGAGCCCCATCCATGCCGCCTCCCAGACAACAGCGCTGCCCCAGGCTGGTCCCGCTGCCCGCTGCAGGAGGCACCCAGGGGCTCTGCTCCCAGCCTTCAGAGCAGCACACCTGGCTAACCTGGTATCTCCTCCCAGCAACAGAGCAACTGAATGTGCATGGGACAGCTGTGGGCATTTCATTGCAGGAGAGCAGGATAACAGAGATAACAAGGATTGGTATTAAACGCACAGCACCAGCACGCTGATCTGGAACAGCCAGACTGGCAGCATATTATACCTCTATCAACTCCTGCTAACATGTAAATTGCTGTGTTTCAAGGGCGATGAATTAGTTCAGTATGAATTTATAAGAAGTACAGACCAAATTTACTTATTTGGATAAATCTTTTGTGCACAAGACTGTATCTGGAATGATAATATGAGCTTCTGTAATTTTGTTATATCTGATTGAAAAAAACCCAGGAACATTTTAAGACTTAGATAAATTAATTATCTAATCCAGTTGAACTTTCTTCTTCCAATTATTTCCTATATTGAGAGAGTGGATTTTTATAATAGAATTGGATGTAATGAAGTTTGTAAAATGAGAAATTGAAATGAATTAAAAACATTGATTTTTCCTCTACAGATGGATTTTCTCTTGACATCCCTTTCACTTTTTTCACTATCTTTGCAGGATCATCAAATACCACATTCAGAAGGCACCTGGCATCTCCAAAGCAAAATAAATTAATTTTTGTCCTAACATTGCAGTACAGTAGCAAAACTACCACTTTTATTCACCCTATTGGGTTTCATACTGTTGGAGGAGGGAGACTGGACATGAATGGAGCAAATGAGTCTGTGTCCATATGTTCTGGCCACATCTACTTATTTTCACGTTAATTAGACTATACAAAGAATAACCACATCTATGGTAAATTTTATGGTTAAAATATGGTGTGACTTTATGTTTTTTAATATGCACAAATTTTAGCTATGTTTTATTCTGTACCAAAATTTTGCGCTGAAGCTTATTTGTTGTCCAGAGAATTAAGGTACAATTTAAGACCTTCTCTCAGCTTTTTAATGTATGATCTTGGGAAAGTCACTTGGCCTGAGACTTATTATAAAGCAACACAAGTGATGTAATTAAAAAATGTATGTAATTCACTTCTGTAAAGCCAATCAAAATTGATGTAAAGGCTAAGGCAAAACTGATTTTGGCACTGCATCCAGTTTTTATTTTACTCCATATGTCAGCACCTTAAAAGGCAAGTCTCATTTTTTCTGCCTTTATACGGGGAGCTGTTTTGCCCTCCATAGTTCCTTGTGAGAGTTTGTACTCACCCCACCATTGCTGAGATGACTTGACTGCTCCCTACTAACCAAGCACCAGGAAATTTTATCATCGCCATGCTCATTTTTCTGACTCTCCCCATAATAAAGTTTATTTGGTACCCAGTTTCACATGCACACACAAAACAAAAGAGAAGAAAGCCACAGAGAACTTATTTCAGGTGAAGAACAGCAACATGTAAACCAAAACCCTTAGATGAAGTCCCTCATAAGATGATACAAAGACACAAAGAATGACTGACAAGCTTAATGTGATGTGGCAGGGCTGCACACTGGTGATGGCTGGAGAACAAGGGAGATGCTCTTACAGTCAACAGTAAGTTCTGGGCAAGACAGGAGAATAGACTGCAATGAAAAAAATTAATGGCCTGTTTAGATAGGGGGAGAGAGAGCAGAGGAGATGGCAGGAAATCAAAGTACTTAGTGTTTAGAAAGAGATCAAAATTTCTTCAGTATTTAACAAGTAAATGTCGAATTTGTTGAAGATACCATATGATCAGCACTCCAGTTAGTTACTTTTATCTCCTTTAGCTAAGTAAGACACAAGAAAGGCCATGGGCTGTGCCACCTCTTGAAAAGCAAACTAGGACACAACACATTGGAGCAAATTTTACAGGTAACCTGTGTCATTCATGTGACACACATACTACACCTGGTAGCCCACATTCCAGGTCCAAGGCACTGTTCTCTACCTGTTATTCCAACCTAAATTACAGGAGAAGCTAATTAACTGTCAGCAGGAGAAATAAATTACATTAATGGGCAGGTTCACAGTACAGCTCTACAAAGTACCCCAGGAAAAACTACTCCACCGAAACATCACTGTGCATTGACCCAAAATTTTACCCTGTCCTAATAAATGGTCCTCATCTGCCCATAGAGATTCAGGACCTAGAGAATCACTAACAATAGCACTAAGACAAAATGTTAAGCTGATCATCCAGAGCAGCATAATCTGAAAAACCCACTGTCAGGGCTCTGAAGATGAAGCAGTTCCACTGAGGGGAATTCCAGTGCAACGGCCCGGGTGCTTCTGCCAGAGAGTATAAATTATCCCTTCTACCTTGGGACAGCTCCTGGCACTCCTGGAGCAATTGAAAGGTATTTTGGTATGAATAAGAATCAGAACCTGTATCTGATAAGAGATTCTGCTAGAAAATCGTGCTCTGCTGTCCTAGGTGCTTGGACACACTATTTTCACATTTCCTGCTCCTGGTATGTCAGGACAGTCTAGCGTGAATATGACATACACACTGGCTTCTTCACAGTAAAGAAGAGAAAACTTAATTTTCTGCTTCAGAAAACAGAATTGCTGGTTCAGAAGGCCAGATAATACCAGTCTTCTCTATGGAGGGAAACATTGAAACAGAATCTTGTAAAGGAAAGCTCTCGTATGCCAGCAGTCCTTAACAAGCTGAAATTGGGTGGTACATACGAGAGAAGGTGGAGAAAGTAATGAAGGCAGACTTATAACTCTACAGAAAGACTGTTACTTTTTTGCAGAAATATTTATGTATTTATTTATACTGTCCTGTGTTGATACAGTACTCGCAGCTGAGAACTCTTCCTCAGAAGTTTAAGACTGACTACAAGAAATACTTAATAAGGCAACTTGTATGTTGAAGCCATGATTAAAAAACAAAAACTACTGCAATGTTTTGAATTATTATGAAACAGAGATTTTTTTTTCTTGTACTATTTTACACACTGAAAGTGCAAGACAATTGACTCCAAACTGTCTTTATAAGCACAGAATTTTAATGAGAAATCTAATGCAAATCAATAATCTAAGCAAGTATAGGAACCAACACTGCAAATTCTGTTCATACCAGTCTAAAAAAAAAAAAAAAAAAAAA
>VZSE01010422.1:421940-480155 GCA_013398275.1 Promerops cafer
TTTGGGATTTTTACAGGCTATACTGTCATATGGCAGAGTCCTCACTGAGGACAGCACTGCAAAATTCTGGGTGTAGCAGTTTGCAAAGCACCACAACGTGGTTTAATCCAATTATAGCACATAAGTAATAACCATCTCGATTTCACAGCCATTTATATGGTGTGTATCAAGTAAAACAGCCTGGCTTTCCATTGTTATTCCTAGTAACTCACACTATGAATAAGTTGTATTGCAGTGACCAAGCTTTACAGTTCTCTGTCCCCAGCCACACTTTACCACAATGGCTTCCACCTTGGCTACTGAAATGCCCATGGATATCCTTTGGTGAGGAAGTAATTTGGGGTGGCTGAAAGGAGTGCTTGAGAAAGCTTCTTCATCACCAAAAACTAAAGCTTCTTACTAATTCCTGTTCTGCACATGCATTTCTAACCTTTGAAATCTCATCTGCTTGTATTGCTGGCATTTCTCTCAAACTGCTACACTCAGCACTTTTTCTGCCAAACTTCCATAGGTCAGGCTTTTACACTGTTAACAACTTTAAGTATTATCTAGACAAATTTCTAATATAATAAATGCTTATGATCTCTCTGGTTCCAATTCCCATAGTTTTGCACACTTGTACAGAGCATTTTAGAACTGAAATATTTCTGTGATATGTCTTGATACAAGACCACCACCAATACTAGACTGAACAGGAATGTTAAATCAGCTCTCTTCCATCTAACCTTGTCTCAGAGTTGGGATTTCTTGGAGCTGGGGCAGTGGTAAGGCATTAACATTTTAACCATGCTGGAGCAGGTCTGCTGGCAGCACTCGTGACCCTATGGAGATGAGATGGGAAACATGCATGCTTATGAAAATTCAAAATTTTAGAGGCATATAATATACTTAGGCAGGTGGTGGGGAAAACAGAAAATGTTTAGCAAGCAGATACAACTTGTACAAGGACACATAGGAATGCAATTTGCTAGCTAGAGACACACTGTAATAGAACATAAGAATTTAGTTGCTAGGTAAAGGCCATAAAGATAGATGTATATCACATGAGCTCAGCAAAGCAGAACCTAAGGTATTATTAAAACCCATACAGCAGAACCCAAACCAGCCAGGACCAGGCTCCTGGTTTTGGCCAGGACAAACTAACCTGGGAGAAAGCCAAACCACCACTGCGCCTGCCCAGAAGAAAAGGTCAAGCAGCGAACACCAAGGAAGATGATGTTAAGACCCCCTACCCACGACCACCAGGAGGCATGGCACCACCAAAGATAATGGGCAAACAGTGGGATCAATGTGTATAAAAAACCTGTACCCTGCCTCACCAGGCACGCATGTCTTTGGTGGAAATATCCCCCATGCGCCCCAGCTGGAATAAAACGTATCTGTTTAACAATTTTTAATTGTAAAGTCCTTATTCCGCAAATCAGGGGACCCATGCTGGAGCAGGCTGTTCCTGAAGGACTGCACTCTGTGGAAGGGACCCACACTGGAGCAGGGGAAGAATGTGAGAAATCCTCCCCCTGAGGAGGAAGGAGCAGCAGAAACATTTGAAGAACTGACCATGTCTCCATTCCCATCCCCTTTGTGCTACTGTGGGGAAGCAGGCAGAGAATTCAGAAGTGAAGCTGAGCCTGGGAAGAAGGGTGGGGCGAACAAAAGGTATTTTAAGACTTCATTTTACTTCTCATTCCTACTCTGATTTAAACTAATTGCCCCAAGCTGAGTCTGTTTTGCACAGGATAGTAGCAGGAGCCTTTGATTGTATTTTCTTCTCCTGTCCAGGTGAGGAGGGCAGTGACAGAGGAGTTCTGGGGGGCACCTGGTGTCCAGTCTGGGTCAACCGCCCACAATTGCATACACTGAGAGACTGCATCCTAGATGAAGGAAAGGTAAATGTATTGCTGCAATAAGTTCACATAATATATGAAGCTTGCCAGAAGTCAAAACCTTATTTATGTAATCCTTCCCTCCAATTCTAAGTCTGATTCAAGAAAAAAAGGAAAATCTATTTAAGGCCACCAGCTACATGGTGAAACACATCCTTCCACAGAAGTCATTAAAGAGAGATTAACATTAGAAAAATTAAGGAGTTACTGTTTTATATGGCCAGAAAAGAATTTTCAGTCAGTTTAGAATAAAAGACTATTAAGCTTACTGATAACATACTGCAAACAAGGAGCAAGAAATACATCCTAGTTATCAAATTAATTACCAATATAGCCTTCAATATGGAGCCTCGATAGTGATTTACCAAATCGTCCAATCAAAGTGCAGTTCTGTACTGGTAATTAACACTGGCAAACTTCATTTTTGCATATGTCTTATCTGTTCATTTTCTAGTCACAGTTTTCTCCCAGAGTGTTTTTTGGTGTCAGTCTGACCAAAAAAAAAAGAAAAAATAAAGCAGTGTCAGGTATTTGCATCAGCAATGTGCTCTGGATAGTTTTAGCTGAACTTTTCTATGTGTGATCTGACAGTCCCCACCTCAGGGAGGCCTGCAGGACTTCCCAACTTTGTTCTCTGGGGAAGCACACAACTTTAGCCATGTTCCTGCTGGCCTTGGCCATGGTGCAGGGCTGTGGAGGTCTGTGTTAACAGAAGGGCAGTGCACATGGGCATGTGGCAGCTCCACCTTTCCCAAGGTAACACTACAAACACACGTATCCCGCTGCCCTTTCAGGCTGCTTTTAGTTCCTGCCCACATAAAACTCCATTAAATAGCTTATTCTAAAAGTAAAGTAAAAAAACCTGACTTTAAAAAAAAAAAAAAAAGCAAACCACAACCCTTTAAAATTGTAGAATCCTAGAATACCTTTATTTTTGTATTCCAACCATTCTGTATTCTTCCCAGCCTGGAGAAGGCATATGCAGTGACATCCAAAAGTTACTGACTGTGTGTGAAACATGCCACACAGAGTGATTCCTCACAGGACAAACAAACAACTGAAACTGCATGGAACCAAGCTGGAATTGCTATTTTTGGGTTGAAAAGCATGTTCAGCATATGGCTACTAAAACTTTTCCAGGACAGTCTCAATGTAAGGGATGAGAACAGTAATTATCACCAGGAAACAAGTTAAATAGCAGTAAAATATGTCACAATTCTTAGTAAGAAATGGAGCTGACACACTCTCAAATTCCAAAGTTTGCTGATTAAGTATATACTTTTTGTAAAAGCAGTGAATTCAAGCAAAAATGCATACTTCGCATTAGCACACCACTTTATCTGCAATCCCAAATCCCAACAGCTGTTCGAATATTCAAATACCAAACTGGAAGCCAGATAGCAAGTCTGTGATAAACAGGAAAGTACTGGCACCTATATAAATAAGAACACAAACCAGCACAACAAAACAAAGCTGTCCTAGCACAAAAGAGTAAGGCTGGATGAGGCAGTTCCCACAGCACACAACATAAGGCAGCCTGAGACACAGACAATAAGCCTATTTATCATACTGCCTCCGAAGTCTACTTACATTTAAATATCACTCCTTTGAATCTATTTTTTTCCATTTATAGATGCACCTGCAGCAAAATTTGAAGTACTAAAAATTAGTTTCTAAGAGCATATTTTTAACAGTTTATTTCCCTTTGAATTTTGATTTGAAGAGGTAAATTACAGACTTCTCTTAAGTGAAAACAAATCCAAAAACCTCTTTATGTAACCCTTAAAAAGAAATCCTTAATGATTGCTCTTACCCAGCTAACTCCCACTGCTTTGCTTTTAACCAGTCAGAAAAGGAACAGAGTTAGGTTTTGCAGTTCTTTTTTTACACCTCCAAGGTTCTGCATATAAAAAATATATTTCTAGATGCTGATGCAAGGTAAAAGAGATATTAAACTCCACAGAGTGGAACTATGGGATAAATACTTTTGTGTAAAAAATATGAGAGACATTTAGAAGGAGAAAGAAGAAAGGGGAAGAAATGTCAGCTAAATATTCTATGAAAATATATACCAGTGTTTTTCTACTAGTATCAGCTGTGAGATAGTGATTGACAGAGATGCTGGTGCACTGGATCAGTCCTGATGGATTGCTGAACTTGCACTTGCTCCTCCTGAATTCCACAAGACTTCTAGCCTGTGACTTCAGCACAGCTCAAGCTACAGTTCCTAAATTCCATCTATGCATGAAACACCAAGAAGTTTCATGAATTTTTTTTTTTTATCACAAAACTTTTCTCCATAAGGTGACCACAGCAAGCTGTGCACAGCCTGAGCTGTTATGGTGACATGAGACAATAGAAGAGTAAAAAGTTCATGACAAAATTAGAACTTCGCTTAAAAGTTAGAAGCAGCTTATCTGCTGGTGGGGGTAAAACTCTGACAGTGCCATAAATAACAGTTATAGATCTCAAAACTCTAGTGTTGACCCCCTGGAAGTCTTGCTCTTGATGGACATGCATTAAAATGTTATCCCTATGTTATACTCATTATTTTCTTCATCACTGCCTCTTTGCTACCACACCTCAAAAGCAAATAGTTTTCCTAACTCTAAATTATAATAAATTTTGTAATTTACTGCTACAGTGAACACACAGGGTACATTAACGTAATTTTGAATTTTAGAAGCAAAGTGTTTTACTTTAAGGAGCAGCTTCCAGAAAAAGAACAAAAAAATCACTTTCGTTGAGGCTGTTTTCTTCAACAATTCACTCGAGCCTGCTTTCTGTATTTTTACATAGTTGTAGGTGGTTTCCTTAAAATTATTAATCCTATTTCATGTAATGGTGTATAAAGACCCCCTGTATTTCTCATGACATCTCATTAAATTCTCATTTCTTACTGAAATTTTGTATGTAATGTACTAAACAGTTTTTTCTTTTGGATAGCAGTCAAAGAATATTTCAGTGGAACAGATCAGATAGTTACTAAGCAAAGTCCTTCTTAATGAACTTAGAGCATCAGCTTAACACTGCTCAAGTACATAATAATAATAATGAAATTATTATTTAATTGAAAACCATACAACTCTTAAGGATATATTAAAGCACTTTTAAAAATTATTTGAGAGGTTTGGTAATCTAAATTCCCATGGACTTTTTAATAGGGTTCAACATTCTTAAATGTGAAGATGTGTTGAGAAAGCATCTACTATAAACTACACTGTTTTTACTAGTTCTGGGGAAATAGTTTATTCATATTTTAGTATATTATTGTTTAAAACATTCTTTTTGTCTTCAGTGATAAAAATTATATGAAAAACAGAGGTATTGTGCTGTGCACTTAATGAACACAGAATAAAAGAATGGCCCTGATCTGAAGACTATAACACAGCTTGTAGAGGTAGAGTCAATGTTACACAGGGGACACTGAGGTCTAGGTTCTAGTCTATGGCCTTAGCAGACAATTTTGTTACATAGTCCCAATTCTTACTGGAATTGTTAGAAATTGAAAGGAGTAATTTCATAAATGTGGTGAAATTCACATCTAGTGAAAAACTGTTGAATAGATCTATTAATCAACATAATTTGCCCTACACGTTCAGAAATTATCTTCACAAACAGATTCTTTAAAATCACTTGTGAAATTAAATGGTATTCTGTTCCTCACTGAATAGTTTAGATAACAAGAACAGTGTGAATTTTGATACACATATTTTGTAGTTCACAGTCAGATCCTGCTCAGGCTACTTGTGAGAATTCACATGAGAGAAAATGATTCCCCAGATACAAATGAACAGTAAATACAGAATTATTTCAAAGCAATCCACATTAATTTGTTTAAAAATCCAAATGAATATTCACAGAAATAAACTGAGTCATTTGCTCAATGCTTTGTTCCCAAAGACTTGCACACAGATAACTCTAATATCTCTGTGTACTGGCAGGAGAAAGTCAGTGCTTTTCTGCATGGGCCGAGGGGAGCTTGGCAGGCTGTGTCATGTTTCCATCTTTCACAATGCCTGCAGATGTGATCTCGAGGGAGTTTTCATTGGTGTTTGGTGGCAAAATTACCTGAAGAACTTGGGGAGGCCTGGAAATGACACTGGAAAGTGAATACTGCTGTAAGTTACAGATACAGTATAATTTTAGTGTATTATGCAAAGCTCCAGTGATCTTACTTTACCTACATCATCCTGAGCTCATTGCAAAGGCAGAAGCAATGCTCTGTTCCTCAGCACTTGTGCAGGTAAAGAAGGTCCTGTTTCACCCCATATCCAAGGTGTCTGCTGGCTGGCAGCACAATCTTTAAAGGTGGGCTACAGGAAACATCAACAGGAGGCCTTAGAACTGACTCAAACTGGTTCTTACTTGCTGAGAACTGATGCAGTGATCTGGTGCACATGTAGGTATCAATATCCTACTGAGAAGTGAAAATTGCTACCTTCTTCAGCAGAATAGTGCCCAGAGAGGCACCATTCAAAATAAGAAGTTTTGGATCAAAAAAATCCAAAACATTTTCTAGCCTTCATTCCTTTAAATGAAGAGAAGTTTCTGAAAAACTCATTTGCATCAAAGTGTATAGGAGATTCATTTTACAGCACCTGGATAAAATAATGATAGGATTTCAAGATCCTGTGATGGTTTCTTAGATAAGGGATGAGGAAGGAGGAATAGATTGAATATTCTCAAGAATTAGAAATTATAGCCATAGAGTAGGATATTAAAAGCCTGTCTTGCAGAATTTATAGACTGCCATTAGGATTTAAATCTGTCAGTCTATCCTTGAAAAGACATTTGACTGAAATTATGGTTGGTGGATCTGTGTGTAGGATTAAAAGCTTTCAGCTCTCTGGCAGCTCTGTCTCACTGCTGAGGTATTTGATGCTGAGGACTGATGACAGCAGACCATTATTTACTCAGTGACAATTTCTGGAGCACATGCTAAGAAGGTGCTAGGGCAGAGAAACAGAATAGTTTGCAAGAAAGCAAAAATGTAGGGAGGCTTCTCCCCTGGAAGTCTCTTGGAATATTGCTAATGGTCTCAACACAGGTAGAGAATGCACTTGGGAAGAAAGTGGGGGCTACCCCCCAAGGGGGGCACCGCTCCACCTGAAATAGGGACAAAAATTTGAAGGCAAAAGCACCCTCTGGAAGCAGGAGCTGTGGATCTTGCTGTGATTTCAGAGCCATATCCACTTTGAAGACTAGCCCTGAATATGTATGTTAAGTTGTCTGATGCTGGAGACCTTTCTTATTCCTGCTGGAATTAGGTTTGAATGGGTCTTTAGTATTGAAAACATTGGTGGCCAGCATGAACAATAGTGATGAAGTGGGAAGTAGTAGGAGACAGTAAAGGATTTCACCAGGAGGTGACAAGAGAAGCTCCACGCTGCTCATGCTGCTTGGCTTCTTCCTGTAACAAAAGCTGACACTACTAAAGAAGTCAGGATAGCTGAAGAAAAACTCTGTATACCCTCAGAGGCAGTAATTCCTATCAAAACTTTAACAGAAGAAGCCTCAAGATGCCATGTTTAATCAGAACATGCAAGCAGGCACAGGCTGGTAAGACACAGCCATTAGATATGAAATTTTTTCAGAGGACATCCTCTGAGGTTGCTAGTCTTTCTGATAATTATAGGAAGAATGTTCTGACAACACCCTCCTGCAGTCGAGGCAGCACATGCTGTCAGTGCTAAACAACACAGCCTGAAGGAGTGCCATTTTAATAAAGAGCAGTTGGGGATTTATGAAGAGAAAGAAGATGTAGGATAAGATGAGAATGGCTTGAGATCACCAGTAAACACAGATTTGTCTTCTGCACTGATTTGGAACCTGCACATTGAGAATGTATTGTACTGTTATTTTCAACAAGCAGAGCCAAGGAGATTCACCATGGATTTGGTGACTACAATTTCCTGCTGCATGTTTCTCCTGAATAAGTAACTCAGACTAGCTCCTGGGCCTTCTTTCCTGGTGCACTCTTTGCAACTGGAATAGAGCTAATTTTCTTCTGAGCAGCTTGTCTAACACTATGTTTTGGATTTGTGCTGGAAGCAGTGCTGGTAACACAGGGATGTTTTGGTCATTGCTGAGCAGAGCTTAGACAGAGCCAAGGCCTCCTCTGGCCCTCACCTTGGCCCCCACCAGCGAGGGGCTGGGGGGGACACAAGGAGCTGGGAGGGGACACAGCCAGGACAGCTGACCCCAAGTGACCCAAGGGATATCCCAGGCTATGTGGGGCCATGCTCAGCACACACAGCTGGGGGGAGGAGAAGAAGGAAGGAGGACATTAAGGGTGATGGGAGTTTGTCTTCCCCAGTCACTGTCACATGTGATGGGGCCCTGCTCTCCCAGGGATGGATGAACACCTACCCAGCCTTGGGAAGTGGGCAATCAATTCCTTGTTCTGCTTTCCTTGTGTGCATGGCTTTTGCTTTATCTGATAAAATGACTTTATCAACCCTTCTGCCCTTCCAGTTTTTCCACCCTGTCTCACTGGGGGCAAATGAGTGAGCAGCTGTGTGGGGCTCAGCTGCCTGCTGGATTTTGCCAACAACACTTGGAAAGCTTCTGTCTTTGAGCTGTAAATCTCCTGTCCAAGGAGTTTCACACTGGCTTTTGTCCATAATGCATTTGTTCATCTTACATGACTGAATGGTAACCTGCGTTCTTGTGCTGCTATCAGTATTTAAATATTTAGATTTTAAAAGCTGAAAATGTTTCTCAGCTGAGAAACAAACTCCTTGTCACTTCTCAGGTCACATACAGGGTACACAGGCTGGTACTGCAGAGGTCTCGCTAGTGCTGCCATTTTTCCCCCTCATATTCCAGATGTTACTGTCAGCTCTGTATTGACTTGAAAGCAGCTCTAGGGGCCGTGACTGAATCTCCCACAGCTAATCACAAAAAGATGATATGTCCAGATATATCTTAAGCCTCACAATAATAAATGAAGTGTTGACAAAAGGTGTCAACATCAGTTACAGAAAGCATAGAAAGGGTGTAAGCCTCAAATCCTGAGCTAGATGGTTATCTTTGGGTTCAACATACTAGCTTTACTTCTTTTTCCTCTTTCATTTCAGATACTTCAGGAGACATTATATATATCCAGGCTAAGGTCACTGCAGAAGTACCTGAAAGGGAAATTGAAATGGTAACTGCTCAGCAGTGCTAATGGGTGACCAAAGAAATTACCTGGCATGGAGGGCAAAAAGGCCCAGCTGCAGCAGGGGAGACCTGGCTGCAGGCTGGGATGCCAGAGGCCGAAGGACTCCCTGTAACAGAATGAAGTTTCCCTTGCTGCTGAGATAAGGAAAATCCACAGCATTGTTTTGTAGAAATCCTGGAACGCCTTGCCCAGAGGCCATTTATGGGCAGCAGAGCTGGCACTCGGGATGGAAGCCACGCTGGGCTGAGGCACCCCATGCCAATGCTCCCTGCACTGGCACTGCTCCAAGTGTTTATAAGGAATCAGACTGTGATGCATCTTGGCAGACTGTGTAGAACCACTAATAGTGGTAAGACCCTGTCCAATGCACGTTAAAAATATATTTTAACACCAATACGCATTTAATTTGCCTCAAGGAGTACAATAAAAGTTCTCATATTATTGAAATTAGGTTCCCACTGTGAGAGATTATTTTCAGATTGTAAATCTATTTGAACTTAGTTTGTTCTAACAAGAGATCTTAAATTACATAAATTTTTTTTTAAAACTCAAATTACTGTCCCCTTCTCCACCCTACAAACTCACTCTCACCTGAGGCTCAATTGCTGCATATACAAACTGACAGCAAAATGGGAGCCACATCTCTGTGATACAAAGCATTTATCCTCCATTAAGCTCTGGAATAAATTGTGATGGGCAGTTTTTAGTTATTAATATCTCCTTTTAAATTACGCTGTAATAGCATGTGCCATATTTCCTCGGTGTGGAACAAATGTTTCTGTGTGATTTGTTTACAACACTGAAAGCCTGGCATCCATTCCCCCAGGAACAGTTCAAGTTGAAACATGAGTGCTGTGTAGGGAGCACAGTAAAGTACTGCACTGACTTTGCAAACCTCCATGAAAATGAAATTACTATAAAATAAGCACTGGTCTCTATCTATATTATCCTCCTAAAACATCACCTTTTAATCTACTAAAACCACTCCTGTTCATGTCACCCCAAAGGAACATGCAGAGCCAGAGGCTGGATGAACAAATCCTCTCTGCTATAGCACAGCCAGGCCTGTTTCTCAAGGACTGTGAGCTGTGGGAGCAGGCATCACCTAGTGTCCTCTCCCCCAGTTTGATTTATATTGACACTCTTTCTCCCCCACAATGTCACTGATTTGGTTTTGAACAATCCTTTCTTTTCCCTAAAGTTCTAGCTCTCCTATGTTTTACTGTTGTGAGAGTCTCACTGGTAGAAGTTTTGTCAGAAAGCCCCACGGAATTTTTCTACCTTTATTTTATTATGACTAATAAATTATAGAATCTGATCTTGAGGAGAATAAACAAAGAATAAGTCCCTTTGTTTCCTTTTCCCTCACACACCACTTCTAAAGACTATCATTCCTCCTCGGATTATCATGAATTTCAGTGCTCCTCAAAGAGAGATTCAGACTGAAGCTGAGGGGTTTTTTAACAACTTCTTGGCAGCAGCTTTATTTAAACTCAGCACAGGTCACACACCTTGCATAACAACTTCCACATCACACCTGAAACCTGCCAGATAAGCCACAGCAGATCTGATAAAGAGGTACAACCTGGACTTAAACACTGCAGCTGGAGGAGGGTTTGCCTCTTTTCTGGCTTTTCCGGCTCATTCTAGCAGTGTAACTATATTTGGCACTGAGACACAAGAGCAGGCAATGGCTGCGTTCAGCAACTGTCCTTTCCCATGGTCAAATGCATCAAACTTCCCAAGTTTGGGAGCATTATTTATTTCATTTTATAAGCAGAAATGATAACTCATATACAGAAAAAGAGTGTGGCGGTGTAAGTCACCTCCAAATGGGAAGTGTTTGCTAGCAGCCCTATGTAATTCTCATTAAGAATGATAATGCAGGCAGTGAAAGAGTATACAAAGTGATTTTCTATAAGCCAAACTTTCTAATTAATCCTGCGTTGTGTCTACTGACATAATTTTATCAATGTCAATGCTGATTTTATGTCTGTTGACAGTCATTTAGCAAACATAATGTTCTGAAGAGGTGGAAGGCCACCAGCGTAAAAACTGCTTGAATTTAAAAACTTAAAGAAAAATAAAGTTATTCCTGATAATAACTAAAATTGGAAGTCTTATTTGATTAATAAGAAGTGGGAGAGCAGTTTCATTCCTGGAATACTACTGTGTGAAATAAAAAAGAACGCATATGGAACAAATGCTGAGTATAGGGAATTCCATGTTATTTCAGCTATGGAGACACATAGTACAGAATTCATCTGTCCATCAGTCATATAAAGGGCCATAGATACTATATAGCCAGCAAGGCATTTCCACAATTCAAATTTTATTTACTTTAAGGAAGTGTGGGGAGATACAAAAGAATGATGCTCCCAGCAAGTCAGCTTCATCTGACACTGCCAAGTTCATCAGTAACACCATCCTGTGTGGCTGCTGGAATGTATGTGCTCTTAGCATGGAGGTTTGGTCTACTGCAGCCACAGTAAGATAAATTACTCTTCCTCAACCAAAATTGGCTTGCCCTGCATAGGAGGTTTTATGAGCCAGAACTTGTTTGCCAAGGATTCACAGTACAGAAATTATTTGGCATATTACCTGTCATAACAAACCTTGAGAGTGGCAAACATTTTTTAAAGCCTTCAGCAGTTATTTGAGTCATTTACTTGAACAGTCAGACTTTCTGCTTCCTATCATTAGACTTTGGTCAGAACCAGCCACTGTAATTCATTCCCCATTCCCTAGTTTTTTCTACCTTTTTTCAACACAGAACGAGTGAGCACAAATCTAACAACCAAATTACTACTCCACAGTTTACCAGTTCATGGAGGAATTGGAATGTGTTCTTTTGACAGAGCAAAGCCCTGCTCTATAAGCACAACTCCTTTTTTTGGGACAAAGCAAGATGTGTCAATACAGAGCATTACCTGTCCAAGCTGTAAGACTCTGTGGCTCTGACAGCAACACCTCCTCACCAGCTGGGCTGGAGCTTGCCAGGAAAAAGGACTCAACAGTACTGCGGGCTCGGAGGGTGACTCATTCCATGACACTGAGCAAAGCCATGTTACCTCTCTGCACCTTTTTCTCCTTCACAAAGACAAACCCCCCACATGCATTCCAGTAAGACTCTATAAAATCTGTAAGTAAAAACAGTGCTGTGATTTTATTTATTTATAAGCAGCTATTACACTTAGAACACAGGGAAGCTCTATGAGAAGCACATAAAATCATCACACCAAAAGACAGGTTTATACTGCCACTGACTAAGTTTGAACAAGTCTAGGAAGACAACTGTGAGGATTCACAGTAGATATTTTTCCTCTACATAATGAGATTTTTTGATTGGCGAATTATTTTTAAACAGCTGTAACTAAATAGCAAACACCTTTATTTCAATTAGTTTTTAAATAATATCGATAGTATTTTCTTCCTCTGTAATTATGTTTTCTTTGTAGAAATAGAGGATATACAAAACCAAGACAACCCCGCAATCCTTTCTTCACCTGCAACCTCACCTTTGAAACAATTCACTCAGGTAGGGATGAACGATATGAATCAAAATGCACTTGGAATAAATTCACTTCGGTTACACATTTGGAAGACCCTGGAAAGTACTATTATATTGATCAAATTGTTGGAAGCAATGACATGGAAATACTCTTGGCACCCATGGCACTAGCAAAATCTTTAGAAAATGTAATTCAGTTCTTAATAAAACTTCACAACCCAAGACAAAAAGAGACTGAGAAAGAAAAAGAAAAGAGGAGAAGGAGATTATTTGCATTAATAACAGCATAAGGATATTAACATTCTTGAGGTATTTCCTCCCCATAAGAAGCACCTCCATAAACACAAAGACATTCACTTCTGCCTTGCAAACGTCGCAGCTCATTTTCTGGGTTATTCAGAAATTCTTGATTTATTATTATTTTTAACACTGAAATTATCCAGAGGAGTACAACCTGCCTTTCTCCCCTCCCAACAACAGCATTTTGGATGTAGGAAACGGTAACAAGTCAGCACTTTTTGTCTGATCACAGGCAGTTAAATCCCAACCAAGAACAAAATGCTGGAAGAGGCCCTGGTGTCTCACAGTAGGTGTGTACAGGTAACACTTAGGAAAACCCACTTCTGCACCAATAGCAGCTCTAAGCTGGGCGTTTCACCTTTGCAGCTCAGATAAGCAGGTAGGCAGGTACTTTTTCATTGTTCTTAGAAGGTTTCCTGGTCTCATACTTTAGCACTTTAAAAAGATCCCTCAAATCCCCTGTATTGACACACGTGACTTCTGAGATGTGCCTGATCCGTGCAATGTTACGCTGTAATCAATGTACAAGTATCATGCCGTTGATTCCAATAAATATCCCTCCATCACTTCTAGGGGCTTTTTTATGTTTTGTTCTTTTTTCCTTGGTTCACCGTTTTTAAAGTTGGCTTTAACGTCCCAACCCATATTGCTTAGCAATGCTACTGCTTAGCAGAGGTTTATCGCTAAGTATTTTTAGCAAGTACCTATCATTAAACAGGTGTTAAGATAGACTTGAACTTGTTGGAATTAATTGCTGGATAAATACTAAGACAACTAAATCCATAAGAAACTGCCCTTCAGTATTTTACGTGAACGACATCAATAAACCACAAGCACCTTCTGTTAGCTCAGAAGTCATATACAATCTTGAGTTATCTACATTTCATCAATTCATGGCCACAGATC
Source organism: Promerops cafer (assembly GCA_013398275.1). Classification (NCBI taxonomy): domain Eukaryota; kingdom Metazoa; phylum Chordata; class Aves; order Passeriformes; family Nectariniidae; genus Promerops; species Promerops cafer. Next base: position 435,709 of record VZSE01010422.1, read on the forward strand.
ACACTAAAGGAAAAAAACCTAGGAAAGCATAAAAACACAATACAGCATGAGAAACTCCAAAAATGCTAGAAACCCTAAACTCCTAAAAAATCAGCTTGAGCAGTCACTTGATGTATAATATATACCAACATACAAGGCTTGAGGTGGGAATGAAAGGTGAGGGAACATTCTTGAGTTATTACAGGCAAACAGCTTGATCTGTGCAACCTGGAATCCAAACAGCAGCATCCCTCTGCTTGCAAGAACCCAAGAAGGCCTAGAAGACACTTCTAAAGGACAGGAATCCACGTACCATTCTGGTTTTGCAAAATTTCACTGAGTATTTCAAACAGTCAGCTTCCTGTAACAGAATAATGGTATCCAGAACAGCCTGAGAAAATTCATCCATCCCCTGGTTTCTAATGCCCTTTCCACAACCTGTCGTTACAACTCCTACTGTACAGATAACAAAAGAAACGAGATTTTTTCTGGTTTCATACGCAGACAGGCTTAGAACATATTCTTAACCTAATAAAGCCAATTAAAAACAGAAACAAGAAGGGGAAATGTCTTCTAAACACTTGGCTGCAACCCCCTTACAGCTTCTCTCTGGACTCACACCATTTTTATTGCTGGGTCTAAGAAGGTCAAAGTTTAGATATCCCAGCAGGTACCAACTGAGCTGACAACATTGATTTATGCACCTCTGTTTCTGACAGGAGGCAGCCACCAAACCATCCGGGGACCTGTAAAAAGTTAGAGACTTCCTAGGTTATGCACCACCAAAATGTGGTGTTTGGAAGTCTCAGTAATGGGCTTAGGTACTTAATGACTTTTACAGGACTGGCTCTTCACTTATTTAAAGCTAAACTAATGACAAAATATCACATAAGTTAGCTCAGGCTTATTCTTCAGGTATTTGCACAAGGAAATCTTTAAGGAGTACCATCAACAACTGTGAGACTTGTGTCTCATGCTGAACATCAGTCTGACAGAGCATGCTTTGAAGTCAGTAAAAAGCCGTGTGTCTTTGAAGGATCAAGAATTTTGCTTACTTGTGGCTGCCTGAATTTTCTACTTGGTTTTTCATCTCCTTCCTCTACTGTGAACAACACAGAAGAAAGAAAAACATTAAACTTGCCTCATAGGTTCAGTTTCTCAGACCTGTGATTCTCTGTGATTTATACTGGAGATGATGGATAGGAACTAAAAACCAAACACAGAATGAAGTATCCAGAATGCATATGCTATGAGAAGAGGGGAGCTCTTTCCTTGCTGGATGCTGCCATTTAATGTCACTTTAAATTAACAGCCTGTTATTTAAGTAATTTAAAGCTACAAGTCGATCCCTTCTATTATTTTTCTCCAAGGATTTAAAATATTGGAAGAAAGCTATTCCACAGTTTCTGAAGTTACAGAGAAAAGACGTACCTACTAGCAGAGGAAAGGAGACAGGGTGGTTTCATAACCAGGCTATGTCAGTACAATAGCAGTTAATTTCACTTAAAACATCTTTCTCACATTTCTGTTTCCACTGTACTCCTGTCCTTTCAGCACCAAAAACTAGAGCAGTGAATGAAATGCAAAACTCTTCCTGCCCTGGCAACACACTCTAGCTGACCTCAAAAAATGAATGATGAGAAGCAGTAAATACTAGGTCACACCCCAGAGAACAGGCCATCATATGAACTAAAGAGAAACCTGAGGTAGTTGCCAACATGGTAAAGAAAACCATTTCATATTCTCAGACAGGCAGCCAGGGTGAACTGAGCATATCTGGTGTGTGCTCTGGTGTTATAATTCACTACAGCCCACAACTGCCAGCACCTGTTAGAAGCAAGTTCTGCAGAACCGTTGGGATGCTCAGGGCTGGAGCGCTTGTCCCATCTGGGTTTGCTCTCCGGGAGGAGACTTCAGCCTCCCAGCACCTCCCAGCAGCCCCTCCAGTTCGGAGCGAAGCGGGGAAACACCTGCAGGAACAGCAGTAGGAAGGGGCAGGAAAACCTGGTGCGCTGAACCTGAGCCTGGGGAGAGGGAAGAGAAAGTATTTCTCTAAGGGATAAATTGCTCGGTTTTTTTCCTCAATATATGGATCACTAATTAAGTTTGTGTTAGTTGCCAATAAATTAAGGAAAATTCCCTAAGTCAAGCCAGCTTTGCCCCAACAAATATGCTATTTGATGAACTACATGCTTATCCTTATATTAAATTCAGATTAATTTTACAAGATCTACTCATGCATGAAAATAATTTCTCTCAATGCCAAGGTGCATTTCCTCCCAAACCAAGAAAAAAAGGCTGTAATAGAAACCACAGCTGGGAGGTCTGAAGGTACCAACAAATTCCCTCATGCCAGTAAAATGACAAGAACTGATTCTTATAAACTATTACCAAGCTCACAAGAAATGAAACAATGCTCTACTCAGCACTGTCAGACATAAGGTGACAGCCAGAAGAAAGGGTTTCAGTGATTCAGCCCTACTGTGCCTGTTTCAGACAGTAACCAAGACAAATCTCATGTTTCATCTTATTCTAATGGGTTTTGAAAACTCCAGTTTCTGGCTTTTAGCAAAAAAAATTTGGGTTTCAGGTGGACCCCCATTGCCTGATGTGGTATTTCTGATCACTTGTGTCAGGACCCAAAGGCTTGGCAGTCCTGTGACTGCTGTGACATGATAAGCAGAACAGGCTCCAGCTCACACACAGCCCTGAAGCTGGACCTTTGTCCCTGGGAAGTGATTCCACAGCCTGCCTGGGAACATGTCCATGTTTAGCTGTCCTTGTATGAGAGGCCTTCTCTGGGCACTTACAGCAGAACTTTTGTCTTCTCAGCACCAAATGGCCATTCCTGTTCAGGATGCATTGATAATGCAGATCTCCCACTTGAGCCACTTCTGAAAAATGGGACATCTTCCCATGTCAGGATGACTGACAAAAACCAGCCAAATCAATCCTTATGGGCATCACATTTAGACACACTCTGCATATTCTAAAAAATGTCAAATCCATGACATCTAATTGCAAAATAATGAGCTTTCCATCTAATTGCAAAATAATGAGCTTTCCAGGTCAATGTAGTTGCTGTACTGTACAATCTGTAGCTGGGGGCAGGTACAGGCACATGGAGGAGTGCAAGGAGAGGTAAAGTGAGCGACCACACACACTCTGCTACTCTGACACTTTGCAATCAAGAATTAATTAAAAGTATCCATGCATGGTTATTAGCTGTTCTCCAGCTTATGGTTATTGACATGCTCTCCTTCAATAAGTAAACTGCAACTCTTAGGGCTTCTGAATTCAATTAAAAAGGAAAAAGAAAGAAGAAATATTTCCTAGAGAACTATCAGACATGTTGTTTAACCAACATTCTTTAATCATTGTCTTTGTTTAAAAACAGTGCTATAAAATCATTATTAACACAAGTACTGGTGATCTACATTCCATTAGTCCATAAAACTTGATAAACTATCAATAGTTCAACTGCCATCAGCATTTTTGACTGCTTTATGATACAGATAAATTGAGTAGGCTGAGCTTTAATTCCAGTTTTATAATAATACCCTTGGTAAACTTGATCTGGCTTTCAAATCACTTGCAGCAATGCAGCTGAAAAAAAATTAAAACATATTTTACTGTGAAAGAGCATAAACAAATCATTTTCATTACAAGCTACTAGCATTAATTTTATTTTTTTATGCAGGTACTCTTTCTGTATCTTTAAATATTTCACTGATGTTCTGCATGCTAGAAACCAGGAGTCAGTAGAAAGTTAGGTCAGAAATCACTGTCTATGAACTTGCAAAACTGACAGTCTAAGGACTGCCTGCATGCTAAGGACAAATCCATCTTTGTGTACTTTTTATGGAAGGAGCTCTAAGCATCTTTCCTTTCTCTGGTTCTGAAAATTAACACCATTAAATATTCCCCTGAGAAAGTGCCATCCAGTTCCCAGGGGACAAATACTGGGGAAGGGGAAAGAGGCAGAGTAATTCAGGAGACAATAAACTCAGCTGAGCAATGGCAGGTTGATTTACATAGAAAATCCCTAAATCTTGTCAGCTAATATAAGCTCCAACTCAATAAAAGCCCAATGTAGTAGCTGGGGGAAAGAGATCTTCCCAATGAGCAGAACAGTAATGAAAAAATGTTAAAGGGGTTTATCAAAAATACATTGAAGAGAATCACCTTCCTAACAATGAGCAGCAAACCCAAGAGCTGAAGAAGTGAGAGATAATTTGTTCATATGGTCAGTATAACAGTAGCACTCAAGGATTCCACACTGCTGAACAAGCAAACACAGGGGAGAGAGACTCAGAGCCCCAAATTTAGGCTTCACACCAAAGAGAAAACAAAAGGGTAAAAGGAAGGAGTTATTACCCTTATTTTAATGCTGGAAAACTGAGGAATGGAGCATCAGTGCAGTCCAGGGGTAATGCTTTAACACCACTATAAGCCATTAGAAATTAATAACTGAAGACATTCCAGTGAATATACTATCAGGATATATGTACTCATCATTTGCATTTTCAGATTATCTAAACTGCACCTATATTGATGCAATATTGTGTCCAATGCTTCCTATTTGTGCAGCTAGATCTTTTAGGAAAACACATAAAAAATAACCAAAACAATAAACCAAAAAAGCACATTCTTCTTTCTTTGATTTTAATTAAGAAACTGCAGATAACATCTCCCTTCAAAAGTACCACTCTAACTGGTAAGTGGGTGGTGACAGGCGGCTAATTTAAGTAAAAACAATAATGTGAGAAAACTATGTAAACGCAATGCCCTTAAAATGTCTCATCTTTATTTTATCATTTAAGTAAGAACTGAGTCTTACTAAAAAACCCCATTTTCCTCTGCAGAAAAAAATGTTTATTAGAAGATCCAGAAGCATATGCTTTTTTCTTTTCCTCACTGCTTTCCAGCACAGTATTATTAAAGACCTCATAAATTCAGATTAGAAATTGAGCAGTTCACTGAAGGTACTTAAAGTCAATTATTAATAATAACCTAAACCACTCAAATATTACTGACATTACAACTTAAGTAATTTCAAAGTACACCACCAAGTTGCATTGAAAGAAATCATGATATTACAAGTTTCTTACCTTTTTCAAACTTCTGTTGTTTGGCAGAGCAGACTAGAAACACAAATCATCGTTCCAGTCCTTCCTCCAGGAAGTCTTTTATTCTAAGGATTTAAAATATTAATACATGACAAAATGAAGTGCATAAAAAGCTTATCTCCTGTATCATTCTGAAAGGGAAAACACAGGAGTTATGTCTATTAGTATTCATTTAAAATCACGTAGCTCCATCGAAGGCAATGGAATCATGGCACCGTAAAACCAGAGTTATGCAGCAAGCAGCTCTTCAGGCCGAGCAGCACCAAACTCTGCTAGCACAATGATCAAAGGTAAGTATCTTAATAAAACACTCAGCTGGGAGCAATGGTGCCGACTGACTGGAGCCCAAGGATCGTTTTCTGTGTGTAACTGGAGGCAAGGGCCCATTCCACACCACACACAACTATCTGAGAATGTACAGGAACACCTTCCTTCTACATTACCTTACTCATGGCTTGTAAAACCCACCACACCCCCAGGTTCTGTCAAACCCTGCGTACCAAAACCTCCCAGAATCCTAGTGTGCTTAAAATATTCCACTCCTATGATAGATTCTCCACCATGCTTTTAACAGCACATCTCACTGCCAGCCTGTCTTAAGCTCTGCTGACTTGCACAGGCCCACTGTCTCTGCCCTTAGCTCTCAGTGTTTTAGAAAGGCAATTGTTTTTTTAGGCTGGTTGTGAGCCAGCAAAAATATTTTTAATAGAAAACCCAGATGACTATTTCCTAACAGATCCAAGCATCCTATCAGTTACACCTTCTGGACTTCTTGACAAAAGTCCAACTCTTTAGATCAACTTTCTTTTCCTCTGGAAATCTTAAAGGTGTCCAGTTCATTTTGTATCTGCCTTTCTTTGCAAACACTGTGAAAAGACAATTTCCATCACAAAGTCTTATAAAAGTATTGATTGAAACTCATTAGTACACAGAATACCAGTTTTCTTCAGGTTTTCTCATACCTTGTTTATCAAAAGGAATTTTTAAAACATCTTGAACTTTTTAGAGGGCGAACCACACAGTTGGCTTCTCTAAGAAAGTACTAAAAATAAAGCCTACTATAACCTGTTTTCTAAGACAGCAGTGTCACATCAGTGGTACAAAATAACTTTCACAATGATACTATTTATAGGAGAAAAGGAGATTTCAACGCACTGCTGGACTGTTTTTCTACTACATAATTGCAGACTGTAGCTGCCATCTCTTTCTACTACAGTTTTCCACATTCAACAACCTACTGTCTGTGGGTACAGAAACTTCTAATGCCCTGAAAATCTAGAAAAAAAAATTTGAATAAGCTGTTATTGACATTTGGGGGAAAGAATGATGTCTGTTTAACCAGTGTTTCTCCTTCCTCCTCCTCCCTCCCACTCTCCTGGAAACTCTTCATTTTCAGGGTGCTAAAATGGAACACAGATTAGTTGCAAGTAATTTGTTTTCCTGTTTCTTCACAGAATTATCTAACTGCAATGACTACTCTTAATAAGCAATTAAAACTTAAATTGTATACTCTAAGGACACAGTCACATGAAAATGGAATAGTAAATAATGCCTGGCTGCAAATCCTTTGTTTACAGTGCAGCTAATCATCCTGCAGAGCTGGGATAAGAAGGGTCTGCATATTCTCCTGCAATGAGAAAATAAGTTCAAGAACAAAGACAGCTGAGTACTCCGAGTTCTTGCTGATACCAAAGAACTCTCATTCCAACAGAATATTGGTCTGAGAGCAAGAGAAGCAACTCTGAAGAATACTACCTCACCCTGTGCCACACTGTCAAACTGCAGACAAACGTGAGCCAACCTGCAAATCCCTGTGGCCCTCACAAAAGAGGAGGTCTGACTGTAAGTCTGATCTAGCTCTGCCTAGGCAGTAAAAGACTTAGGGGATTTTTGTTGCTGTCCAAGCAAGCGATCCATTTCTGGATGACCGTGATGTTGAGAAGACGGTGTCTTGAGGGATGCATCAAAGATCTCTCATTGCAATCCTAGAAGTCAAATTCCCTGAGACATTCTTTTCATGTGCATTCCGTGGGCCTGGATGCATAAATGACTGGCAGATGCTCCATGTAAAAATTATCTCTCACGTGGGAGGAAGAATTCCACATGAGTAGATTTAAAATATTTCATAAGAATATAAGAAAGTCATTGTACAAGAACAGGGGGATATTTATTCTAATTTACTTTCTCACAGGACCAGATGCTACAGGCGCAAAAATAATCTTAGTTCTGGCATTTGGTATCTCTGCAAACATAATCCATTCCCTTGTGCTTGAGCTATAATCATCTTTTATTACATAATCACAACTCTTTTTCCCAAAGAACTCCAGCCTCAATTATGGCTCAAAGTGAATGCTGGTCAATTAAGCACCCAGCAGGTATTATTTTGTTTAATTCTTATTGCTCTTTGTAATGCACACTAACATGACAAAGTATTTATTGCATGGTATTCAACCCTTAGTTTAAAAACAGATTAATCCTGGATGAACTCTTCCACACCTCCCATCCTGGGAGGTCCTGGTTATGTCAGGAAGATGAAGTAAAAAATAATAAACTATCCATGTGAGATGTTTTTCCTGGAAATCTGTAAGATTTTCTTTTATTCTTTTGACTAAATTTTAGTTTGGTCCTTGCCAGCTGGAGGAGAGAAAGCCTGACCTCTGGTGCCAGAGCTTCTGGCCCTCTTAAAATGGTCCCATTGTTTTCTATACACACACCGTGTTCCCACCCGGCCCTTCTTGCTTTGAACCTGTTCTTGTCTCTGTAACCCCAGTGCCCAGTGATGCTCCCCTGGCCACACAGTCCCAGCAGTACCAGCACTGTGACAGGGAATTTGTATCACTTTGTGCGTGTGAAAACACACCTGCCTTCTGCATGGAGAGCAGATGGAGATCAACACCAGGCAAAAAGGATTGCTGTATTACATACACTGGTCCTGATCCACTAAAATACCATCTCTCTCAATGCACAGGCAAAATATCACTTCAACCCCCTCCTCCTCCTCCCAACCACTTCACTGAAGGTAACTCACACAGCTCAAGCATCACCAAGTTTAGCTCTAAACAAACAAAACCTGCTGCTGGTGAGCATCGTGAATTGGAGACTGAAAGGAGAACTTAAAAGTCAGTAATTTCCCAACAAAGATTCTGTTTCATCACATTTGCAGGCTCTGAAATAAATGCAGTATTCCCATAAAACATAGCTGACACCCTCCCAGGTCTAGCTTTGGGCCCCTGCAATGATGCACTTGGATCTAGGAAAGGAATGTTTAAAAGACAATTCCACAGGAGTGTGTCACAGTACTGCTTTCTCCCCTGGCAATCTCCATTATCCCATCAAGTTGTGCAGGCAACTCCTGCAGCACCTCTGCACTTTATGTGAAAGCAGCTCCTTCTAGGAAGATATAATGATGTTCTATAAGCAAACACCTGGGTGAATTAAAACAACAAAAAAAAACCCCATTCATTTAATTTCCACTGCCCTTATGCATTTCACAAGGCTCCTCCCTGATGTGGTCTCTGTAAGCTCAAAGTAAGAAAAATCCCAATTCTTCCAGAATCTAAGAAATAATAAATGGTTCATGAGATTTATGGTAATATCTTTTATAAAAAAATACAAACTGCATAGTATTGGTAATTACAGGAGGCTTTACCTTACAAAGTTACAGTATTTGGTAGTCACCCACTACCTAAAGCACAGAAACAACCAAAAGGCTACTTCTGTGCATTTGTCTTGAAAATATGTTCTTCTTCAGTCAGAAGTGTCTTTCATTTACTGGCATTATGTCCTATAACTCCATTTTGCTTTCCTCCTCTTTTAAAAAAGAACAGATGAATTAAGAAACATCTGCTGTTCACATGAAGATTGATTCCTGCCTAAATTTGGTGTTTGGTTCATGACTCTGAGATAACCAAGATCTTTATTTTGCAAGTCTTATGCCTTGAGATATTCTGTTCAAACTTAAAACAAGCAAAGAAGCAGAGAACCAATTTCAGAGGGATTTTTGTAGGACAAGTGAGACCACTTTACTGTTTCAGAGTAAAAATCACAATCATGTTCATAGTTCAGACTAGTCCATCAGACCTCCAGTAAGGGAGACAAGAAAGAAAATGTACCTGTCTCCAAATCCTGCTGCCTGTAATTCCACCTTTCCTCACAGCTGCTGCAGGCAGCTGTGCTGCACATACCTGGGCTAAGGTGACTTTCCACTCCTGGGAACTGATGGAGGTACCTGGTTGATGGCAGGTGGACATGGAGAACTGGGGTCCCTCTCCAGTCAGTAGCCACAGACCCCTGCAGGGAGAGCTACAAACCTCCTGCTCCAACTCCCTGTGTGCTTTTGAAGATGTCCTGAATTATCCAACAGAAATGCCCATTTCCCCTGTTAACAGGAAGGGAATTCTAATCAACAACCTGAAACTTGCACTGTAACTTTTACAGGGTTCGCATTGTTATGTCACAGCTAAGTTCATAGTGAGTCCATAAAAGAAAAATGGCTTTGGGATTTGTTGTGCTCCCCCCAGACTGCTCTATGTCTAGAATCAGAGAAATAGCACATAAGGAGCAAGGGGAGACAGCTGAGAAAGGAGCTTTCCAGATGGGCTGGGACCATGTTATTTTCAAGAATACCATAACACACAATTTGATTTCAAACACATTAAGCCTGTGGCATAGAAGAAAATTAACTCGCAGGAAAGATAACAGGGCAATACCTGCAAATAAACAAAAAAGAAGGGGGCGTCAAGGCCAGGAAATGTGTTGTGCAGACCAAGAAGAAAAAACTGCCTTTAGGACAATTTGTTTAGATTAAAGCGAATAAAAACAAACCCAGAAGAGATCAAAGGGAAAAAATGAAGTTTAGTGAGAGAAAAGACAAAGATCTAGAAGAGAAAAGGTACAGCAGAGTCAGGCAGCTATTTGGTGAGATCTTACACTTTCTGTGGATCAAAGGGTGGACTTCAGACGAGAGAGATTCTAAGGCAGATTGTAGAGCTGAACAGCACAAATGCCAGAGATTGGAGAACACAGTTAAACAGGGCAGAGAGTAAAAAGAAAAACCTCAAAACAAGGGCTCAAACAAGCACAGGGTATTCTGGATGCAGCAGGATAGTGCAAAGAGCTGGAAAACTCTTGCTAGTGCTGATCTTGCTAGACTGTGTCAATTTAATCTTAAGAAAACATGAGACAATCATGAGCTCTGGGGTAAGACTTTTAATTTGCTTGTTCTCTTTAAGAAGCAAGAGATTTCTTGCACTCAGATCTCACTCTACTTACCAAAATGCAAACTGGCGTAGCAATGTCTCAAATATAAACACAGAGGTTGTCCCCTCTTGTTTCTGAGTGCCTCATTTTTCTCAGCTATATTTGTTGGTTTAATACAACTTACTATCTCCACAGTCAAATTTAAATTTTAAGAATAACTTACAAATTTAAAACTGCAAAAAATGCAAATCCACACTACAAAATGCATTTTCAGCTAGAATAATAAGTCATCAAAGGGCAAGCAGATACATTCCACTTCTGAGGACCCTTTCTACTGCAACTGCATATTTGTTGCTAAGAACTGGGCCAAGCCAGTACAAAGGTAACTTGAAAAGTTATGTTCCACACGTAATTCCTTGTTACCTCTTGCCATGTTTTAATTAAAACATTATAGTTGAAACTGTGACTTTTTTATAGTTCTAATTTGTAGCCTAAATCTTACATTCTTGCTACTAGCTCATGTTCAAATACAGTAGTACCCCATACCAGCGTCCTTCAAATTTTTTTTCTTACTTTTTAGAGTGATTAATTATTATGAGATTATTTATTATCATGGAGTATTCTTTAGAATCACATTACATCAACTACCATTGTTATTAGCCCTTTACAGCAGTGCTTAAACAAGCACCAATGCCTCCTTCATCAACATTCAGTTTTACTGAAGACTTTCAACTAATTAGTTTTTTAAAATAACATGTTAGCAATTTATAAGATTACTGAAGAGAACTGTGCATTTTTCTTCTCTCCAAGACATTTGCAGTGTTCTGCATTAAAATGGATTAAAGCCCAATTAACTAACAACCGAAGACTTCAGACTGCAAGATATACATATATTTTTGCATTATTATTGAGTAAATGATTTGTAAGTACAATACAGTAGAAGCATACTATAGGTGCAATTTAGGCTGGAAATAACTTATAATTGCCAGCATGATCTTCTTACACTGCTTTTTCTAGACAAACTGTGCTTTGCTAAGATGTGCAAGTATAGAAACTTATGTTTAGATAATAATGAACTGAGAAGGAAAACTGCAGCTCATTAAACCAAGGTAATTTAGGAATTATTGTAAAATGTCCTTGGAAGTGTGGTACTCTTCTGTTCTTGAGCTGCAGAGAGCAAGAGGCAATGGGGATTCACAGTAGGAGGGCAGTGACACCCTGCTTTGTGTGCAGTCTGAGTAGGTGCCTTGTGGCCTTCAGGATGACCAAAGCCTCACTTTAAAGATGCTGTAGGTACCCAGAGTAGGAGTCAGCCCTGTCCAAGCACTTTACAGCCTAAGTGTGAAACGTATGTGAAGCAAAAAAACTACATTAAGCAAATTGTCCAGTGTCACATACCAGATCTCTCCCAAACCCAAGCATAAACAAGGCCCTTTTTGCTATTTTGTTCCCATTTCTGTGACTCCTATTCACTATTTCACCAAAGAAGTGTGGATTTGAATTCCCATGAAGTCACTGGCAAGTCCACCAACACACACCATGTTCTTCATGCCTAAAGTGTCTTCAGCATTCTGTCTTGTGCGAACACTATGGTTACAGACCTTCCCCTGTTGAATCATCATTAAATGAGAAGATCAAAATATCCCTGTTGTTATAAGCTAAGCAAACTGATCTACCATAAATGTGATTTTTTTTCTTCCAAATCATGTATTTCCTGATCTCTTATTATTTCTTGGTGATTCAATTTAAAACTATGTGAATTACAGTTTAATGGAAGAAGCTGCTCTATCCATAAATGATACAGCCAAGGCCATGAGGAAGGAGTCCCTTTGTCCATTACAGTCTCTTTACAGCTAAATTTCCAGAGGGCAAATCTCACTACACAACATTAATTGTTCTGAAAATAAGTGAAATAAGATCCTTACAGCTTTGTTACAGAATAAAAGAAACCAAATTGTTACATGAGTTTCTTGTCCCCCCGCTTTGGCAAACTTATTGATGTCCCGTGTCCATTTACCTTTGCTCAGCTCAAACATTAAGAACTGGATGCCCCCCAGCAGGAAATACACTTGCACAATTCCTGACAAGACATTTGGTCTGGACTGTGCCCTGGCACTAGTGCTGCTGTCTTTGTCAGCTGTTCAAGAACTATCTGTTGTCTCTGAGAGACTCCTTCATTCTCTTGTCTCTGATTCCAACATTGTGAAAAATCTTTCTTAATTTCCATGACCACAGCTGTTATCAGTAAGGGCAGTTACTTCTGATTTATCTGTCCTTTTTTTTCTCAGCAGTTCTATCTAACATCAGCTGTTTCCCCAGAAGCTTACCAACGTGTCTGAGTGATTTGCAGAGAAAATACAACACTACCTATTTTTCATTACTTCAGAAGAACTAAGAACTTCCAAATTCTTTTCAAGGTAACTAAACTAATCTCACCCTAAAACAGTCTAGATAATGTTCAAGTGGAATTGAATATGGTACTGCATACAGACATAATTTTTAAAGTAATTAAAAGAATAGCTTTGTTTCTTTTGAACAGTCACATCATCAGCCTGCCATAGAACTCCCGTGCCACCTGTATTAGGAGCTGCTAATAAGAGTGTTCAGTGAAATATGTGGTACTCAGTCAGGACAACGCATGCTATAATCAGACAGCTTCACAGGAAGAACAGCCACTGCTTCAAACAGAGCAATTGTTTATGTGGTGAAGAATTTTATGTGTCTAGTTCATAACTCTGAAGCTAAAATTGCATATGGCTTTGCATTATTAGACCAAAAGGGAATAATATGAAAGTGCAATCCAGAATATACAACAGCAGAGCAAATGTACAATGTGAAACTAACAGCCATAGCTTGCAGCAAGTTAAAACCAGAAGCATCTGTCAAAAGCCATATAAAGTTGGATTCAGGTGGCACCAGAGGAAATAAATCAACAGAATGCTAAAAAGAAAATTAAGCAAAGAAGTCTCTGAAAGATCTCTGCAAGACACCATTTACAAAGCATGAGTCAGATGAAAGTTGTTGGAAGTAGAAATAACTGTAATAAAAGCAAAAACATCCAGCTTTTTCCTCCTTTGGATTCCAATTTATACAGCCCCCCCATAACAGGCCTTATTTTAATTTAGTGGCAATGGAAAAGCTGATGATTAACCTAAGGAGAGCACAAAAACCTTTGTCTTAAAAAAAGTTCTCTACTATTCCTTGTAGCATAATTTGTTTTCAGCTGCAAAGACTATGCACAAAAGGTCAACTGAACATGGCAAGAAGCACAGGGAAGTACTGGAAAAACAGCTGCTGGAGGAGTACTTGTTCTAGGATGCTCCTTAGGTGGAGGTTGAAAACTCAGTGGGGACATACAACAATAAACAGGTTTCACAGAATAAAGCAGCAATTTTAACTGTACTCTGCAGAAGAGGAGTAGTGCTCTTCAAGCAGGACAAAGACAGAAAGGCTGTAAGGGACAATTTCTATAATGCCATGAGGGAATGATCATAATTTCATCTACAAAGCCTTTTGAGAAGTCAGTTCTGAAGAGAGAAAGGTTTAATGGAGCGGGTCAGTGTCGGTTTGAAGCAGTGACCCAGCAGAACATTTTCCCTAACAATTCTGATAATACTGCTTCAGCCAGAGAAAGTTCTTTAAGAAAACTCATTCTTCTTAGTCCAAAGAAAGAGAAGTCCCCTTTCAGTTGTATCCCCATATTTGCATTTTTGTAGCAGCACCATACTGCATGCTTACGTTCAATTTAGCACTCCCATGATCCTGCTTCTCTAATACTATTTCTTAGTCAGCATTCCCATGTTTTATGTTTTTCATTGTTAGCTTTTACGGAGTGAGAACCTCTTTGTATTCATCTTGATTACATTTTACTCTGTTAACATCTGCCTCTCTGTTAACTGCTGTACTTCCTACAGCCTTTTATGTCCAACTTCACAAATGTTAGCAAGCTCTCCTAGATTCGTTTTTGACAACAAATATGATTGCTGCAGTCTTCATCATCCCTCCTTTTGCTTTCTTTTCTCCAGACAATTTTCTTGCTGAGTTTTTAATGCGCACATTGCTTCAAAAACCTGTGAAAGTAATGTAACCCACTGAATTTTAATCTGTTAAATGTCCTGTTTTCTCTAATTTCTATGTGAAAACTTTCAGATAAGCAAGGGTGCACAAAAGCAGATTTCATTGAGTGAGCTCTATCACAACCAGAGTATACTCCAACACTGAGGCAGGTAAATGCTACATAGGGTGTCCTGAAATGTATTTTTACGTCTATTTTATCAGTAATTTGAGGTCTCTTTCTTTTACCTCACCTTGAAAAATGGAGAGCTTATTTACTACTTATTTTACAAGCTGTACACAGTTGTGACTGTAGAGTATCAAACTGGTCCGTTAGGCACATGTCCTCTTCCATTCTTCTATACTTCCTGATGTTCTTTCTCAACATAGAAGTTGACTGCCAACAATTCTGAATTCCTTTTGTTAGCTCTTTTTGAGTTTTGCTGTCTCATACTGCTGCCTTTACACATTAAACCTACAAAAGGCAGTGAAGCAACAAAGTCATACTTGCCTAAAGTCACTGACAAGCCAGACTCACTCCTGGAGGTTTAGCCAACACTTTGGACAAGGTACTTACCTAAGTGAAGTCTCTTCTGCAAACTCTCTGCAAACATGGTCTTCATGTAAGCAATTAAAAAAAGAATTAAAAAACAAAAGGTACTACAAAGATTGTCACATTAGTCTGTGGGCTTCTGGAGGAAAGGAAAGTTGCATCTTTATGGAGGAAAGTGAATTATCAGAATGAAAGAAAGAAAAGAGTAACATTTTACTTTTACTATATCATCCTTGGGTATCTCAAAAATCATTATAATGGACAAGAGAACCAAAGGTTTAGGAAGAGGAAGCTATTAAAGACTGAGTTTAAGCTCCAGAAATTTTTATTGCCTTCTATTGTTGGTGACGGTCCATAGTGATGCAGGGTCCCCAGGCAGGTGCAAAGGAGAGGTGCTTTATTGTAAAAACCCTGGCCTTGTTAAGCAGTTAGCCCATTAACAGTTACATAGTTTTAAATAATAACAAACATAATTCAATCCACTACCATACACCATGATGTGAACATGTGATGGTTACATAACTTGGTTTCCTACCCATAATTCAGCTGAGTCTCTTTCCCACAGTCCTTTCCTACTTAGCCGAAGTAACAGGCCTGAGCCATGATTTTACAAGGCCTTCCTTTTGTAAAGTTTTACTTATCTGTAACATTCTATCTCCTTCATGAATTGTATTTTCCTCTTTTACCGAAGTGAAGCACAGGAAGTGACAGCTGGCTGGACCAGAATCCATAGAAGTGCAGCCTGGGCTGTATGAAGCACTGGGCTGAAAACACCTTGACCCACTGCAGTAAGGAGCACTGCAATACTCTTCAAGCCATATCCTGCTCTCTGGGATATTAATAAACATACTGATCAAAAGTGCAGAGGCTGTTCTTTACTCCTACTGCACACTGCCCAAGAAAATTAATTCCTGGTACTCAACAATGTCAAGCAGCCTCCCCAACCAATCACACCAAAAACATAGGCTAGAATGTGCAGATTCATTATCTTCACTTTCACGGCCTGGACAAGTGTATATTTAACACAATTTGCACTATTTCCTTACAATGAATCATACCTAGTGTTCTTTTCACAAATCAATTCTTTCAAACATTAGGAAAACTTTAAAAGTGCAAATTTAGATGTCCTACCTCCAGAAGCCTTGCCTTGCCTTGCCTTGCCTTGCCTTTCCCAGGTTCTTTTCATTTGTCTATTAGCTAGCTTTCCAAAGACATGAATCTGACTAGGATACTGAAATCTATTCAAAAAGTAATTTAAAATTTAAAAATCTCAATGCCCTTTGTATCGAACAGCTTTACATCCCCTAGCAAAGGGGTTTAACCTTAGACATATGGACCTCAAGTGCTCATGTTCACATATGGCTCAAAAATATAATGCGTACCACACATTTTGAAAGTTGGGTTTGGGGAAAAACGCAAGAAAACAGAGCTCATAGGAAAAACTGCTGAAATTGTTTTGTTCAGGTTAGATTATATGCAATGTTTGGCAATTTTACAGCATTTCTGGCATCTTAAGAATTTATAATCTTGTCGTACTAACTGTTCTTCTGACACCAGTTTACCTAGATCAGAAGAAAACTGTCTCTTCACTTCCACTTACATAACCAAAGGAGAGTGGTGAGGGCCTGGCACAGGTTGCCCAGAGCAGCTGTGGCTGCCCCTGGATCCCTGGAAGTGTCCAAGGCCAGGCTGGACGGGGCTTGGAGCAGCCTGGGGTAGTGGACAGTGTCCCTGCTCAAGGCAAGGAGGTGGGACAAGATGATCTTGAAAGTCCCTTCCAACACAAACCATCCTGGGATTCTGTGCTAACGGGGCCACTGCAGACTCAGGAGCCTCTATGGAGTGAGGGGTGCAGGGGACAGATCTGGAACAGACTGGCAGAAAAGCAGGACAGAGAATGAGGAGCCCCTTCAGCCAAGGCAGTGGCCGCTCACTTTTACAGGCTCACATCAGCCCAATGGCTCCAGGCAACTGAGCACACTGAAACTGAGCAGCTTTTCTGGAGTCCTACACCTGTGTCTGCACATTGATCTGTCCAAGCCCCCAGTCAGTTCATCCTTCCTCTTGCAAGACTTATAACAGACAAAATTCTTTATACAACTGCGTCTGAACAGAACAGCAGAAACTCAAAAAGCAGCAACATGCCACAGCTGACAGGGTCTTGAGACTCCAATTAAGAGCAGTGGCACTTGTGTGTGAATCATCACATCTAAACCTCTCGTAGTTTACAAACCTCAATATAAATGTTACAACATACTTCCAGTTCTAGGCACTGCTTTTTGGCTTTTTTACTACTAAAGTCTCCTGCTACAGATCAGAACACCAGAAAGCAGTGGCTCAGTCAAAATCAAAGAGAGAATCTTGAGTCTCTCTTACTGTTGTTTGAATTCTCGTCATTTCCCCTTTTTTTGTCTTTTCAGACAAGAATGCAAAATGAAGAAAAATAACTAGAATCAAGCAGATCATGGGATTACTTATTAAGAAGCATGCCAGAAACATATCCCTGAGAGCATAGACTTTCATGGTTGGGCTAGGGTGTTGACCAAATTGAAAAGTGTTTGAAGTACAATGAAATTTCAAGACAGTATCTAGAGGTATACAGCTTTTACAGATTCTCTGACTTAACCTCTATTTAATTTGCACCGTGATTTTCCCAGGGATATATTCTAACACAAAAGCAAGCCTGATTTATATTGCCTTGACTACAGCTTTTATTCATTTACTGATAAATTGAATTTCACGTAGGTTTACACAAAAGCCACAAAATAGTATCAAGTGAAACAAGTCTTTGGATTTTCTCAGACTGTTGTAACAATTTGAAGTATAACTGCCCTATCCAGAAACATTTACTCCAACAGCTAATGGAGACTGAAATAAATATTTAGGGTGATTTTTCCTTTATAAATCAGTAAAAGCCTGCAACATCAATTACTTCTCACTGGCATAAGCTTTCAGTGGGAACTGTAGCAGGTCTCACCAGGGCTGATTTTAATCCTACACAGGCGTGTACATTTAGAGCAGAGAAGCAGCAGAAAAGACCCTGTGCTCACACACGGCAGATGACGGACAAGCAGTACCAGTAAGCAATCTGAAATCAGGCTGACGCCAACAGTCTGCTTTACTAGAATTATCCTAGCACCCTGTGCAGATTTGTATCAAACTACTTAGCTTACACAGAATTAAGCTGGATATACCTAATCCCATGCATCCCCTTCCTTAAAATGCTATGAAACCATACTCCTCCACCTAGGAATTGCTTCCTCCTTTGCTTGAAATCCCTTTCCTTCTCTCTCTGTTCCTATGCAATTCAGTGACAAAAAGACACAGCACAGCTATCTTTTTCCAAATGCAGAATGAAGGAACAGCTATGTTAAATGAGAAAGTGAAGATGCAAAAGTTATCTCAGCATTCCATTGCTTGCAGTTCCTTAAAACAGCTTTTTTAATTTTGAACACTGAAAAGAAACATTTGAACATTGATGCCATTTGGCTGAGTGGCTATCATATATATAATTTTTTAATTTATTTCTTTATTTATTTCTTTATTTATTTATATAATGCACTGCATAAGTAAGACAACAGCGATAAACTGGCCCCTGATCATGCAGAGCAAAATTTGGTGAGGCCATGGAGTGCCTAAACGAGTATTTATTTGCATTTTAAGATTTCCTCAGTTGTACTGCATACCAAGGGCCATCCACTGCTGGCATGAAGTGTTCTCAGACCTTTAAGCTCATTCCTCCCAATTTCTAAGCACTGAAAACACAAATATATAGAATATATTATTTCTTTGACTTCTTTGAGACATGTAAGGTGTACAGGTCTCACACATTTTTTTCAGGACAATGGGAATGACACCACCAAGCAAGTGGAGCAGGAATTTCCCAGAGCAGGCAGGACACCTGGCCTCAAGCAGCTGCAAAGTGTCAGACAGACAGCACATGAGAGAGGATAGGAAGAGGCCATCCTGTGCCTTTCAACTTCTGCTTTTCTGGAACTCTTTCTCTTCTGCCTGTGCAAATTACGTCATAAAATCTGTACTACATTTTAATGTTTAATCCTTAAACTTGGCTCTTGAGAAGAGGTGGAAAAATGCTAACTGATAAGAAATAACACATAAAAATTTCACAGTCATATCATCTATTGACAGAACAGGGATTTGAATCTGGAACTCCCACATTAATGAATGCCAACACACAACCAGCCTATGAATTAGTCTGAGACAGGCTTATCCCAATTTTTCCTACTGGAGCTGTCCCACTGTGTAATTTGAATAATAATTACAGCAGAATTTGAACAATAGTTTACCATCAGGGGAGCTCCAAAATTGCAACTTCTGAGTCCGCCCCTATCCTTACCAGCTGAGAAACATTTCATCTCTAACAACTGTATTCCTACACAATGCCTAATGTTTAATGAAACAGAGTTCCTGATAAAGCCAGTTAAACCTGAATTCATGACCAGATCTGACACACAGCATTTATTTCTCTAGGGACTGAAATATCCAGTACAACCTTTCTTGTGATCCCTAATAGAATTTCCAAGAGTTAGATTAAATGAGGCAGAAACTAGACACATGACTGATTTAAAGTTTACAGACTACATTTCAGCAAGACCTCACACAATTCTATTTTAACAAGCTAATTAATTTCCACTAAATAAATTATTATAAAAATACAGGGTTCTGAAGAGGAACTGTAAGAGAGTTTATTTTCAATAGGCAAATGTGTAGATTATTGAGCAAAGGAATCAACTTACTGTAACAGACTACTCGGAACACATCATCAGGTAAGGGGAAGGTAGAAGTGGCTTAAAACCTGTTCTCTGCAAAAAAAAGGTAACTTTTAGTAGAAATTGCTATATGAAAATAGAGACCAGACAGATTGAAAACCACTGTTGATAATGCCAATGCAAATGGACTTTGTTTTCCCTTCAAACACACACATTCCAATGTCCAGTTATTATCTCTCTGGATGTTTGGAGGTGATTGTCAGATCTAAACACTCTAATTATATGATATTATAATAATACCTTATTAATGTGCAATATACTGTTGGTAATGAATATATATTACATAAAAATTTATGAAATCTAAACATCCCTGTATGTTTACAGCTGTTAATTAGAGCTAACTAAATACACTGGGCAATGCTCTTAAGTAGCCAGAGAACAAAACAATTCCTCCTTGATGCAAGAGCAGTTGTGATAAAATGCTAAATCTGTCTCTTTTCCTAAAGCCCATACATGGAAAGGAAAAAGACTGAAATTAAAGCACAGCCATAAAAG
This sequence comes from Promerops cafer, assembly GCA_013398275.1. NCBI lineage: Eukaryota > Metazoa > Chordata > Aves > Passeriformes > Nectariniidae > Promerops > Promerops cafer. The sequence goes on from VZSE01010422.1 coordinate 455,907, forward strand.
CCTCTAGAGGAGAGAACACAAGGCTGAAATAGCCTCTCAGCAGTGATTCAGTCTCTGCTTTCAAGACATCTAGCTAGGAACGCCCTGATATTACTGAATATTAAGATCTAACACGCTGCTTTAGGAACACTGGAGCTGTCTTTCCCTTGTCATCTCCAGCACAGAGCCACCACCACCACTCTTTATAGAAGGACATGCTCATGCTGGGCTGACTTTTCTGAGAGACAGAAGAGCTGGACCATTTCACACATCCCTCAGTGGTCCTGCACAGAAACACTGCAGTGCTGCGACCTGAGAGGTGCCCACACGCCAACATTGGAAGGGCACTGGAGCAGAGCTGGGGGACTGAGCAATCTGGTGATGGCAGCACTACAAACAACGCAGGAGTCCCGGGGCTTGCTCCTGTCTGCCACTGAGGGGACTCAGAGCACACACGGTAATTGTTGGACATTTAGTACCTGGCTGGCCTCAGTTAAAGACACTGGAGACACCTCTGTGCTACCCTGCCATCAGATCTGTAGTCAGTGAACATGGATTCTGCCTCTTGTATAACCCTGTCAGCAATTAGTTATGATGGGGTTCAATATTACATCTTCTCTCCATGCAATTCCCTTCCTCTGTTCATCTTGCTGACTCTATCTTTTGTTTGTTTCTTTGAAATGCTCTCTGGCATTTTTCTCTGATGGAAAAAAATAATTACCACATTTACCACAGTTTTTATGAGCAATTCTGCTTATTTAAGCCTAACAGAGCTATGGGGCTTCATGAAGTGTATCAGCAGTGGTCAACTTCTTCAAAGGCAAAAAAGCCTTTCGAAATTAAAACATCATTTGAATATATGTCCTACCTTGTAATTAAAGATTTTCTGAATGTAGAAGAATAGCTTGGGATCACAGCTGTCTCGGAATGCCTATGAAACACTGCTGGGTGAGTTCTCAGATCTTACATCTCTGAATGATTTCTTGTCAAGCTGGATATAAAAACTCCTGAGATGGGTCCATGTGTCCATGAACACACCTAATTCACCTTCTGAACTCCTCCATCTAGTTCAGTGCTCAGACCACTTCCTTCAGTTTGTGCAAGACAGTAAAAATGAACTAATCAAAAAACCTCTATAAATTTGAACATTTCATTCTGGTTGGGCTCACGAAATTATCTTTCTAGTTCAGTCAAATAAAAGGCAACATTGTCTGATAAGAGTTGCCAGTGGTGTAGATTTTTCAGAAAAAAGACACTGCCAAAGCAAAAATGAGATATTGCATTTGAAGACCACATTTGATTTATCAAACTATCCATCCTATACAGACTAAGAATAAAGCTGAGCTGTAAGCATACCCTAATCATGTTATTTATTTTTGAGAACACGATCTGAATATTTGGACTGTTCCTCCTAGAAATGCCACCTTTTTTCCACCCTGATGTTTGTGTGCAGAAACAATGAGGGAAAATTAATAGATTTTGGGAAGCTAAATGATATGCACAGTTATTTTTCATAAGATGTCTTGTTTTAGTCCTCAGTCTTCAGGAAAAAAAACCCTTCAGAAACTGCTCCTTGATATGATTCTGGGATCTGAACCTGAACTATGGCTTAACACCAGAAAGACAAGAAACATATTAGTAATACCAGCACAAGTAAAATAGATACTAAAGTAAATATTTTATCTCAGGGTGATTATACTGGCAGCATCTTCTGGTATCTTTTTTTTTTTTTCTTTTTTTTTTTTCAAAAACTGGTCTGGCAATTGTAGTGACTTTCTTTATTCCATATTCATACAGCTGTCTCTTACATCATGTGATCTGATTTTTTGTGTGAGGGTTTTCCCCCCTCATGGTTATCACCTAGTATTTTCCTCCATATACTTTATATAAATTCTAATAAATTGTTCTTTCTGCAGATCATTTATTAAAGTCTTTTTTTATTCTTACATAATGTCTTAGAAGATAAATATAATTATTATCTTTCATCTGATAGTTGGCATTTTGTCATTCAGTCTCAAATGAAGCCTGTGGGCTAAGTTGATTCCTCTGCTTCCACACTTCTGACGTTGCTAGATTGGATTGTGAAGTGTAGGTACAGAATAATTCACTGAGCTGTTCTGCTCACTTGTCCAAGTCAAAGGATGTCAGCTGAAAAGCTCCTCTGCACATGGCTTGACACAGCCCGTTTTTCCTTAGCAGTATCAAGCTGTGTCATCTGAACCACAGTAAAGCTTCCACTAAAGAAAAAATCCCTTAGTCTGTGTTGTATCACAAAGACCTTGCTTTCTCTGCTTGCTCATCTAAACTGCAGCCACAGAAATTGACTTTTTTGGAATGGCCATCCCTCAACAGTGATGGAAGTAGAATTCAGAGGTTCTGTATTTGGGAAAGTGTTGTGAAGTGGGTCTCACTGTACATTTCCTCCCTTCCTGTGTTTATTATCCTTCCCTTTTTATGTCATTTGGCTGCAGTATAATTGTGTGACCCATAAAGTAAGCAAACTGCTGTTGCTATCAGTGTAAGCTCACCATTGTATATTTAGGTTCTCTTACCACCTGATTCTCTACTGCAGCTGTTTGTGGATGCTCCATGGGTTTAGATGTCCTATCTGCTTGTTTTGCTTTTATTTGATGCAATTTTAAGGCTCATTGTCTTAATATCTTTTTCACAGTATTTATTTTCATATTTGATAGCTCTTGATCTAGTGTCTGAAAAATTGTGAATGAACTCTAGACAACACTTGTTTTCAGTTTTTACCAGCTGTAAATCTGTTGCTTTACCACCTTGCCACATTTCCCCTAAAAAAAACCTTCACTGTAAGTGCTTACAATCAGCACATCTCCACCTGTCCAGACAGTGGAAGGCAGAGGGAAATTAATGTCTGGTGTAGTTGTACGGAGGCTTTGCCCTTTCACATTTGCCCTTTCAACACTGGCTTTGCCCTTTCATCTTAGAAGGGTTATGGCTGTGATTAACAAGCTAATCTTATGACTTGCATTAATGTTTCACTAAGCAAATGGATTCTTGTATTGCTTGGCTTAGTCCCTTCAAGATCCAAAAACCCCCAGCGTTTTGAACAGGACATGGATTACTGTCAGGTCAGTTTTCAAGAAGCAATTTTGTCTTTATTGGTTCTGTTTGTCTGGGTCTTTTTAACTGTTTATCAATCCCAGCAAAGGTACCACAGGCAATGAGGAGGATCACTGCTACTTCCTCATTGCCAAGAGATCCACTGTTTCCAGAGTCAACGACTAAATTCCTCACTAACACAGGACACTGAGTATATGCTGTCCTAAAGCACTTACAAGCTGAACAAAATTGATTTGACCCACTGCTTGAGACCTGAAGGACACTGCAATTCACTGAACTCAGGAGGCTATTTACAGAAAATGTGATAACAACTTCTCTTGCTGAACCCATAAAAAACTCCTGTACTTAGGCCAGTGACCAAATGACAATAGGAGTGTGTCTTTTGGCACTCTGGTGCCAAAGTCATGCCCCTGTAATCCTGGTATCTAGAGACTGTTGAATAAATAAATAAATAAATGCATAAGGGAAATTAAGTACTGATAAACAGCTAACCCTTGGACTTGTGAAGGCAAGCTATACCCATAGAAACTACATTCCCTCACAGGTCTCTGCATCCACATAAGATGGGGAGCTGACATTTCTGTCAGAGGTTTCCCCATGGATGCCAGTAAAAGATACACAGTCTGTCTCTGGCTTGAGCTGGGTTTTAAGGAAGCTCAGCTGAGTTCTGCTGGTTTGCACGGATTAAACTCAGGCAGACCCTGAGACAGCATTTTGGGCAGAGAGAACCAGGCCACACTGATTTAGAATTATACTAAAGCCTTAAGGGATGCACATGTACAATTTTAAAGAGATCTTTTAAGACAGACCCCCCGTAACACCCTTTGCCACAAAGGATGATTTATATTCCTATGGAAAAGAATGGATCTTTGTGAGTAACTTAATTTGGGCAAGAACAGCTCATATGTTATTCACAGACTGGTAGACTCATGTCCTGTTTTGCTATTTCTCTTCGTCTTTTTCCCCAATTACAAAGAAATAAACACAGAGAGTTGGACGACGTATGTCATGTTGTGCTTTGAAACCAATAAGCATCACACTTTGAACTGCTTCACACTGCTTAGGCACATCCTTTAGGATGGTTTCATAAAGAAATTGTGAATTTCATCAGTGCAGAAACTGTAATCCTTCCAAAACTCTTAACAGTCTCAAACTCCCATTTCATTTCAATGACAGGCATAATTCTCTTTTCCCTGCCTCCTACAAGATAGTAGGCATATTCAAAACCAAAACAGAGGCAAAAATTGTATTAACCAACATGTTGCCTATTTCAAATGCTGAATCAGTCTAACTGTCCACCTATCTCCAATTACTCTTCCAAAAGCCAGGAAGTGACTGGAGATGAGATTTGCTTATTTGTGATGTGATTTAGTGTATTAAAAAACAAATCAACACCGAGAGCTTGACAAGGCCCCACACTTAAACCCTGGCAGGCCAAGGCTTGCTCTGTGAGTCCTGGAAGAAGGGTGGCAAAAAGCTGAGGAATATAAATCAGTAGGGAAGTGGAAATGCAAGGCTGAGTATGAAAAAGGCAAGAGAAGAAAACTGAACACAGGAGGTAAAAGGGCAAAGATTATCTATGTATAATCTGAAGACTCTTAAGTCTGCTCCAAACCCACATCATCAAACACAGTGCCTGGTGTGTGGCCACAGCTGTTGGCTTTCCTTCCTTAAAAACAAATATTTGTGTCTGACAAAGAATAAACTCCAATACAGATGAAAGCCGCTAACAACACTGGGTTTAGTATCAGTAGGTTTTAAAGTGATGAGCAGCAAAAAACCATATTCTTCAAAATATGTGTGACACAAAGTTCTGCAGAATCTTTAGCATGCAAGGTCTCACAGACTCCATCTGAGAGAAAGTAAAGATTTTAGTGCTTCTATATTTTTTTCCAGCACTATGCTACATATAATCATTTCCAGAAAAAACAGTCCTTAAGCATGTGATGAAAGTGATGAAATCCCTCAACAGAAAAGCTAATCGTATAAACATATGGAAAACACAATTAGCAAACAATCCACAAGATGAAGATTCTCCTCGTTAAGCATTTGCAGAATAACTCACGAGAACAAAACTGTAAAATTTGAAGTCTGTTGTAAAACAGTTTGCAAACAAAACAAAAAGATAAACCAGTGCAGCACGTGGTTTGCAAGGAACTGTTTGTTTCCAGAATATTTGTAAAATCAACTTCCTGCTTTACCCTTATTGAAAGTTATTTCTGAACAGTATTTGAAAGTAACAATTTGTTCTCCCTGCCTATCAGAACTTGCTTTGAACACCTTTTCTATGCTTCCGAAGGGCACATGCCCTTCCTCAGTGACATAACATCTGCACTTTTGATTTTGTAGCTCCTACAGAAGAAAGCAAACACACGCCTAATGAACTCCACTGAAATCAACCTAGGAACTTAAAACTAAGCATTTGTGCAGTATTGACATAATCCTGTCCTGTATGTTAATAAGAACTGCCACCTAAAGTCTTCTCATTACATAAACACTACCTACAAATCCACTAACTCCTGTAAAGATGTTTTATGAAAACAAGCAAACAGCCAAAGTTTTTCTACACCATTCTGGGGTTGGAATTTTCCCCATTGAGGTGTAAAGGAAACGCTGATTGCCGAGTGCTTGGGACAGGCGGTGGGGGGGAAACTCCGGGGGGAGGGCGCAGAGTCACCGCAAGAGTGCGGCAGGTAAAAGGCAGGTTTGGGGGCAGCCTCGCTCTCTTGCTTTGGTGGCATCGGAGGAGGACAGGCAGCTGTCGCTTACTGCGAGGATAATTCACCAGCCTTGAGAGACTGACCACCATCTGCTCGTGTTCTCCGGGAACCCTGCTTCTCTCTGCCCTGCCCAGAGCCGGGCCGCCACTGTCCCGCCCTCCCGCTGCTCCTTCGGCACTGCTCTGGGTTTTCTCCACTCCGTAGCCTGCACCCTCCCTGCCCTGCCGGGACACCCCACAGTTCCAGCTGCCGCCGCGGAGCTTCTGATACTTCTCGTTCACCAGCCCGGGATTTTTCTGCTCATCCCTCTTGTTCCAGCCTGCTGCTCCTGGGAGTCCTGCTGGGGGCACCGGGACCGGCTGCCCCGGGGTTTTTGTGAGGCAGAATCTCTCCTCCGTCCCTTCCCGCCTCGGCCACGCCGCCAGCACCACGTGTTTCCCGAGCCCGCGCCGGAGCGCCCCCTGCAGCCACGTGGGGAGCACCGCACCTGCCCTGCACATCGGGAGCTGCCAGCGCCCCTGCCGGCTGTGCCCGGAACTGCACCGAAGGGAAAGTGCCACAGCCGCAAGGCTGTCACTGCTGCTGGGTCTGTTTATTGTTAATGACATTGTTGTTGTTTTTGTTTGCTTGCTTGCTTTATTATACACATTAGTAAAGAACTGCTATCCCTATCCCCACTTCTTTGCCTGAGAACCTCTTAATTTCACAATTCTAATAATTCAGAGGGAGGGGGTTTACATTCTCTATTCCAAGGGAGGCTTTACTGCCTTCCCTAGCAGACACCTGTCTTGTAAACCAAGACGCACGGGTTAACTTGGGTTAACTCAAGTGTCTTTGCTCTTTCATACATTTCATATTTGGAAGGAGAGGGTAGGTAATATTAGGGTTTTTTGTGTTTTGTCAAAACTTCTAGCAGCTTTCTGAAAAGCATTCCCTTGAGATTTGCTCAAAGCAATCCATGCGCTGTAATTTCTCTCTTTTGCTGGAAGTGTAATCAGCAGAAAAATTCAGCAAAGCACTTAAACACGCACCTCTGTGAAAATGTAAGATACTGTGTTATGTTGCCTGTACTACTCAGTGAAGACAGACTATGGTCAGTAATTTGAGAAAAAAGTGTAAGATTCTGAAAGGAGAAGACAGGGATATGAAAGGTGTGGAAGTAAATAAAAATCATAAGGAGGACAGGAGCAGCTAAAGTAGCTGACAAAGTAACTTGATGGAGATACACTTCAAGGAAGGAGGTGAGGACAGCAAAAACAATGAAATAAGAAAAGGTGGTGCAGGGTTATGAAAGAGGGAGTAGGAAGGGGTTAGTAAGGGAAAAGTCTGATCATCAGCAAACCCTGAAAAAATTAAATCAGGGCCACAAATATAATTGAAAATACCTTTGTTGTCTATTATGTGGAAGGAGTGGTGAGCCAGTGCATACTGCTGTAATTTTGTAAACAAAATTCCAAAATTAAGACTCTAACAGTTAAAGGCTGACACCTGACTGGCCTCTATCAGGCAGAGGGAAATAAAGCTGCTCTTCCCTGTCATAAGTGAAAGTAGTTCACCATTTCTAGATGGGTTCAAGCCACGATGCATGTGTGCATTCATCCGCAACCAATGGTGACTCACAACTTGTACCACTACCAAGTAAAAATATGACCATCACCTTTGATTTAGATGTAGTACAGCCACTAAAGGACTTCAAAACTGATGACAGTGAGCTGTTTCACGGTGAGAACCTGAATCAAGTCATTACAAAAACAGCTTACCAAAGCATAACTCAGTGCAGTCCTCTCTTCTCTCCCTCCTTACTTTACATGGATATATAGACCATCAGAACAGAAGAACAAAAGGCGATGACAAAAATATTGGAAGTATATTTCATAGCAAAACACTTCATTATTACACGAAGCATCACCCACCAGTCAAGGACAATTCTGAACCCTCCAAAAGATGAAATGCTGTTTCAGGAACATATAGCATTATTTTCCTTTAAAGTGATACTTAAAACAAGGAAATAAGATATTTACAGGAGAGGTTATTACTTCAGTTCAAAGAGATTCTTTGAGATATGTGTATCCAGACCAGTTCACCCACTTTTTAAACCCACAATTTCTCATACTTGACAAAACATCCAAGCACCAAATCACTCAAATCTAAGATTCGAGATTTTATCTCCAACCTCTTGGGAGCACTGACCAAGGCACAACAAGAGATGTGGAAGAACGGAAGATCTACAAGATGGAATTCTCAGCAAGAACATCACTTAATCAAATTTTACACACGAGCAAGCCAAGTCAAAAAGCTGAAAACACAAACACGGGATAGTCCATCAACATCCTTCTCTACTTGGTTGAGTTTCATACAACTGTGCTGGTTTCTTACGCTCCAGCACCAGCAGGCTCTGTCTCATCAGGGCATTGTTATAGTGCATTGTTTACCATACACTTTGTCTCCAGGTGCTCCACAGAAAATGGGTGTCTGCTAGGTCTACCAGCTTAAGGTATTCAGATGCCTCAATATATATCCAGGTGCCTTGCTAGGATTTCTAATGCACTTGGTTACAACTTCAGGTGAAGTAACTACCCTTATAAACTGTGATAATTTACTACAAGGGAGAGTGGTTTGTGCCTTGATGTATTCCTGACACAAGTTCAGTTTCTGCTGATGGGAACCTGCCCTTAGGTTGTTCAAAGGCAGGTTGTTCATGTTGTATTTTGACCGAGGCAAATTAAAAAAAAAAAGGAAATAGGAATTTTTAAAGTACTTTTTTTATCTAGTGAGCATCGCAGAAGATAAACTTCTGAATATTGCTTAAGCACCATGAATTATGTAACAGCACACCTGATGGTTTTTTTTAATTCCTCTGTGTTTTCTCTCCTAACAAAAAGAAAGGGAAAGACAGTGGGAAGGGTCATTCAGTATGACCTTCAGTATGAGCCCCTAACACAGTTACCAAAAATCAGGCCTTTGTCTTTAGTTCTAACTATCAAAAACTGCTATGACAGTTACCACATCTCCAGTGCTTCTCAGAACAAACTGCACAGTGTCTGTACACACTCGTGCTTTTAATCTCAGCTAGAAGACATTTGTTTGAAATCTGTGAGTTCTGGTTTTTCCAATAAGGCCTTGTATCCAGCAGCATTTGTATTTCATTACAGGTTTATGGTATTTACTAGTGATACTGTGAAAGTAGACCTCTCTTAAAAACATTGACATTGAAATTAAGACATAAAGTAATAATTACTAAGGTTAAAAAAGAAGGAAATAAATTGAAACAAATATTATTGCTTATATTGCTTTTGCCACTTTACAGAAACAGAAATTGCTAAAGCAATAGAATAGCCTTATGAAGTCATCTGGCTGGAAGTATTGGGCCCATGTGTTTGAGATCTGTATTACAGTGAAATGCTGGAGCAGTGAAATGCTGGAGCAGCAGCCTGGGAGTTTGGCATTCACCTACTCATTCATGAATCATTAAACTGAACTTCTGAAATGTTCTCAATTAGAAATGCCTGTCCCTTGGAGCCATTGATGGATTCAGAGCAAATGAGTTATGATTATGAGTAGCACGGGGAAGAAAGCAGGGAAGAACACTGTGAGTTGAAACAAAGATTCGAATGAGTCAACACTGAGGGAAAAAAAGATTAATATTTGAATTAACAACTTAAAGAATAAAGAAATACTAAATGTGAAAAAACTTGTAAGCACCTTGAGAACAGAAGAAAGTAATGCTGGTGTCAATTAATGAGCTGTCCCAACAATGATCAGCGCTGAGTCTGTGGAAACACTGTTTCAGAATGAGGAATATCCTCCAAGATACTGAACTAATCAAAGGGCAAAATCAAATGCACTGTATTAGACTCAGCCATGCTACACTTAGATCTTTAACTCAACGACTAATGTTAACACAGTTTTGAAATATAAAATCTCCCCTAACAAAACCAGATATACTCAAGCTAAGGTAGCACTGCCTCACTCCTCAAAAACTCTTTAACTGCAATTACCTCTTAGTTGTTCTTAAGGAGAAGCATTTTCAATTTCAGCTAAATTTTCTTACCATCTTGCTCTTTCTAATAGCAGAAGTCCCTTACAGTACAGAAAAACATTAGAGAACTGTAGAAAGATTTCTCTGGTGAGTTCTTTTCTCTTATAAACATCACATTATTGTCTGGTTTAATCTTTTGTTAGCCTTCTTTATGTAGGATTTTTTTAACATGCTGCATTTGAGTAGAGGCCTTGTCAGATGAAGAACATTTTATCGGATCAAAGGAATTTTCTCCCTTCTGCTAAAAATTACACTGCTAAATTTAGATTATGCTGTAGCAAGAATGGGGTATCTTAGAACTGAAATTCCGAAGTGACCAACCACTGTATTCACTTTATTCACTTATTGTGGCACACAATTTTCTAACCAAATTCAACATAGAGAAAAATGAGAAATATCACAAAAACTTACACCAGAAGAAAGTCCCCGACTACATTGGATCTTAATCTTTTTTGTGCATATTAGTGTACCTAGCACAGGTTCTACTCAGTATTGATACACCATTGCTTTCAAAGCTTGTGGTTTTGGGTTATGTCTAGACTTTAAAACAGAAAACCTCTTCTAAAATAGGAGTTCAAAATAAGTACTTTTAGGATTTTGAAGCAAAATTTTATTGTCTAACATTGTATTTGTTCTAATTTTTGTTCCTTTCTGTCAACATCCATTCCCTGAATATTCCTCTTCCTAGAATTTATCCCTTCTCTGTGCTTTATCAGCCTCCCTTGCTGTGTGTATAATTTCTGCACTGTACATTATGTGATTCTTCAAGGATCAGAGTATTTGTAAGGTTTTTCATTCCTAATCCATCTTCTCATCCCTTCACTTTTCTAGGCCTGTACCTACTATCTAGTATACTTGCTCTTTTCTGATTATAGAACAATGCAATTCTAAATTAACCTACCTTACAAACTCAGTCCTTTTAGGATCCACTTTGCTCAATATAAATTTTAATAACTTCAATAGAAGTGTTACTTTTTGGTAATGAGCTTTTAAGGTTTCCGAACCCACTTGCTATTCATGTGGATTTTACACTGCAATCACAAACTCACAAACTACCAAATATTCATTTCATTTTCTACAGCAAGATGGAGTTGCTTCCCATGTACTTATTTAATTAATTTCACTCTTAATTAGAATAGTTTGCCAGTGGTGATCAATAAACATTTTGGATATTTCCAGAGTAAGTATCATGAAGAACAGCCACAGACTAAAAGGACAGAGTGAGTGAAAAAAATCTATAAGATTTTATTTGTTTAATTAGCAATGGTGTCATAATCTTCACAGAACATGAATGTTTCTAGTACCTAGTAATTTATACCCCCTCACCCCTCCCAGTCACTATCTCGGTCTCGTAAGCAAAGATCACTTCAGGTAAAATCACAGTCAAAGAAAGTTTTTTAAAAAATTTTAGACCAGAGATGTGTATGGACTTGTGATTTGGGAGGAGCTCAGAAACCAAATTGAAGTTGAAAGCAAGTGTAAACCCTACATCTGTGGTAAGAAGCCTCCAAATACAAAAGGATCCAGATGTAGCATGCGATCAAAAATCTACCTGGCATCCAGATTTTGTGTTCTGTAATATTTTCTTTTTTATGGAACAATCAAAACTCAGGAGGAACAACGAGGCAGGGAGTGTACAGGTGCCTGGATAAACAGGATGGAAAGTGCAAGGGATCCAGGAGCCTTGATGTGCTCAGGGAGGAACTTGGCTGGCACACACGTGTCAAGTGCACTCCACCAGCTGAGGGGACTGAGGCAGCACTGCAGACATCCTGCCCCTCAGCCTGTCCCTGCTGGCACACCTGGGACTGTCTCCGCTGACCACTTTCACAGAACCCGACCCAGCCCAAGCACAAGGCCAGCACAGCAACCATTGTTCTGGCCAGCATGGCAAACACTGGTAAACTCCTAAGTGGGATGAGAACAAGAGAAGCCCTTACTGTAGCTGTCTAAGAACTTTGGGTGAATTTAAAACTACTGGTGTCAGTAAGTGGTCCAATCCCTAACTCCTGTTTGCTTAAGTGCATTACATAAATGATCAATCATTTTATTACAATTTTTATGTAATGACTGAAGCCCATGAACAAATGTCATGCCTCTAACTGTGACAGAAAACTGCACCATTTGACAGCACAAATAAATGTAATACCTACAAACATTCTGAACTGAGAATTTTCTGCACAGGCACTGCTCATGGCACAGGGCATATTACAAGTAAGTCTGGTTTTGTCCTTGCAGATGAAACCCACAAAACCACTGAAATTTCAGAGGAATTACACAATAGGGATTTTTTTATTCTAATAAGCAATAGGCTAATTCACAGAGGAAAAGTTATTTTATTTCTCCAGCCACTCAAAATAGTACATGTGGACGTTTTTTCTCATGAGCAGCTGAGGGAGACTGAGCTATTAACATGGAGCCTCAATACTTTCAAAGTTATCACCCACAATTTAGAACCATGTCCTTATGCTCAATTAGCAATCTGCAATTCCTAAATAAAGATAAGCAATTTAATCTTGTATGACATTCCCAGATTTTCATATCCACTCTGATTGATACTTCTTGTAGATGCTTTGTCCACAATTTCTACACTACTTCCCCTTTAATCTGGCTGTTTATATGGTGTTCCATGTGAAAAATCATCAGTGTAATTAGCTATCTAGTATCACAATGGCATTAAAATCACAAAAGAAATGAGGGACTCTGGGAAAGCAGGAGAAGAAAAGAAAAAAACACACTTCCACACTTTCTCCCTCTTGTCAACATTAACAAGAAACTGCACTTTGAAAATGAGCTGCCACTCACTGACATGAAACTTGCGAGTTCATTAAAGTGGCATAATTGTTCATTCCCTCAATGCAGTTGGTTGCCTGAAGCCTATTTCCTTGCAAAAAATGCAAGAAAAGAATCTTAATTCCAAGAAATCAGCAGAGAATTAGACACAGTTGTATTTTTGCACATGAATTTCAGAGTCGTGTCCAACAAGATGAAAGAAACAGATCTTTTAAGAAAAAAGGGATTAAAGGGGTAACTTATAAATAATCAATAATATAATTAAGTCACCATGCAAACTACTTAGAAAAACAAAATTCTGTAGCTAAAGCTCTTCCTTCTCAAACCTTTTATGTGGCTCTGCATCACTCACACCAGGCTCGGATTCCACTCCAAGTGTCCCACTGAGCATGAAGTGCAGAGTAGTGCTGGAGGGACCTTCAGTGCCCACAGCTAGGGCTGTGGCACAGCATCTGTGTAGGACACCTGGGAGTTCACCAGCAAAGAGGGGCAAAATGAAGCTGAAACCAGCTTTAGGTCAAAGAACACAGATTTGATTTCCAAAGCACTGGTTCTACCAAGGGATTTCATACTTAACAGCACATAAACCTTCAACCGAGTGCTTAACTTTTTTCTTCCACTAAACCTCAGTGTACTGAAATTCAATTCATGTGGAGTACAGTGTAAGTAGTTTTTAATCACTATTATAAATAATAAAATTTACTAGCTATTTCAATACACATTTTTAATACAAAAAATTCTAATTGGCACTGTAATAATCTAAAACTGAAACAACTACATCAGTAGTTCAATCATCCCACACTCTTCTGAGATAAGCTTTAGTGTCTGTGGCAACTTAAAGCTGTAAATTCAAGCTGTCACTATGATACCTACTGGCCTCAACACCTCAAATATTCAGTGGCACTTGCTATGCATTATCCTTTCACAGCTGAAGGTGAGGGTCTCAGGAATGGACAGCATTCGTGACTCCAATCCCTAACTAGATTTGTTTCTTCAACAACAGCTATTTCATTTTGCATTGGCACCACAATCGTCTTTCATTTCAGAAAAGTAATTTGAGTAAGTTTTATAAATTAGAACATGAAGGGAAATAACAACTTTTTGAAAATGCCACTCCCCCTCAGAAATCAGGAAATGTTAACACAAGGCATACAAAGCAGATTTGAAGGAGACTGTTCTTGGCAAATGAACAGACATGAACAATAAATACCACTGTAGTTATTTGGGCCATATTCCTACCTCTTGGCTAAATTTAAAGAGGCAGCTATGAAGATCTGAGAGTGTCACACTCATTGAAAACCAACCTAATTCTAATAAGAATTATTAGGGATAATAGATAATAACAAAGGAGGTACCTGTTCCAGTCTCAATTTGCAAGTATCATTTTTCAAACAAGTAAAAAAAAAGCTGTCCCCTTCCTCTTTCATGCGTTTGAAAGCTATAATTATTTAGCCCTTCTAAAGTTCCTTCTGCAGTCACTTTATTTCTCCACCTCAGTTATCCTTTATTTAAGAAACTTGAATGTAATTTAATTATCATTAATAATATTTTTAAATTAACATAATTCTTTTCCAATCCTAAGCAATCAGACACAGCTATTTCCTCCTAAGTCATCCGTAATGGCGTCTGAAGTGTTCTTCATACATTTTTTTCCATCAGTATTAAAGGGGACCTTGACATTTCTGTTTCTCAATGCTGCAGTATCTCAAAACCCTATTTACAAGTAAAATTCTTAAAACTGGGATTTTGCCTTGCCAACCCCCAAAATGAGGTCTGTGATACCAAACAAGCATTGTAAATTTTCAGAATAATATCATAACATAAAATAGAAGAAGAATGTCTTTCCCACTTTCCACATAAAATTCACTTTCTCCAATCCGTTATTACCAAATAAAATTTTTTTAATGGTCTATGACTTTTTTGTTTCATCCCAGTATACCCCAAGATTCATACTCTACATGACTGTGGGTTTCCAAAGACCTTTCTTGGCAGTACCCCATCGTCAGGACAACTTTCCCTTTTTCCAGTAAATTAAAAAAACCTCATCCAAGTCAGATTAACATTCCCAAACTATCACACAGTTTGAAAACTACAGTCTTGTTTTGCTTTGCTTTCGAAAGTATTTTTTTCTTAAACACCTTTTACCTCTATGACTAAAGTAACCTCTTCTATTTTTTTTTCACAAGAAGAATGCTAGCTTCTCAACTAGTATGTAACATTATACAGCATTCTTCCTGAATTTATTGCAAAAACAGAACCTGCAAGCCTTGCTGGGTATGTTTAGGGTGTTTTCTGGCTTTTGCAAATCCTGAGTAGTCACAATCTGAGTGATGCTTCTCAGGAGCTCAATGTCTAACTACACCATGGCACTACATAAGCAGGTAAGATGACACAAATCTGAGGCTCCCTTTGAAAAGCACAGTTCAGAGTACCTTTAGTAATATTTACACAATCTATGTGAAAACGTCCAAATCTTTCCTGTAGAAAGATCTGACAGTGGATAATGAAAAACCCTCACTGACTTTCTGGGTTTTGTTTGGCTGCTTGCTTTTGCTGTTGTTTTTGTGGGGGTTTGTTTGTTTATTTATTGTTGTGGCGCTGAGTTGGCTTTATTTTAGAGTTTTAAGCCTTTTCCTGGAATTATTCTAAACACACTCCAAGTGACTCACTCACAGAGTGTGTTTAAATTTCTCAATGAGCTCCCAGAGTTCACACATCCTGTGATCGTAGCAGGTCCTCATTTCACATTTGTTCACATTTGTACCAGTTTTGCAATAAGGCAATACCAGATAAATTAATTTCATGTCATTATTTTACCTACTGCCTAGAAAGTGATGGTAACATTTTAGAACACAATTCAAGTCTATTTTCATTAAGAGACAATGGTCTACATTCAAAAATCCAGTCGAGAATCCAGTTAACTCCAAAATAACAGTGTGCACTGGTTTTGGATCATGGAAGTGATGCGAAGAGAAGCTGCTAGCAGTTTCCTCTGTGTCTGACAAAAAAACAATCAGTAATTAGCTTTGAGAATGGAGAATCTGTTAAACCACTGAGAAAGCTGATATGCCTCTGTGAACACCCATGTTAAAGAAGAAAAATCCTGGGAAATTTCTCTTTCCCTTCCGACCAGCAAAGAGGTAACACGGCCGGCCTGGCTGCCATCTCGGCTGGGCGGGACAGCCCCCTGCCATGGGACTGGGCCCCCTCCATCCGCTGCCAGGCAGTGGGAGGGGAGGCCACAGGGCTGAGGCCGGGCTGGGCCCCAGCGGATGCAGGGCAGGGGGAGGGGAGGCCATTGGCCACTGAGATCCTAGCTGCTTCCCCCCCACCAGCACGGCTGCTGAAAAAACCAGAGGCGGCTCTGCAGCCCGCACAGAAGAGCAGCCCCCGGCCGGGCCAGCTCAGCCAAGATGAATCACTCGCAACCACCGGGCAAAGGGGAGCAGAAGCCATCGCCCCCGGCCGGGCTCCTTCTGTGTCCAAGCCTGGCTGCTGAGATCCTGGCCCCCCGCCCAGAGTGGCCTATCCTGACACAGCCCCAGCGCTGCTGCTGCAGAAAGCTCTGTGGTAAAACAGCTCTGCCCGCAAGCACCCAGCCTGCTGGGGTCATGTGACCATCCACAGGCCCTGGGCGAGATACTCTTTCAGCCTTTCAATCCTCCCTGGAGTGAGAGAAAAGGACAAATGCAGGCACACAAAGAAGCAACATGAAGACACCGAGGTCAGTGAAGAGGAAGCCAAGTTACAGATGGGAGGGATGAGGAGGGGCCTTGATCTTAGGGTTGAAATCCTCTTGTAAAGCTATGGAGAAGGATGTAACTGATACATCAGACTCTCTTTTTCCCTGTTACACATGAAGGTTATGGGGAGATAAAAGTGTTCAAATTGTGGATATTGAGAAAAGCTCTCCATGCTAAAGTAAGCAGACGTTAAAGTAGCTGTGATCCCATAAGAAGTTTGAACAGAGAGATAGAGAGGACTGGTGAAGACCCTGTGCCTCCACGGAGAGAAGACCTCTGTTCCCAGAGATGAAGATGATCTCAAAGATAGATGAAGAGAACCTTTGTTCTTGAACAGCTCATCTTTAAAATAGTATCCCAGAAGTTGATACGGCCCATAAACACAGCTGGGAGAAAAGCTGTGGAAAAATGGGAGGGACACCAGGATTGCAGATTTTTCCGAGCGGCTGCTATTCATGGAAATTAAAAGCCACGAGAGAACTGTTTTCTTCTGGAGAAGTATCAATAACATTAGCAAGAGGGACTTCTCTCCCTAAGTGAACTGCAGAAAGACTATTCTAGAAGTGATAAACTGAATTGTTTCTGTACGTTGTAAGTGGGAAAGAAAGGTTGTAGGGGGAGGAGAAGTGTTCTGAAGGTTTTGTTCTGATTCTTATTACTATTTCTTTTAGTTACTGTTAATAAACTTTTCTCTATACCCTTTTGAAGTTTTCAGCCTGCTTTGCCTTTCTCCTAATCCTATCTCACAGCAGGAAATGAATAAGTACATTCTAGTGAGTGCACTGGTGTTTGGCTAGCACTGAACCCACCACACAGTGCAAAAGGCAAAACAATATACTTCTAACTCAAATATAGGAAATAGTGTAAAAAATAAATATGCTATGATCCATCAGAATTATCTGTAGCGATTACCAGGAAATTAAACAAATACTAAGTAACAGGAGCTGGACTCGATGATCCTTGTGGGTCCCTTCCAACTCAGCATATTCTGGGATTCTGTGATTCTGTAAACTAAAAGCTGCAGTTTTCTCCTTCACAACACACAGTATCTTACATATTAAAAATAAATGGCAATATTGTAAATTTAAAAGTCTAATCTATTTAAACTGACAGATAAAGACAAGAAACTAATCCTTACAGGAAGAAATTTCCATAAAACTCACTGGGAAACTTTAAAAATATTTTTTAAATGACACCTGGGCCGAAGGGAAAAGAAAAGCAGCAAATCTTACTCTGAAGATGAAGGCATGAAGAAGAAACTCTTAATTAGGTAACTAAGCTCCTTCTTCAGTTCTGATTTTGTGCAGCACTGCAGAGGGAGAAAGTGTGTCTGACAGAGCTATGTGAGTTCCAGGTTTCTGTGATTACAGTCCTAGAGAGAACTGTGGCTGGATCAGAACTCCCAGCTGACAGACATTCCTCTGAAGGCCTCACCTGTAGCACAGCGCTGGAAGCTACAGATGTGGAGATGAAGAACCCTTCAGGAGAGTCCACTGTTGGGCTGCTCCTATCCCCGTTACCTTGAAGAGCATTAGCATTTCGCTAAAGAGCATCAGCATAGCTGAGGTCAAGAACTTTCAAAACCCCAGCTTTACGGGGTACTTGTGGCACATTTTTGAAAGCACAGCTTCTGTTTGCCATACACTTTCAGAGAAAAAACACTCCAGTTTACACTTCATGATGGCCCTCCACTAGTACAGGGCAGAATCCAAATTGTTTTCACCACAGTAGCAGTCTACTTATACTTTGATAATTCCTCTTCAAAGATTTTCTTTTACAAAGCATGTCATATAAATATAGACAGCCAGTACTTGTTTCTCAAGCTGAGTAACTGCGAAATGAGGTAAATCCCCTGGCAGAATGTCATTACAAGTTATTATGTTGTAGGTGCTTTATTTTTTGAGAGCTGTGCTTGACTGAAACAGAGCTGAAAGCAATCACGGATCCATATATTACAGTGCAGTCTGAAAGCCTCTTTGGGGCACGTGAGAACTTGGAACAACCTTCAGTTGCTCTGACCTACATTCTGATTCAAGGGGCTCCAGGCAGTAACCAGGAAGCAGAAAATATAGCACGCCCAAAGTAGTTCTTCCTTCAGCACTGCACTACTATGCAGGCATTCACACTTCACACACAGTCAAAACTACTTACGTATGTCATAAATAATTCCCAGTTGAAGGGTTACCTGTGCCAAGCAGTCTTGGAACTGTGACAGTATTGCTTCCTAGAAGGATACACCCTGTAAATACTCAGTTCACTACTTAGCTTTCTTTTTTTAAAAGGATTTTTCAAATTAGAGCAGAACAGCTGGTCTTTATGCTCACACATTTATTTTGGCATAATACTCTCTTTCTTTTGTATTTTACTGAAACAAATAAAATTATGGAAAATAAACCAAACTCTGCCAGACAGATCGAACCATATTTTTGTCCATTTGAAATCTGCATTTCTCAAGGATGCAGAACTATAGCACCAGGGTGCAAGGGAACGGACTTGTGTCTATGTGTAAGGTCCTCCACTCTTAGAAGGGGAAGAAGACTTACCTAGACTTGGATATTTGTCTAAGAGATTTTTTGCACATAATGACTGGATGAGGTCCACAAGATTTAACATAAAGTTCCTTTGAAATAGGAAGCTTCATAAACCCATTTTTACAGTTCCTATCAATATTCTTAACCCTGTCCATGATTGTGGTGATGTCCCCCTGCCCCTGACTGCTATCTCGCTGCTATGCTGTTCTGAAGAACACACTGCTTACCTGGACAGCTGAATCTTTTTTTGCTCAATGTTATCCTTTGGCTATTTTGCACCTCTTGCTCATCAGCTGTGCCACAGTTTGATTTGTCTGCCTTTGTGTTGTACCCCTTATGAGCACACCTCAGGTGACTGCTCTGCAGCACCTGGGCAGGTTTCTCTCTCCATTTGCTCTCATTTTCTTTGACATGAATAGCCCTGGTTACCACAAGCTAACTTACCAAATCATAAGCTGTTTTTCAGGCCTAAGGGAAGTGATTAAGGTGCTGTACAACAAACCCACTATGACCATATCTACATCTGGGTTTACGCTCTTGTTTTAAAATTAGGTGTCCACGATACTTGAACTACAAAATGCAGTATATGCTCCCACACTTAAGTAATGAAATATACAGCATGCCTATAAAGAGAATTATATTAATTAATAAGCATGCATTGGAATGAAAAACAAAGCTCAATTTACCAGCTTCTAACATCTGAAAAATTTCAGCACAGCAAGCAAACCAAATTTCTCTCTCTTCTTGAAGAGATTAGCATATACATTTTTTTCTGGAAGTCCACCTTTTTACAATTAAATTTCCAGCATAAATTAGATAACTGGTATCATGTTCATAGAACACAGACACATATTCTGCTGTGAGCTCCTAATCACTGTGTTTTCTTGATCCACTCAACCCAGTCAGAAAAGTGGTTGTCAAATGCACAGTTATATCACAACTAGATGTTGATGGATTGATATGCATCAGATATAATGCCTCCTTAATTTTTACCAGCTCCATAAAGTGTTCCAGACTCCTGTGTTCATTTGAGGACCATAATCCAAAATGATTTATACCTCATTCTATGCATGGCAGGTTTATTTCATTCATTCATTAACAAAGGTAGCAATTGTAGTGTGTTTTCACGATTAATGAAACTGTTTTCTTGACTTCCAGGTCAGTACCTGCATAGCAGTACTTGCTTCCAAATTCAAGTTGTCTCAAAAAATTATTTTCTACTATTCCGTTAATTCCAGACTTTTTTGGAGAGGTTTAAACACAAGAAAAGGAGTAGTCACTAGTACCTAAGCAGAGTTCACATTACTTGCTTTGAAATAGCTTCTGTCAGTGCTATGTAGGTCTTTACACCTGAAATCAACAGAATGAGAAACAAATTCTTGCAGCTCTCCCAAAGCTCTGACACTCCAAATGTAGCAGATTTTTGAAGGTTACCAGACTGTTCACATTCACTTGCATGTTCATATGCACACATTTTTCTCTAATCTCTAGAGCTCCCTTTCTGAAACTCTTGCTATTTCTGTGAAATGGATTTTGAGCCAGCGCAACAATCTATACCCCTTTGTTCCCAAAGGAAATACTCCATTATCATTTCCCTGGCATAAGTTATGACAAATAAGAAACCTGTTGAAGTGTAGCCACAACACATGAGTCAGCACACCCCTCCAAACTTGCTGAGAAGAGCAGACTCCAGGTAATGGAGCTGCTTATGCTGCTGAACAATCTCACGCGCACAACAGCAATTTTCAGCCCACCACTTATTTCCCACTTTCTTGTCTTCAACAGAAGAAAAAACATCCTGGATACAGGACTCAAGCAGCAGATTAACATAGACAGGGTTTCATTTCAAGATTCAAAAAACCTTTTCTGTGCTTAACATACATAAGGGTCTCTGCCTGCTAGTAACTGGAAAACAATAAAGGTTCTCCTTTTAAAAAAGAAAAAAAAAAAACCCAAAACAAACTCCAAAACAAACCAAGAGCCCAACAGCAAGAGAAATGCAAGACTGAACATTAAAGTATTAAGTTGCTCTAAAACCCCTTGGAACAAACCTGAAAGGTAACAATTACTTTGGCCTACACTGAGAGATATTTGCACAACTCTATTTGATTTAGTTTCTACTATTTTCTATTTATATTTAGTTTTCTATTTTATTCTATTTCTATTTATACCCAGGAAACTGGTGCTTCAATGGCAGTGGCTCTGATTACCTGCCCTGCTCCTTTGGGTCACAGGCCATCCATCTGACATGGGAGAAAGGTCAGAATTCACTACTAAAATAGTACTTTTTTGCACAGCACTGGAGCCAGGTCTCCTGTGGTGCTCAGGGATGTTATAAAAATGAACACACACACAAACACACACACCAAGAAAGTCATTCTTGCTTCAAGGCACTTCAGATCCTGTAGACTTCATGCAGTGCTCAAGTTTTAATTCCTAGTAGCAACTACAGTGTAGCTAAAGCAACAGGCCCTTCTGCCAGTGTACCACATGCGGAAGGGCTGTTCTGGGAGAGCTGGCAGGGGGGCAGAAATCCCAGCTGCCAGAGACTGAGCCACCAAAGGCACTTGTCACCATAGCCGCATCTAAACCAGGAATCTGCTGCTGGCATGCAGTTTGTTCCCAATTCCTCAGATATGTTACTATGGGAAATTTTGTAGTGAGAGTTCCTTATATCTCATGCATATTTCAGAAAGACAAAGTAGGAACAAGGCAAGGAAACTGAAGAGAATTATAGGAAACCATATCAGCACATTGTGTCCCATTTACTGTCCTACTGGAGAATCCCTATAGAGATCAGGCATTTCTTATAGGCAGCAACCAGGCAAGATTAGCAGCACATCACTGATTTACAATGTGCTTCATGTTCTTAACTATTTAACTATTGAACATTTTTTCCATTAAATAAAATAAACTAGAGCTTTACCCAACTGCAGTGACATAAGACAAATGTCTGCTAGTCAAAACATTTGCAAATGCTTCTGACATACAACTTAGATAGACGTCTTGATACAGCGCTAAATCCCACAGTTAAAAGTTAAGCAACAAAAATGTATATGTTTGGCCAAAAGCCTGCTGCCCTACCCCAAATACACAAGAGCCGCTGGCTTGCTACCAGAGAGAACACAGTAGCATTAGTGACACAGATTTGATTACCCTACAAAGAGAGCCAGATAACTAAATGGAGAAATTTATGAAAAGCTTAATATGTACACTGACTGCTTCTGCTTTCACATACACCACAAATCCTGTGTAGGCTGTAACACAGTCTCCAAGTTTTCACAAAAATATTTTAGTATAATGGTAGCTAGGAAAATTGACCCATTTATGGGGTAGTCCTTGTCTGAAACACAGCAGTACTACTGGAATCACCATTTGTCTCAGGGAAATGAAATGGTAGGAACTGACAGAAAATGCTTAGCATATGAGAAATTGACATATGTAGTCATTATTAATTATTTTGCCACTATTAATGATGGCAAAGAACAGTGCTCAGCCTCTCCTCCTCTCCAGTGTATTTCTGTTTCAATATACATATCAATATTAATTTCCCCTGCAGAGTTACTGTCATATCTAATGAGCAAACACATGCTATGTGACATGTCTTTTTATGCCCTTGATTTTTACATTAGCTCTAATTAATTCAGATCACTAATAATGTATTTTAAAGTCATCGCAATTAAAAAGATGTGCTGTAAGACCACACAAAGTTAAAATAATGCACAAACTCACGTACCGGTTATAGGGGTATATGTTCCTGTTCCCTCCCACAAAAGAGTCTTCCAGTTTTTCCTTTCAGATTTTCCTTTGAAAAACTCATCAAAGACTAAACATTGACACTTCACACGGTACTATTACAGTACTGGAAAGAATGCAAATACTATTTGCCCAGCTATTTCGCTCTAAACACAGTATTTAATTCATGGTAATAAGTTGGCTCTGCAGATACGCATCGTAAAAATGTCATCTTCTTCAAGACATGTATGCTTTAGACCAGTTAAGCACATTGACAGTACCTTTCTAACAACAATTCCATACAAGAAAACACATTTTTAAACTCAGGGGATGAACCACAGTTTGAAATTAATTTCAGATATCTCTTTTCTTCTCATAATTTCAATTTCATATTGGATCACAATTGAAACACTCCTCATTTCTGTAAGCCATCACATAAGTCAACACATCTTAAGGAAGCTATTACCACTCCAAGAAGTACCTTTTAAAACAAAGACCACAGAGAGCAATCCTGGATTCACTGCTCATGTCTGTATTTGCAAATCCTGTGGCCTAGCAGTAGGAGACATTCAAGATGAAACAGCAACATGCAGAACTTAATCTCCATGTTACATCCATTTGAGAGCACCTTTACTTAGATTAGCCCTTCTCTCCTCCCATGGTCTGACTGTTCCTTTGAGTGCGTGAGGTGTACTTCTGGAGTACAGCCTCAAGATCAGTCTAATTCAAAAGGAACTCAGTTTGTCTCTACAAATGCTTCAGGATGTGAGCCAAAGCACAGTAAGTGCTGATGATCTGCTTCAAAAGCACACTTCTGAATCAAAAGACAACACAAAAGGAGATGCGACCATTGAAGTCAATGGGACCTCTGCCATTCCTTCCAGTGAGATAAAACTTACTTGATCCTTCCCTCCCTTTGTGTTTTCTTATCTCTGATCTTTCAATTTAGGTTTAGTAAGAGGTGAAGAGTAAAACAGAATTGATAAATACAGTGGAAGAATAGTGTGTTAAATAAAGTGAAATTTTGCTGCAGTGGTTATTCAGATTGCTTTAATTTACTCTGGCTTTTCTCATTCTCACAATCATGCATGTAGAACGAAAGTAAAGGGGTAAAGCTGGTGATATTTCCATGGCTGTGCTCAGAAATTCACTATAGGGTCATACTGCTGTGCTGTAGCGGTTTCAGTTTGGAACCGGGCAGAAACACCAAATTGTGTAGTGGTTTAGGTTCGCCAATTTGAAATTTCCCAGCTAATGCATCAAATAGTGTAGTAGTTTTTGTGCTGGCCAATCACAGGTGCACTCACTAGGGTGTACTTATTTCTTGCTGTGAGATGGGATTAGGAGAAAGGCAAAACAGGCTCAAAACTTTAAAAGGGTATAAAGAGAGGTTTATTGACAGTAACTAAAAGGAAGAAAATGAGAAAAACCCAACCAAACAAACAAAACCCTTCAGAACTTTCCCCTCCCCACAACCTTTTTCTTCCCCACTGTCAATGTAAAGAAACAAAACTCAATATTTTCAGTCAGTTTACCACCTTTAAAATAGTCTTTCATCAGTTCACTTGGGGAGAGAAGTCCCTCTTGCAAATTGTCATGGAGACTTTCCACAAAAAAAA